>JANAVB010027997.1:8673405-8744932 GCA_029216955.1 Iris pallida
TAATGGTTAGCTACAAGGGTGCATAACAATCTGAAAGACGACTCCAACTCCAAATTGGTCATCATTGTTCGGTAAGAAAGAACTCCAAATGTGGCACTCTGACAGATTACTTCACAGCTACTCGCTGGTTGTAACAACAGAGTACTCACAGTTTAAGCTCTCAGTTTTGCCTCGACTTTCTTTCACCTCTATCCAGTAAATTCGCCATGCTTGAAACAAACTCTTCCTGCATCAGATAAAATTAATTTTAGAGATGAAAGCATCTGAAAACAATAAACATTTGCAGCAGAGGACCCAATGAGGAATCAAAACACAAATTGATAGGCGTAAGAGAAACAGAACATAAGATAAGAAGCACAACATTCACAAGGACGAGGCGCAATCACAAGACTAGACATAGTTAACTTATATCTTGTTCAGACTAATGGTACCCGGTAACTGCTCATTGTGTTTAGGGGAGCTCACTTTGTTGAAAATGAACCTTATCGGATTTGATCAAAAAAACTCATTTGTCTACATTCTTTTTGGGTCTCGTGGAATAGAGTAGCAAGTATGGTTTATGCAGAAAATGAAATCTGAACTAGATTGACGAAAGAAAAGCACCTCTCGGGTTCAATACTCCTCTTTGCAAGCATGATTGTCAAGAAAACAGGAACCATTGCAGCACACAGATGCTTAAGGGTATGCCCACTGACAACATGATGTGTCCACTTATATATCACTTTATCCTCAGCTTCTTCCACTTTAGCTATGAGATAAAAAGCTGTGATCACAAAATAGACATTACTATAAATCAGTCCTCCCCAATGAGGTTATCATATTTGTAGCAAGATAAAGCGAAGACACTAACATAGAATTTTACTAGGTACAGGGAACATAACCATCAAAATAATGCCCTGATTTGAACTAAAAGGTGAGACCAATATACTCTCTGACTTAACTAGGTAGCATCCACCATGTTTTCTCATACTGAAGTTATCAAATCCAAAAGCATGAAGGTACTGAACAACTAAAAAAAAATTAAAAATAAACAAACTGAAGAAGATGTTTCAAAGATGGAATAAGTGATGGTCCCGTGTCATGTTAGTCGAAGATTACCATGTATAAGACAGGAGAGCTCCAAAAGCATGTACTGCCAAACTGTCTTAGGTAGCATCCAATGTGCTTCAAAGCCAAGTACATGTTAGAAAAAGGCTGTTCACCAGGCACATTCTGCCTAGACTGGAACTTGTGGCACATTTGCAGGCATTTACCGTAATTTACAATTCCTTTAGCATCAAGCCTAAGTTTATTCTACTAGTTATAATATAAGGCTAAATGACACTTACGCCCTGAACTATACTTGCACTTAAATACCCCGAGTCTTTTTATAGGCACTTATATACCCGAACTATCACCACTTTTGAACTACCCTATGTTACTTTCCCATGACACTTATAACTAACCCTAACCATATGGCCTCCACCTCGCCCCCTACACCGGCCTGCACTCTCTCACATGTCGACAGTCGAGAAAGTGCGGGAGGGGGTGATCCAACATGGTTAGGGTTGATAGGGAAGAAGAAGGTAAAATTAAAGAAAGTTAAGGTTAGAATATAAGGTTTTGCAATAGGGTAAAAGATGCTAAAATTAGGGTTTCAATTAGAGAAGAAGAAGATAAAATCAGGATTTGTATATAAGGGTAAACTTGTCTTTTGAAACTTACAGTTAGCCTCCAACTGCAAAATTATGATAGTTTAGGGTATTTAAGTTCAAAAGAAAAGTTCACGGTAATTAAGTGCCCATCAAAATAGTACAAGGATATTAATTAGTAAAAACTGCATAGTTCAGGGTCTTTAAGTTTAAATTAGCCTATAATATAGGAGAATAATGTAATTTATATCACAGGAAACTGTAAGCTCACATATGGTTACCCTGAACAGATAAATTAACAAGAGAAGTAGGAGGTAATGCTATTAGGATTATAGGATCATCAGGAAAATGGTAAAGTGTGTTTAACCAAAGAGCAAGGAGATGTATGATGTAGTAGTAACTGATTAGACGACCAATAGTGGAGACACAAAATGCATTTCCTATCACTATGGCTGACATGAAATATCTGCATCCAGAACTCTTTGAAGAAGCTAAAGATAAACTTACGATGCACATTCAAGATAATATCTAAACTTGTATGCTAGTGAAATTGTATCGAACAATAAGATTTTAACAAGGAAATATGGAGAGAGGGAAAACTAAAAATCTAGAGAACTTGTAGCAGAATTAGGCCAAGTACCTACAAGTTATCATTATAATTTCTTTTGCGTCCGTTGCTTATATCAAGGCAAACATTG
Organism: Iris pallida; assembly: GCA_029216955.1. NCBI lineage: Eukaryota > Viridiplantae > Streptophyta > Magnoliopsida > Asparagales > Iridaceae > Iris > Iris pallida. Next base: position 8,675,735 of record JANAVB010027997.1, read on the forward strand.
TTCACACAGTTAGTTTGAGATGGTTAAAGAGGATAGGTCCTTGTAGAGAGAGACATGACCTGAGAATACCATGAAGTTCAGGTAATAAGTTTTATACAGTTAGAAACAAGAATGCTTTGGGTCCAATGTTGGACAATCATGAAACATGCCTGAAAAATGAATGTGCAAAAATTGAGAATGCTGAGATGAAAAATCGGTAATATGTTAAAAGAGATTATAAACCAAAAATGAGCTAGTAGGAAACTGGAGGTGGCTTCATTGAGGATGAACTGAGGGGAAAAGTTTGGATGATATCGACATATGCAACAGGGACCGCAACTGCGTCAACTAGAGGCAAGGTGATAAATTCGGAGGGCAGTCAAAAACATTTGAGGGCAGAATATGCTGGTTCCTAGCTACATAAAGGGGAGAATGCTTGCCAGATCTGAACAGATATTTTTTTTTAATCATGCTGTACCTGTGGATCTCAAAGACATTGCACAAAGGATTTGATAATGTTGTATAGCTAGTATTAGATAGGTGAAGCACTAGCTTTCTATAACTTGTAGACCGAAAGTCAATGGCAAAACTGGTATCACAGGGAAATGGTTTCATTTCTTGTAAGAGCATGCCACATGATTCATAAGCTAAACTACTAATGTACTTATCAAAATATGTAAAAGGCACTAGTCGGGCGGGCATCGGGCGCCTAGCCCGCCTAGGCGGCCGCCTGCCCGAAAAATAATAAGAAACCCCAAAAATACCTAGCAGAAGAAGTCCATAAAACCCAAAAACATGCACAGACAGGGGTGGGGGGTCCTAGGTGGGCACCTAGGCGGCCGCCTAGGCCGATTTCTAGAACAGTAACTTATCATATACTAATTACAAGTGTATGGAAATTCGAGCAAAATCTTAGAAGGTTATACTTGTTATTTGAATCTCGAACTACTTGCACCCTTCTAAGAGCCGTGTATTGAGAGTAATATCTAATTGCTAGTTAAAGTTGTCGATGTTAACAAATATTTTAGATTTTCAGCTTTAAGCTCCATATCATAGATTCGGAAATACTCATTATGATCATTGGGAAATAAATGACTACTCATTTAAACTGATTCAACAATAGTTTAGTTTCCAGGTGACTCTTAAAGCACTAAGTATATCACGGTTTCTGCTCCTCCAATTTCCTCTCTTACCATTGTTCATTAAAAAAATCACACTAAGTTCGAATAACCAAGTAAGAACTGCAGCAAATTGCACAAATACCTAAAAGTTTAACATGAGAACAACAAGTACAACATGATTTCAATCAGCGTCGTAACTCTAACCTGCAGCCCACAGCCAGTAAGAAGAGTGTGTATACATTGGAGGCATTAATATTGCCATCAACGGAATGACAATGCAAGGAACAAACTGGACAAGTGCATATGGACGTAGATCATCAAAGAAGCTGCAAATATGCTTAACAAGTTAGATCCTGGTGAATATGATCAATATGTTTGACACTGTCTGAACACACAGAGGTTAAGAATATGGAATAGAAAAATATAGAAACTGGTATGCTTGCCTCCAATATAAAATGCTCAATATGCCAGCCACAACAAGAGGAATAATAGATGTGGTTCCTGTCTTCTCATCAATCCTCTCAATGATGAAGATTGCCATGATTGATGTGAATGCAATAGTCATCTACATTCAAAAAGTAAAGATATTACTTCAAAACAGTTTTTCCAGTCTACAACTTTTATGCATATGTTATATGAACAAAGAAAGGGTAGCTTCATAATTAACAAATTACAAGCCTCCAACAAATAGTATCAAAGATGTATGCTGCGTGATTGTGTCAATCATAATTAGGATCTTACAGGTAACCGATCCCAAACAAGTCGAGCATCATTCGGCTTCAAATGGTAATAGGAGGAACCAAAAGCAACGGCAGCCACACCAAGAAAGAAAATTGACCAACCCCATAATTCACCCTGCAAGCTGCGAAAAATAACACTACTCAAAACGAACTCAAATCTTTTCGAGGAAAACGGGGTGCTAGAAACTGGCATTGCATTTTTACCTTAACCTAAAGTAATTTCCATGATAACAAAGGATAAGCCCCACGATGCCCACTACTAGAAAAGGAAAGTTTGATATCACATTTAACGTATTAGGTATCCCTGCATAAATAATGGGAAACAAACATATTCAATACAATAGCTGGTGAACATAATACTTTCGTATAAAAAATGGAAGCATTAGAAAACAACATCTAAATAACAGAAACATTTGGATCTTCAAATTGCATGATGTCAACGCAGTAGGCTTAGGGATCATAAATATAGCTGAGCAGGAAAACTGCTAAAGCCACATGGCACCATAAGCCTCTAACCAGTCTACCATTTTCACAATATTTGACATCTAAGCCTCTCCCATCATAACGGAGTAGGCTGTTGAGTCAAGGCAGATCCACAGATAGTAAGCTGAAGAAGCTTTTATTTAGGTCAACGTGTTGCTACCTCTTGAACAATTGGTACAAAAGACGGAAAAAAGAGAGTTAGAAGATGAAAGAGCCCAGATTCGAAATGAACAAAACTTGAAATTGATGTTTCTGATTCTCAAGAACGAGGAGCAAGAAAAGAAAGGGATTAATCAAGAAAGATATTTTGTTCAATATCATGATTTGATCCATATATGTTTGCAAAAAAGAATAATCTTCTCCTTTGATCATAAATGAAAAGTTCTCAAATGGAACAAGAAAACGTGAATGGATTGATCTTAGTTTCTCTTCGGAGCAGAGTGGGAGGAGGGAGGGGATTCTAGAACAAAGAAAATGATCCAATTACTTTGAAAGAATTGAATAAGGATCCATATGAGGTATAAAAAAATCTCATATACGGTTCTCTAGAATGACAGGATGATTTATGTGTCAACTTTTCCACTTCCTTCCCCAAAAAACCAAACTCCCTATTATGTGAAGTTACCAGAGTACCAAGCCAACTATCATCAAGAGATGGCCTTTGCTAGGCCAAACCAAGAAGACTAGTTGACACTTGACATGTATATAACCTCTTTTAATCACTCAATGTTATTCAGTTTAAGTCGATGCAACCAAGGAGCACACAGAGACAGAATAAATACTAGAGGATTACCAGTATCGCTATCGGAACCGGGTCCTTCTTATGAGTATCGGGATCGAGGGTATCGGCAATATCGGCAGTTTCAGATTGGAGTATCGGATTTTTTGGTACCAGAAAGGAATCTATTATTAATAAATTATTAAAATTTTCGAACAAATATTTTATACATTTAGGGCATAATTTTGAGTATTTCCTGTGTTGTTTCTTAGTAATTTTGGAATTGAACGAAATAATAGTTACCATTTCCGATTGGTTTAGCTGCGGTAGATAAGTTTTCTTCTTTTACATGCTTTTACAACCGATTGACCGAAAAAGAGAACCCAAGTGTTGGTCTCGGTCAGTGTCGGATCGGGACATGCCAAACTGTATCGGTATCGGTCGTATCGAATCGGTAGCGGCCGATACTGCAAAGTATGATACTATGATTTATATACAAGATATCCAAGTATGTCGTAGCCACTACATAGCCTAAGTTGACCAAACTAACTGTATCAGCAAGTGAGTTTTAGCCTAAGTTGACCAAACTAACTGTATCAGCAAGTGAGTTTCTATTACTGTACTCACATGCTGACATACGGATGATTTACATGTGAAGTATGGCCTGTCATTCCAAGCTTATCTAGCTTGTTTGGTTCAATTTGTTTCAAATCTAGAAAGTCAAAGTAAACCAACAAAATGGTAAAGACATGACAAAGAATGTCATTTAAACAACACAATATATTTCCTTCTCTTGTATGTTTCATAATACTTTGCTTTATTTATTTTTTTACTTATAATATAAAAAATATTTGCTCCTTGGATGCATGAGTTTAAAATAGATATATACTCAAAATGTAGGTATACAAAAATGCCAATTGGCCACCTATGTTTTATGGCATGACCCTCTCATGTTCATAGTTATCTTGGATAGGAATTTGGCACCAATGTAGAGGGTTGACATCAAGTCGAGATACAGTCATAAAAACTTTGTCAAATTCTTGATGGAGCTTGCTTATGCTCTATATCAGACAGATCCTCATTCTGATGGGAAAAAGCTTGATATCAAATATAGGGATAAGCAAGTAAACTAAGAGCCTGGCTAGGACCAATAAATCTACAAGAATGTGGACATCAAAAATAGGGATAAGCAAAGGATGCTATTTTTTCTCAGGTTTGGATGATGATGATATCAAAATAGGAATAAACAAGATAACTAAGAGCCTTGGTCTAGAAAACAAAAAAGGTTCATGGCTTAATGGCATTGCGTTGGCATATAACAGAAAATAGGCTGCCTCACCTTCCAATGTCATTTTCTCATTCTTAATTGACGCGTTTAGTTGGGTATAATTCTAGATAATACTAATGTTACTTTGCTTTTGCATCATGGAGGATCCAGATTCGATTGTTAGATAGTCTCTCCTTCAAACAGGAACTATGTTGCATATATTCTTCAAGCCTCATCCTACCCATCTCCCTCGAGCCTTGCATTAACAGGAGACATATGAAAGTTTCTTTAACTAAGAAATAACTAGTAGAATCCAGCTTGTAAAGCTCTCACATTAAAAGACTTCTCCATGCCTTGGCCACCACGAGAATACTCTAATTTTGTCTTTAAAGCCCTCATGTTTCACATACTCTGTTCCCATCCTACTAATTCCAAAACTTCCATATCCCGATAGCTTTTTTTTCTACATTTCTATTTTAGACGCTAGCCGTGTAGCAGCTAACAAAATAGATATGGAGGGTAATCCTGACAGAAACTACAATAAATTAGCTGTATCGTGTCAGACACAAACCGCACACACCAAAGTACACTAGGACACACCTAAATACATGGTGTGTCCGTATCACCTTGCCCTTGCCATGTCATGTGCAACATATAACTAGTCCAAGCAGACAAATATAGCAAGTCCACCACGAAAATTCCTTACCAGCTCCGGTACAACTAGCAGATGTAGGATCGATGGCATCTCTAGAGGGAGGGTGAATAGAGTGCAGCGAAAAATATTTAGCAATTAAACACTAAGCAGGTGAAGCAAATATAAATGAACTTAAATGCAATGAAGTAAAGCAATAAGTAAGTGGAGGCAAGAAAGCAATACGCAGACACAACAGGTTTATACTGGTTTTCCTCTGAGAGAACTAGTCCAGTTCGCGAGAACTCTTGCTCGCCATAATCCACTATTTTGAATAGAGATTACACCGCGTGCTTTACTCCGAAGAACACGCCAACTTTAACACCGTCGTGTTTTTATCCGAAGCCCACGATCAAACTTCAACAACACCTTTTCTGAGAAAAGCTTTTATACGCCAAACTTGTACAACTCAAATACTAATAATCGGAAACCACCGACACTAAAAGAATAGGAGTTGTCTCGGAGTTTTGAAGATTTTGGCTCTTTAAAGTAGACTGAAGGCTTAGAAAGAGAGAGAGAGAAGATAAAAATTGAATGAGTAGAAATGGCAAAATCTTCTCTATTTATAGGAATTTTTTAGACAGAGTTCAGACAGAACTCGGTTAGGGCAACGTTCATATTTTTGAACGTTTGAGATCCAAAAGACTGGGGAAAGCTGCTCACCAAGTTCGGGCAGAACTCAGGCCGAGTTCGGTTGCTAGGGTTTATGGTCATTTTGGTTTGGTTTTGGGTCAAGGATTTGAATTGGTTTGTTTTTGGGTCAAGAATATAACTCCTAAATGCCAATGATCCCGACGCGCAATTTTTATAGACTCAATAAAGGAAAAATACATAATAAAATATGAAAACTTATTGGAGATTAAATCTGCGATCTTCTGTTTCTTTTCATATCGAACTCGGAGTTTTAAGTCAATTATCAAAATCGGTTTGACCATGGCTGAATGGGCCAACAGCAGATACTTGTTTCTTCTCCGAAATCAACCGCATATAACCTCCCTACGGACAATAGCATAAGGAATCCAACTCAACGAACATTATATGTGCATCTCTACGCTATTCCTAATTTTTCCATTTTATGCCAAGCAAGTCGTAGCATCGTAACATACAAACGATCGGCGACCAAACTAGACCCACATGGAAACATGTTACGGAGCACCAGAAGCCCTAGAAAATTAGGGTTTTTGTAAAATTATGGTTTTCTTACCGAGGAAGAGACAGCGGTGGTCGGCGAAGTCGTGGTACTCCTGAGACTGGGGTATGGCCGGAGTGACGATCATCAGCACCACGAATATCACGACCGCAGCTCCCCATCCGTACAACTTCTTCTTCCTCTCCTCCTCCATTCCCCCTCTCCCTCTCCCTCTCCCTCTCTCTCTCTCTCTGGAGACTTTTTTCTTTTTCTTTGGTTGGAAGAAACCAAATTGAAAATGAGGATGTATTGGGCTGGGCCCACCCCTGCCCCAGGCCCAGCCCATAGCAGATAATTTGCCCTTTTCAAATATTCAATGAAATAAGGAGGTATTGGGCTGGGCCCACCCCCTTGCCCAGGCCCAGCCCATAGGAAAATGCTAAGTTTACTAGGGGTGTAACTTGGGCGGGCTAAACCCGAGTCCGATCGGGTAAACCCGTTAATGGGTTGGGTTAGGGTTGAAGATACTCGGGTTCGGACGCGGGAATGGGTTCAAATATTTGAACCCGATCATAAATTGGGTTGGGCTCGGGTTCACATGGCGGGTTACCCGAAGAACCCGAAACCCGACTTATATATATATATATATATATATATATATATATATATATATATATATATATATATATATATATATAAAATACTTCTTAAATAAAAAGTTTAAATTCTAAACTTCTTCATCCAAACTCTTCAACTCCTTATCCTAACTCTTATTTTAGTTTGTATTTTGTAATGATCAAGACTTGATTGCTATTTAATTATGTGTTTATTATTACTTTTGTTAAAAATTGTTTCAGTTAGTAACTTAGTATATTAGAGTCCGATAAATTCGATGGACCCGACCCAACCCGAGTTCAACCCGAGCCAAACCCGATCCTCCGGACTTGATCTTGGGCTTCATATGTTGAACCCGAGGTCGGGCGGGGCTTGGGCTCGGACTAGGCTTATGATTCATCAGGTTGGGCTAGGGTTGACCTCAAGCCCGACTCAACCCGTCCGAGTTGCACCCCTAAAGTTTACTACCAAATATTTACAACCCACACCCACACCCTGCTAACATGGTCCCACCCGTTCTCACTCGGTCCCCTCTCTCCTCCAATCAATGGATGCCACGTAGGCGGTTGTAAAGCTTAGAACCAAAATTGGTTGTAAGCATAGCATTTCCCCAGAGCTTTGCTATGCCTACAACCTTCCTACAACCCGCCATGTGTCGGACTTCGATTGGAGGAGGGGAGTAAGTGGTCACGTCAGGTGGAACCCATGTAGCAGGGGTGGTAGGACCCGGTGGGACCCATGTGTAAGGGGCTCTGTTAGCAATCACCTGAATAAAAATCGTATTATATGCGATTTTTTTCGTATTTTTCATAAACATTAATACTTGCTGTCACACTCAAAATATTATTATTATTATTATTATTATTATTTGTTGTTGTCTTGTGTTAACTTATCTTGTGGATTAGATTTTTTTTTTTGTTTTTGTTTTGTCATGTTGTGTCCCTACACCTTAACCCTAGCCCTAGCCTTAACCCTAACCCTAACCCTACACCCTACCCATAACCCTAGCCCTGGGGGGGGGGGGGGGGGTGCTAGGTGTCCCTACAAAGGGATGGGAGAGGGGACACCTCACCCCCTACACTCTCCCATATATATATATGTATACACACACACACTTCATGACCAAGAAAAGAAAAAAAAAAAAAAAAAAAAAACAAAACAAACACACACACACACCCATCACCCGACCCCTCCCCCTAGCCTTGCTGCTGCCGCTGCCGCTCCCTCGCTGCTGCTGCCGCTGCTGTGCCGCCCGCCGCCGCCGCCAGCGCCGCCCGCCGCCGGCCAGCCTCCGGCCCCCTCCTCTCCACTTCCTCCTCCTCCTCCACTTCATCCCCACTCCATCATCATCATCTTCCTCCTCTTCCACTCCCAACCCAAAGAAAACCTAGGAATTGTGGAAGAAAAATCTAGGTCATCTCCAACACAAAGGCAAGTCCTCTCCCCCTTTCCCTCTTGGAAATTGGTTTTCAATATTCTACTTGTTATATATATATATATATTATTTATTATTCAGTTTTTAAATTCTGAAATTTATGGAAATTCATGATAAGTTCAATTTTATAAAAATGTAAGATGGGTATAAGCATAGAAATTTGGAAAATGAACCATTTGTGGACACAATTATGTTTGTGTGTATAACTTGGACACATCGTTAGGACACAACACCAAAAATGGACACTTCGAATTATAAATTTGTGTGATTATATATGTATATATATATATATATATATATATAGATGTGTGGATACAACTCTTGGAATAATTATATATGCATGAAACCTACATACGTGTATACATACATATATAAATACACACCTATATGCACTTGACTCAATATATGGATGCAAATTATGAATCTACAAGAGCATGAATACCTATAAGTCTTGACAACTTAGAAGTTCAACCTTTGGAAAATCAATATATATACAGATTTTATATTTCCTAGCATGGTTGTGTATACATGTGTTAGTATGGATATGTAGGAATGAATAAATGACAATTTAACATTATATTTCAAATCTGTCCTTATTAGAATTATATTTAATTATCCTGCGCTATCATGATTAACTAGTTAAAATAGATGGTTTTAGGCACCTATATGTTAGCATAACCCTATGTCTATAAATTCTCAATATTAAACTCTCTCTTGCATTTTCAAGGAATTAAATTATGGTACATAGTAAACATAAGTTAAATTTGGACTTTCGGATTTACCTTGTATGAGAATAACATCATGTCAAAGTTGCAAGGATTACAAAATTATTTTGCATATGGTTTTGGAATAAAATTTTGATATCATTATGCTACTAACAAGTTTTGTTTTGAAACTTGGATAGTGTTTAGCACAAACCCCAAAGAAATTGCTTAATTCGCTTAATTGCTTGCTAAGGTAAGAAAGCCTAAATATTTTTTTACTACGCTTTATATACATATATATATTAAATGCGTGGTTCCGGTGTTGAGAGTTGCTCCACCGAAGGGGTCGGCGTACCCGGATATTAAATGCGTGGTTCCGGTGTTGAGGGTTGCTCCACCGAAGGGGTCGGCGAGCCCATATATCTCTTTATATCATGTTTTGTAAATTGTCGGAGCTCCTAAATACAAAGGAGACTCTGCCGAAATTTTTGAAAAATTTAGGAGATAGACAAATTTCTGATTTTCGGAAATTTTAGAATCATTGGGTGGGGAGGACAACTGAATATCCCTAGATATCCCGTAACATAATAACCATAAAAAGGCTGATCAGCAATTCCTGAATATCCTGATGAGTACTTCTATATAAGTACTAGCCCAAGAGGGGCTCCTGTCCTGCTACTTCTATTCCGACAGTAACATCGAATAGATTGGTTTTAGCCCAAGGGAGGCTCCGAAATCACAGCCTGATCCCAGGTTAACGGGATTGTTCACGGGAATTATTTAGGGAATTAATTCAGAGTACTGTTCTCAAAATTGCATTGCATTTAGTCTACTAAATTTCATCTTACTCCAGCAAATAACTCCACCTATCAAAGGTAGGTAGTTTCTTGATTGCTCAAGGGAAGCAAAATCCTACTGAGAGCTCAAGGGAAGCTCAGAATATCTTACAATCTATGGAGTAGGATGTCATTTACATTTCCTTGATTTTTGTGAAGTAAACACATATAATAGTGCTAGTTGGCATATTTCTTTCTTTTGAAGAACTGCATCTTTCTTTTGCATACTTTACCGTCCTTGACCGAGGACTTGCTTGTCGTTTTCTAAAACGACCTAGTATTGTTCACTAGGTGAAGAAGAGGACGTCTCCGCTGAAGTAACGCCGCAGTACGACGAGGAATAATCGTCTGGACAACTTGCTAGTTATTTCTTTTGTAATAAGTTTGTAGAAGTATTGTGATGAAGTCCTGTATAACAATCTCCATATGTATAATAAGTTGTAATCTCTGGCATTTTCCATTTTTGCTGATGTTTACGGGCGACAATCGCGGACTTTCGGCGCGTAGCCTGGGGATGTGTATGACGTCACCATTCCATTTGGGAAGTGGGACGTGACACGTCCTTTTTAGTGGTGGCCCATGCAGGTCAGCGAAAATGGAAAATCCAGAACGAACCTTAGGCCTAGACGTAGGTTTTATACTCAGATAGAAAGCTTTGATTTCCAATCATATCTTAGAAATCCTTAAGTAAGGTAGATAAATAGTTGGTAGCTTTTTTTCCTTACAAATTCCTCTTTCCTGTCTAGATCTTAAATCCTACTAAGGGGTTACTAACCTAAGGAAGAAATACTTTTATTTTCTTTTCAATCTAGGTCATGCCTCGGTTTGCACCCTTCGCAAGACTGGGAAATGATAGTCACAGCCTAGACGAGTATTATGCATTTGTAAAGAAGATGTGGCACGTAGCCCGTAAGGGAATGATCGAAGCCTATGGAGTACACTACGAATTGAAATATCCAGTAGTGTCAGACATAGATGATGAAAGGAAGGAGTATTACAACTCGGTACATTATTATGTCCTGATAAAGGCAGAACCCACCAAAGGCCCAAAGACTGATCGCAATGGTACCTTGGAAGAATGGCTGCAAACTCATCCAAACGCAATAGTGCACAACATCAGGAAGATGTGGATTTAGATCCTCAAGCATATATGTACATGGAATGTATGTAATATATGTAGTAAGAATGCAAGTAAGTAGGGAATATGGACTTAGATCCCTAGTATCTATAGATGATAAGTATGTGTGTGTAGCTAGAATGAATGGAATGTAAGATATATCTGTATGTAGGTAGAATGTGACCAAGTATGTATGTAAGCCAAGAAGATATACCCAATGAACAAAGAGGAGCTAGTTGAGTTAAATAAACAGATAAAGGAGTTATTGTCAAAAGGGTTTATTCAGCCTAGCGCTTCACCATGGGGTGCACCAGTATTATTTGTGAAAAAGAAAGATAGTACCCTACGTCTGGTGATTGACTATAGGGCTTTGAATGAGGTTACCATCAAGAATAAATATCCCTTACCTAGGATCGATCAACTGTTTGATCAGTTAGGAGAGGCAAGGGTATTTTCAAAAATTGATTTGAGATCCGGATATCATCAGGTAAAGGTGAAAAAGGGAAGACATCCCAAAGACTGCATTTAGAACTCGGTATGGGCATTACGAATTCTTAGTTATGCCATTCGGGTTGACAAATGCACCTGCTATATTTATGGACCTGATGAATCGAATATTTTATCAATATCTGGATAAATTTGTGATTGTATTTATTGATGACATCATTGTATACTCCAAAAGTGAAGAGGAGCATGAAAAACATTTGAGGATAGTATTGCAAACTCTGCGGGAAGAACAATTGTATGCTAAGCTTAGTAAATGTGAATTTTGGTTGGACCAAATACCATTTCTAGGACATATTGTCAGTGGAGAAGGCATCTCGGTAGATCCAAAGAAAGTAGAAGCAGTTAAGTCTTGGCCAACACCTAAGTCAGTAGCAGAAATCAGAAGCTTCTTAGGATTGGCTGGCTATTATCGGAGATTTGTAGAAAACTTTTCAAGAATTGCAGAACCTTTAACCCGTCTTACCCGGAAGGAAGAGAAATTTAATTGGACGGAGAAATGTCAAGCAGCATTTGACGAGCTGAAGAAAAGATTAATTACAGCTCCAATACTAGCATTACCCTCTGGTTCAGGTGGATATGAGATATATAGTGATGCATCAGGTAAAGGTTTAGGATGTGTACTGATGCAGCACGGGAGAGTCATAGCCTATGCATCCCGACAATTAAAGACGCATGAAAGGAATTACCCAACTCATGATCTCGAACTCGCAGCGGTAGTATTCGCACTCAAGTTGTGGAGACACTATTTATATGGAGAAAGAATCAAAATATACACAGACCACAAGAGCTTAAAATATGTCTTCACACAAAAGGAGATTAATATGAGACAGAGAAGGTGGTTGGAGTTACTGAAGGATTTTGACATGGAGCTGACCTATCATCCGGGCAAAGCTAATAAGGTGGCTGATGCCTTAAGTAGAAGACCCGAAGCTTTCTTTATGAATACACCCAAAGAAATCCTTGAGGATTTGAGAAAAATGGGAATTGAAGTGATACGCCCACTAACCGAAGGAATGTGGCAAAACTTGCAAGTACAGTCCTCCTTAATAGATAGAATTAAGGAAGCTCAACAGAATGATTCAAAACTTCAGAAAATCTGGAAACAAACAGAAGAGGGACTCCAGACCGGGATAAGGAAGCATCCGGACGGATCATTAAGATTCGGAGATCGATTATGTGTGCCCAGTGGAGATTTAAGAACAGAGGTTATGTCAGAAGCCCACAACTCACAATATTCCATTCATCCGGGCAGCACTAAAATGTACAAAGATTTGAGACAAACATTTTGGTGGCACGGGATGAAGAGAGAAGTCGCCAGATTTGTATCAAGATGTCTTGTCTGTCAGCAAGTAAAAGCGGAGCATCAAAGGACAGCAGGACTTCTCCAGCCGTTACCCATACCCGAATGGAAATGGGAGCACCTCACCATGGATTTCGTGACAGGATTGCCTAGGACCCAAAGGGGTAATAATGCTATTTGGGTCATAGTAGACAGACTTACCAAGTCCGCTCGTTTTCTGCCCTTTCGAGTTGGACAGTCAACGGAGGTCCTGGCTGAAATGTACATGAGACAGATTGTCAGTCAGCATGGAGTGCCAGTGAGTATAGTATCGGATAGAGATACCAGATTCACTTCACATTTCTGGAAAAGCTTGCAAGAAAGTCTTGGCACTAAATTAAAATTTAGCTCTGCCTACCATCCCCAAACGGACGGCCAGTCTGAAAGAACCATTCAGACCTTAGAAGACATGCTGAGAGCATGTACTTTAGATTTTAGAGGAGCATGGGATGATCATCTACATTTGGTAGAATTTTCATATAACAACAGTTATCATGATAGTATCAAGATGGCTCCTTTTGAAGCACTATATGGTAGGAAGTGCAGATCGCCGGTATGCTGGACCGACGTAGGAGAAAGACAATTGTTGGGGCCAGAGTTAGTAACACAAACAGTGGATATCATCAAAGCAATAAGAAGTCACCTGCAAGCAGCTCAGGACAGGCAGAAGATGTGGGCGGATAAGCATCGAAGAATATTGGAGTTTCAACCCGGAGAACACGTATTTCTGAAAATTTCACCAACTAAGGGAACCATCAGATTCGGGACCAGAGGAAAGCTAAGTCCCAGATATATTGGACCATTTGACATCCTGGAGAAAGTTGGGAATGTGTCATATCGACTCGCCTTGCCGCCAGCACTAGAAGGAGTTCACAATGTATTCCATGTTTCCCAGCTACGAAGATATGTACCGGACACGAGCCATATACTCGATCACTCAGAAATCACCATCGGGCCTACACTCCGGATAGAACAGAGACCCGTTGGGATCTTGGATCGAAGAGATAAGATACTCCGCAACCGGGTCATTCCGTTAGTACGAGTTGCGTGGAGCAGGGATTCTCCTGGAGATTCAACTTGGGAGAAGGAAGAAGACATGCGGAGGCAATACCCGTATTTATTTCCCTAAGACAGGTCAGTAACCATATTGCTAGTCTAATTATTTCAAATTCCGAGGACGGAATTTTTCTAAGGAGGGTAGACTTGTCACACTCAAAATATTATTATTATTATTATTATTATTATTATTTGTTGTTGTCTTGTGTTAACTTATCTTGTGGATTAGATTTTTTTTTTTGTTTTTGTTTTGTCATGTTGTGTCCCTACACCTTAACCCTAGCCCTAGCCTTAACCCTAACCCTAACCCTACACCCTACCCATAACCCTAGCCCTAGGGGGGGTGCTAGGTGTCCCTACAAAGGGATGGGAGAGGGGACACCTCACCCCCTACACTCTCCCATATATATATATGTATACACACACACACTTCATGACCAAGAAAAGAAAAAAAAAAAAAAAAAAAAACAAAACAAACACACACACACACCCATCACCCGACCCCTCCCCCTAGCCTTGCTGCTGCCGCTGCCGCTCCCTCGCTGCTGCTGCCGCTGCTGTGCCGCCCGCCGCCGCCGCCAGCGCCGCCCGCCGCCGGCCAGCCTCCGGCCCCCTCCTCTCCACTTCCTCCTCCTCCTCCACTTCATCCCCACTCCATCATCATCATCTTCCTCCTCTTCCACTCCCAACCCAAAGAAAACCTAGGAATTGTGGAAGAAAAATCTAGGTCATCTCCAACACAAAGGCAAGTCCTCTCCCCCTTTCCCTCTTGGAAATTGGTTTTCAATATTCTACTTGTTATATATATATATATATATTATTTATTATTCAGTTTTTAAATTCTGAAATTTATGGAAATTCATGATAAGTTCAATTTTATAAAAATGTAAGATGGGTATAAGCATAGAAATTTGGAAAATGAACCATTTGTGGACACAATTATGTTTGTGTGTATAACTTGGACACATCGTTAGGACACAACACCAAAAATGGACACTTCGAATTATAAATTTGTGTGATTATATATGTATATATATATATATATATAGATGTGTGGATACAACTCTTGGAATAATTATATATGCATGAAACCTACATACGTGTATACATACATATATAAATACACACCTATATGCACTTGACTCAATATATGGATGCAAATTATGAATCTACAAGAGCATGAATACCTATAAGTCTTGACAACTTAGAAGTTCAACCTTTGGAAAATCAATATATATACAGATTTTATATTTCCTAGCATGGTTGTGTATACATGTGTTAGTATGGATATGTAGGAATGAATAAATGACAATTTAACATTATATTTCAAATCTGTCCTTATTAGAATTATATTTAATTATCCTGCGCTATCATGATTAACTAGTTAAAATAGATGGTTTTAGGCACCTATATGTTAGCATAACCCTATGTCTATAAATTCTCAATATTAAACTCTCTCTTGCATTTTCAAGGAATTAAATTATGGTACATAGTAAACATAAGTTAAATTTGGACTTTCGGATTTACCTTGTATGAGAATAACATCATGTCAAAGTTGCAAGGATTACAAAATTATTTTGCATATGGTTTTGGAATAAAATTTTGATATCATTATGCTACTAACAAGTTTTGTTTTGAAACTTGGATAGTGTTTAGCACAAACCCCAAAGAAATTGCTTAATTCGCTTAATTGCTTGCTAAGGTAAGAAAGCCTAAATATTTTTTTACTACGCTTTATATACATATATATATTAAATGCGTGGTTCCGGTGTTGAGAGTTGCTCCACCGAAGGGGTCGGCGTACCCGGATATTAAATGCGTGGTTCCGGTGTTGAGGGTTGCTCCACCGAAGGGGTCGGCGAGCCCATATATCTCTTTATATCATGTTTTGTAAATTGTCGGAGCTCCTAAATACAAAGGAGACTCTGCCGAAATTTTTGAAAAATTTAGGAGATAGACAAATTTCTGATTTTCGGAAATTTTAGAATCATTGGGTGGGGAGGACAACTGAATATCCCTAGATATCCCGTAACATAATAACCATAAAAAGGCTGATCAGCAATTCCTGAATATCCTGATGAGTACTTCTATATAAGTACTAGCCCAAGAGAGGCTCCTGTCCTGCTACTTCTATTCCGACAGTAACATCGAATAGATTGGTTTTAGCCCAAGGGAGGCTCCGAAATCACAGCCTGATCCCAGGTTAACGGGATTGTTCACGGGAATTATTTAGGGAATTAATTCAGAGTACTGTTCTCAAAATTGCATTGCATTTAGTCTACTAAATTTCATCTTACTCCAGCAAATAACTCCACCTATCAAAGGTAGGTAGTTTCTTGATTGCTCAAGGGAAGCAAAATCCTACTGAGAGCTCAAGGGAAGCTCAGAATATCTTACAATCTATGGAGTAGGATG
The DNA here is from genome assembly GCA_029216955.1 of Iris pallida. Lineage (NCBI taxonomy): Eukaryota > Viridiplantae > Streptophyta > Magnoliopsida > Asparagales > Iridaceae > Iris > Iris pallida. The sequence goes on from JANAVB010027997.1 coordinate 8,691,887, forward strand.
TCATTTACATTTCCTTGATTTTTGTGAAGTAAACACATATAATAGTGCTAGTTGGCATATTTCTTTCTTTTGAAGAACTGCATCTTTCTTTTGCATACTTTACCGTCCTTGACCGAGGACTTGCTTGTCGTTTTCTAAAACGACCTAGTATTGTTCACTAGGTGAAGAAGAGGACGTCTCCGCTGAAGTAACGCCGCAGTACGACGAGGAATAATCGTCTGGACAACTTGCTAGTTATTTCTTTTGTAATAAGTTTGTAGAAGTATTGTGATGAAGTCCTGTATAACAATCTCCATATGTATAATAAGTTGTAATCTCTGGCATTTTCCATTTTTGCTGATGTTTACGGGCGACAATCGCGGACTTTCGGCGCGTAGCCTGGGGATGTGTATGACGTCACCATTCCATTTGGGAAGTGGGACGTGACACTTGCGTACTTTTGAATGATTCGAATTTAAAACGTGTGAAGTTTTAAAATGTGTTCCATATAAATTATTGAAAAATTTGGCACAAAAAACGTGATAAAAACCTGTTTAATTAACCAAATTTGACAACATATTTAAGAACGTGAAGTTTCTGACCTCAATATGTCTATTTTTCGAATATTTGACCGAAATTTTTAACTTATTTTATTTGCAATGAGCCGATTTATATGCGTACGTTTGCCGTCCCGAATATTTTCCGTTTGCCGAATTGCTAACCAGGGTAAGGGGGTGGGTGAGAGATGTTGAAAGATAGTTGTAAGCATTTGGTAGTAGACTTAGCATTTTCCTTTCCCCCAGCCCATATCAGGTGTCTTAGTTCAATATTTGCATCAATCTACTGAACTTTAAATTATTTAAAGTTACATGAAGAAATATAATTCTCTTTTCTTCACAACTATATCATTTTTTTACGGCTTCAATATAAGAAGTTTATGTCTTGTATTTCCATCCCGTACGTCGAACCTACCTACAAATACGTTCTCGTAACCGTGTGGAAGAAATTGGTACACGCATTTTAATATCCTTTTTGTGGACGATTATTTTCTTGTATATGCACTACATCTAATTTATGGTAGAAACTCAACGTCAACATACACAGGAAGAGGGGTTTTTTCAATCCTTTTTGGGAAACTTTCTGTAACGATCATATATAAAGGCTAGTTATAAAGGCACTGCATAATTTTATCAGGACTAACCCATTTGTAAGTTTGTATTATTTACAAGTTTGTCATTGAAAAAATTTATTAGGACTAGCTCAATAGGTGGTATAAAAGTCACTTGTTTTGTTTCCCTTCTCTTTGTCTTCTTCCTCTCAATTTTTCTTCTAAACCCTAGATTGAGATTCCTCTTGTCCCTACAAAAAATTTCTTGTTTTGTAACCCTAGAGTAATTATCAACGAATATTCGTAGTAGTCGGTATGTTTTCGACTACTATATTGCAAAGTTTGTTAAATAATCGGTTGATTCCTAATTTTTGAATGTTCTTTCATAATGTAGAAAATATGGAAGAAATTGGGACATCAAATATAGCAATCGATCATCCCGGTCCTTCCGAAGAACACAACATTCTCTCCGAAGAACCCGTGGTTGGTCCTCGACGTAGTTTCATTTTTTCGTAGTCCACAATTGGACTGCCACATCGCATGGCAGTCCACAAAGTACTTAGGACTGCCAGCAAGTATGGCAGTCGAGTTAAATACGTATGAACTTAAGGACTGCCTCACTTTCTGGCAGTCCTAGATACTTCAAGGACTGCCCAGAAACGTGGCAGTCCGAAAGTTGATAATGGATTCAACTGGACTGCCACACACTTTGGCAGTCCATGAAGTACTTGGGACTGCCAGAAAGTATGGCAGTCGAGTTAAATACGTATGAACTTAAGGACTGCCTCACTTTGTGGCAGTCCTAGATACTTCAAGGACTGCCCAGAAACGTGGCAGTCCTAAAGTTGATAATGGATTCAACTGGACTGCCACACATTTTGGCAGTCCATGAAGTACTTAGGACTGCCAGAAAGTATGGCAGTCGAGTTAAATACGTATGAACTTAAGGACTGCCTCACTTTGTGGCAGTCCTAGATACTTCAAGGACTGCCCAGAAATGTGGCAGTCCTAAAGTTGATAGTCGATTCAACTGGACTGCCACACAATTTGGCAGTCCATGAAGTACTCAGGACTGCCAGATGTTGTGGCAGTCTAGTTTAACAGCCTGAACTGGATATTGTATTTGGTTATGTCCTTGATTTAGGTATTTAAAAAATTGTAAATTTATTGTAGGGCACCCCATCTCCTATGTGCACAGATTTGAGCAATAAATTCTCGACAGATATTGTCTTTGAAACTTACGCCGAAGCATTAGAATGGTGCAGAGAAATTGGAAGGCAAACAAACACAACCCTTGTAACTTCAAGGTCGCTACGGTGTCGGCCGAAGCGTCAAACTGCAGAGATTGGCTGTGAAAGAGGTGGGACGTCGTTTAGGGTGCATCGAAAAAAAAGTGAACTTCTCCCAATAATATCTGGGAAGAAAGAGTCAGGCTCAAGGAAATGTGGTTGTCCATTCAAGTTAGTGTTGGGGTGCAAGACTGGCGAGAAGTGGACAGTTGTGGTACGTAATGGGATCCACAATCATACTATTCCGGAGACGCTAACTGGTCATGCCTACGCCGGAAGTTTGAAAGATGATGAGAAAAAGTTAGTTACAGAATTGTCAGCTTCCGGAGTTGCTCCAAAAGAAATTTATTCTACCTGCTTCAGAAGAATGATAGGAACAAGTCCACTATGAGGACAATTTACAATGCACTAGCGAGGTCTAGAACGAGTACTCTAAAAGGAAGAATGGCGATGCAGCAAGTGATGAAATTGCTCGCCGAAAATCATTATGTGGAATACCATAGAAGACTTCCGGTGAGCAATGAAGTCGTTTCTCTGTTTTGGTCCCATCCGGATTGCACACAGTTGGCACGGTCCTTCGCCGATGTTTTGGTTCTTGATTGCACGTACAAGACTAATAAATTCAAGATGCCTCTTCTTCACATTGTTGGGTTCACTTCAACCCGAAGGACATTTTCAGTTGCCTTTTGTTTTTTGAGGACCGAAACATTAGAGGACTATACATGGGGTTTGGAAAAGCTGAAGACATTACAGTGGACATAAAGAACCGTCTGTTTTTGTGACCGATCGGGAATATGCATTGATGAATGCTATTGATACCGTATTTTCTCATGCTCGTAGATTACTATGTACTTGGCATATAAACAGAAATATTCAAGCACAATGCAAACTGAAGTTCGAGAAAGTAGACGACAAACTCGACATGGACCGCTTCCAAGATTTCTACAACGGTTGGACTCTTGTGTGGCGAGCAAGTGGTGAGGAAACATTTGACGCAGCATGGTACATGTTCAAAGAGCAATGGGAGCAGAGCAACCCGACGTGTATATCTTATATCAAAGACACCTGGCTTGATGAACATAAAGAAAATTTTGTCTTGGCATGGACGAATATGGTGAAACACTATGGCACGACCACTACCAACCGTGTCGAAGGCTCACATGCAAGACTAAAAAGATATCTGCGCTCATCGGCCGGTGATTTCGTCTCCGTTTGGCAATCAATCAATCTAATGACCAATTCGGTCGTGAACGAGATAAAGGCTTCATTTGAGATGAGCCTGAATATTGTAAAACACAATGTATAGTTGACGAAGCGTAACATTTTGCATAGACTCATGTATAGTTGACAAAGCATAACATTTTGCATAGACTCATGTATAGTTGACAAAGCGTTGCATTTTGCATAGACAGCTGTATACTTGACATTTTGTATCTTACTGAGTATCTATGAGTATTTTGTATCTTACTGATTAGCAGCGTTGCATTTTGTATCTTACTGACAAAGCGTAGCATTTTGTATCTTATTAGAACTTGCTGTTTGTATGTAGACTGCCCAGTTCCTGGACAGTCCATGCTCACAGCAAGTTATGATAAGGACTGCCCAGTTTCCTGGCAGTCCACATATGTATGTGGACTGCCAGGAAACTGGGCAGTCCTTATCAAAACTTGCTGTTTGTATGTGGACTGCCCAGTTCCTGGGCAGTCCATGCTCACAGCAAGTTATGATAAGGACTGCCCAGTTTCCTGGCAGTCCACATACATATGTGGACTGCCAGGAAACTGGGCAGTCCTTATCATAACTTGCTGTGAGCATGGACTGCCCAGGAACTGCGCAGTCCACATACAAACAGCAAGTTCTAAGAGCAAGGTAACATTCACATAATACGCAAGATAACATTCACATAATACGCAAGATAACATTCACATAATACGCAAACTTGCAAGGTAACATTCACATAATACGCAAGATAACATTCACAGCAAGATAACATTCACATAATACGCAAACAAGTGTTCAACCAATTTAAAACTGTTGACACAGACAAGTGTTCAACCAATTAGAAAAGTTTTGCAAGTCACTTCCTCGGTCGTTCACCCAACTACCAAATACATTCAACCTTATACAAACTACATAGACATTCAGTATCATGGCGCCTCTTCGTGCGTCGCTCATCGATAAATGGGTAATCAGCTGCGATGTTCTGCATCTGGGTACCAACATCTTCGTAATTCTCCCCCTTGCACTGGATTAGACTTTTCCCCAATTTCTTCACTTTCGAAGCCTGCATGAATACATATCATAATTTTAGGAACCAACAATTTACCACAACATGGGTTAATTAAACAAACTATACTAACCATCTTCTGTAATGCATCATATAGTGCTGACTTGGAAGGTAAGGGTGCTGCTACCGGCACTTTCGCACTTTTCTTATCAGGATTCAACATCATACCATGTCCGGCATTCCCATAGTATTCCATACAGTCATCACTACAATCTCACATCTCCACCGCCGGAGTTCGTATGGTTTCACCGACAAGATGTTGTTGTCACTCAGTGAAAAAATCCATAGCCCAAGGGTAGTCTGGTGGAACATAGGTCGACGGTTTCTTCCCTTTTGCAGCGGTTCTCAATTTCAATGTGCTCGGGATAGTCTGTACGTAACCAAACTGACGAAGCACTCTATCTGGGATGTGAGGCTCCTCAATTTCATGACAAAACATCGGACCTCTAAATAGTGCAACTGGTTGCACAGGACGAGTGCTATTTCGCAGATCCTTATATGGATGCCAAATAATCTACAACATGCATTCATTACTTAAGGAGTTACTAATTAATGTGGAATACTAGAGTGGTAAGTAAATGCTAGTTCAAGTTACTATTGTTTCACCTCCTTTGCCCTCAGATCTTCTAGAGCAACACGTAGGGTAGCCAACGTATGTAGATGTCTGGTATCTATCTTAGCCGGCCTCCACCTACACATCCTGGGCATCTGCTCATCATAATTTTGATTAAGAGTAGCCCTATTGAGCGTCGGAAAATGCTCATATATCCACGCCTGAAAATGTAAAATATAACAATGTTATCGTTATCGACATAATTTTATACAATTCTATAGACACAGTATGCTAGGGTTTGCTTACATGGAGCAGTGTTTGACAACCAGCTATTGTCTTCGACTCGACCCGAGATGCAGCACCTAGTTCGCGGTAGAGGTGTGCTAGTATACCACTTCCAAATGATATTTCATCCACAGCGTTCAAGTCCGTAAAATTGTTTAGATATTTTGCATGTATCGCTGTCCCGGACTTGTCTGTAATGCCGACGGCTCCTAGAATGAACTGCATGTATCCACGGACCACGAAGTCGTCATTACCATTGTTGTCGTCGGCGTCGTCGGCGTCATCATTGAAAGTATTCCTCAAAAAACTTAAAGGAACTCCATAAGACTTCTTAAATTCCGGGATTGTGACAAAAGTCTTGGACTCGACACCGAGACAATTGGCAACCAAATCCACCATCTCATCATACAGGTCGAAGTCGCCCACGGAATAGTCCATCGACATTTGACGACCATCAACTCTAAGCCCTAAAATGTGGTGGACATCATCGAGGGTGATTGTCAACTCTCCGTCTGCGAGATGGAAGCTGTTAGTTTCTGGATGCCAGCGCTCCACAAATGCAGAAATCATTGCGTGGTCCAATATCTGATACGAGTATTTTGCCAAATACTGCAATCCGGTGGAGGTGATTTTTTCCTTCACACTCTCTTTCAACTCATCAAATCCCCACGTACTACACATCTTCGCATGGTTTATTACCCTCAAAAGGCGCGAGCTTTTCTGCAAATAAAAAAACAAAGATCCAATATTACATATATCTATTATTTCGAATAGTTAATCTATATAAAAGGTAAGTAACTTACCGGATCCTTCCATATTTCATAACAAATGTGGTTCTCGATTGACTTCAAAATTGAGCAACCAACTGGGCCCGCATCTTCCTCTTCCTCTTCCTCGGCTACTTGAGAAGGACCCGATCCAGCGTCATCTCTCATTCGGGCAATGGGTACATCATCATCATCGGAGGAATCATCACGACGAGTTGCCGCCGATTTCGTCGAACGCCTTGCAACACGTTTCGTTCCACGTGTTCTTGTTTCTGATCTGGTTCGGGTTCTCTGATTGATAGCCCTTTCTCGACATTTCTACCAGCTTCACGCGCCTTGCGATCCGATGCGGTAGGGCGTTTTCTTTCGGGCCTGGCCTCAACATCCTTCTCCTTTGTCTTCTTTTCATGACTATTATTGAATATTAATTACATATTAAAATGTAAGGGATGTCCACAAATGTTGTTGTTCCACTAGTGCAAACATTGGGCTGCCCAATATTCTACCAGTCCTCAGTGTATAATGGACTGCCAATTTGAATGGGCAGCCCTGGCTCAGGACATGTGTAACTAAAGACTGCCCACATTTCTGGCAGTCCAAGATGCAGTTAGGACTGCCAGAAAAGAGGACAGTCCTAACTCACATCATGTGTAAGAAAGGACTGCCAACTTTTCTGGCAGTGCTAACTTTATGTTGGACTGCCATAAATTTGGGCAGTCCATTGTCACACATGTTATGCTAATGGACTGCTCATTATCCTGGCAGTCCAACATAGAGTCAGGACTGCCAGAAAAGTGGGCTGTCCATTGTTCCACATGTTATGCCAAATGGACTGCTCATTTTTCTGGCAGTCCAACATACAGTCAGGACTGCCAGAAGAATGGGCAGTCCTTCGCTACACATGTTATGCCAATGGACTGCTCATTCTTCTGGCAGTCCAACATACAGTCAGGACTGCCAGAAGACTGGACAGTCCTGGCCGACGCCAAATTTTGGCAAACACGTTTGCTACGGTCCGAATATAGTTTCATTCACATTACAATAATTGCAATAGAAATAACGAATGTAATTGATCCTTCAATTGTCTCAGATAATTTCTACGATTTTCGAAAGAAATGGAGGAAGATTTCGCACCTTGTTTGCGAGGAAGGTTTCGGGGCCATCGTTCTCCTTGGAAGAGAGAAGAGGACGTGGGGAAGAAGAGGAAGATGATGAAGCTGCTGGCCGAGTGGTGGAGAATGGAGTCAGTGTTAGGACTTAGGAGGAAGAAGAAGAGGGAAGTTAGGATTCTTAAGTAAGAAGAGGGAAGTTTGTGTTCGGGGGGGAGGGCGGAATTATTTGGGACAGCCCTCTGATCAAATAAATGGACTGTTCTGAGTAAAACCCAAAAAAAATTGGACTAGCTCCAATTCGGGCTAGCCCTGATAAAAAAGGACAGTGCCTTTATAAAAAGCCTATATAAATAGAGGTTCCTAACGTTCTCATTCCATTAACTGACTAATTGGTTTTCACTACTATTCTCTCGTACGACGTCACTGTAGAAGAAGAAAAGGTTAATTGTGGCCCAAACACTAACACAACCACAATAGTAATGCATGATGATGATAAATCTATTAGCTAGGTGGATCACTTAATTGATCATATTTCAACAAACAAAGATTAATGGTCGAAAGAATGGATGGTACAGAGAGCATAGAGAGCTGTTGTCTTCTTCATTTTGTATCACATCCCATCACATCATTCTCATACAAGCATGTATACATGATTGGTTACGCAATTATTACTTGGCCTCCTCTGTGTGCTCTTCAACCACATTGATAGTGCTGCATGGGTCAGAGCATTGAGGCTACCCAGCCTACCTCTCATTGATGGGCCGATGGTGGTGGTGGTGGTCAGGACCAGCTCAGGGATAAATCAGATTGGGGCATCCCCAATGCTCAACAAGATCCTACAAGATATCGGCGTCATGGATGACCCTCCACGATCGGTCCACAATAAGGCTCGAGGGACAACAAAACATTGCATGTCTGGAATATTGTCTAAGTTGAATTGTATCTCGTTTTAGGGTGGACAATATAGTTGATAACTTAGTCCTATATCAGTAGGATCATAAGATGTAGATAATTGAAATTGGTTCAGACCATACATGAAAATTCTCTTTAAAAGTATATGGGTTCATTCCAATATCACACCTCATGGGTCATTTTCAATTCAGGTCACATTGCGTCCCAATAAGTGGTATAAGAGCCAAAGATTATGGGACTGGTTTGATCGACTCCATGGTTCGAGACAAATTGTTTGATGAGCCATATGAGCTGGTAGGAAGTGGGATCATGGATAGATAATTGGAATTAGTTCAGACTTTACATAAAAAAATAAAATAAAGACATATGGACCTAGTCTAATATCACACTTCATAGGTCAAATACTCCGATTCGGATCACACAGTGTTCACAATTAACAGCAAGTCCTACTTCGAAAGTTCTACTCCGAAGATTGAGGACGTCGTCACAAAGTAGTGTGTATTAATGTGTCTTTCTTTGCCTTTGGTGGATATCTACTCGCATGCTAAGTGTCTTTGTTTAATTTCATTTGTTGTATTTGCTTGTATGGACTAGTCATCAATGTTCAATGCTTGTTAATATAATAATAATGCGGATATAAATTTTCTTCAATCGGAAGACTTGCTTTTCTATCGGGGGGATTGTATACTTGCAGTCGTTCCATGCATTAGCTTTTAAGGTTAGGTCCCGCACTCTGTTGTGGTTATAGTCTTATAGATCAGGTGTGTCCCTTGTGGGTGCGTGTGTATCAGGTCTTGTTAGCAATTCGACAAACAGAAAAAATTCAGGACGACAAATAGGGGTGAGTATTCGGTTTATTCGGTTCCAACCGAACCGAATAATCGAAAATCGAATTGGACCGAAACCGAATAAGAAAAACCGAAACCGAACCGAATTGGTCAATAATCGAACCGAACCGAACCAAATTAAATCGGTTCGGTTTTCGGTTTATTCAGTTTTTGGGTTTATTTGTGTTTTTTTTGTTAATATATATAATAACTAAATATACCTAGATATATTTATTATATACCTATAGTATATACATATATATTTAGTATATACCTATAATTAATACCTATAATATATATATATATATATATATATATATATATATATATATATATATATATATAAACTAAATTTTCTTATTCGGTTTTGGACCGAAACCGAATAAAAAAATTTAGTATTTTTAAAACCGAAATCGAACCGATTTTTTTTAAAACCGAACCGAATCTTTTATTCGGTTCGGTTCGGTTCGATTTTCGGTTCAAAACCGAATAATGCTCACCCCTAACGACAAATATTCGACTATAAATCGACCTAGTGCAAATAAAATATGTTCAAAAATTCAAAAAATGCAAATATTGATATTAGAAACGTCACATTCTTAAATCTATTGTCAAATTTGGTTAATTAAACATTCCCACCAAGTTTTTGAGCCAAATTTTTCAATAATTTATACAAAACACGTTTATAACTTCACATGCTTAAAATTTACGTAATAATTACAATCTTTCAAAAGTACGCAAATATTATATGTTTCTGAAAGATAGAAAAAATTTACGTATAATACGAGTTTTATTCAGATGATTGCTAACAAGAGTATCAAGAACATGTCTACGCATGCAGGGCAATAACGCTTTCGTAGGACAAGCCAACCAATTTCGTTAAAAAAAAATAATTTATTTTGTAGCAAACACAATAAAAGATGACACATGATGATGGTAGAATTGACGGTCATAAATACATAAAGAGGCTTCTCGATGAAAGAACATACAGAACTTGAATGTTACAAACAAATCCTTAAAAGTGATTGATTCCTAAAATTGGCATAAGATTCTATGGATCTTAAAAACATTACGAAAGCCATAAATCTTTTTTTTGGCAAAGTTCCTCGTGTTCAAACTAGTCATTACTCATGGTCGGCAACATGGGTACCTTTTTTTCCAATCCATCACTTCGACGTGTGATCATCATTCATGAACATTGGTAAGATCCTCCCATGTAGCAGCGATTCCTTAGATGTGCATATTTTCTACCGAATTCTTTGAAGACAGAGAAAGAGGTGACTTAAGCGACCACGGGCCTTCCGAAGGTCTATTTTTTTTGATGAAATGGCTTTCTTTTACTAGAAGATGGTATAGTGACAGAAACGTGTGAAGCAGACGTGAAGCTTTAATCAAAAAGTCAGGGTTCGGATGTTTAAAAAGTCTCCTGCGTTTACATGAATCCAATCCAAACACGGGCCAGTGCCCTAACATTAATGTTACGAATTAGCTTCTGACATCAATTGTTTAGAAAAAAAAGATATTAGCATGGTTTTAGTGGGTGGGGACTGGCTGGAAGAAGCAATTACTTTCTCTAATTATCATTATTTATAAGATTAACTACTTGTGAGAATTGAAAGTTTAGACAAAGAGGGCCCGGGAAGGTAGGATTGAACTTTAACAGTTGGCTTGAGTAGATGAGTGTAAATCACTCACCAAAGCATGCCCCTAGACCTTGTTTGGTTCGCGGGAAGTAAAAATAAAAGAAAGGCTAAATTTTAACTTGATACTTTTAACTATCTATATTTGACAACTTGCTATTCTAAATTTGTATAGCTAACTTTGGGGGCATCGTAGGAGAGAGAGGGGAGGGGCATTGCCGGGGAGAGAGTGGGGAGGGTTTGGTCAGAGAGAGGAGGGGTGGAGAGAATGGAGGAGTAGGTGTATTTTTCGAAAAAAAAAAAAAATTTAGGCTGCCTCACCTTCCAAGGTCATTTTCTCATTCTTAATTGAAGTGTTTAGTTGGGTATAATTCTAGATAATACTGATGTTACTTTGCTTTTGCATCATGGAGGATCCAGATTCGATTTTTTACATGGTCTCTCCTTCAAACGGGAACTACGTTGCTTATATTCTTCAAGCCTCAACCTACCAGTCTCCCTCGAGCCTTGCATTAACAGGAGACATATGAAAGTTCCTTTAACTAAGAAATAACTGGTAGAATCCAGCTTGTAAAGCTCTCACATTAAAAGACTTCTCCATGCCTTGGCCACCACGAGAAAAGACTTCTCCATGCCTTGCTACTCTACAAACACCTCATAATCGTTACCCCATAATTGCCAAGCAGACCCTTAGGGAGCACAAGCACAGTGAGAAAGGAGTAACAAGAAGAAAATATATTGAACTACCGAGAACTCTATGCAAGAGTTGGTTTGATTGTGATCTTCTTCATCGGCAATATTATTTAGTTCGTCCCAATATAAATAGTCCTTTGTGCTTATGTTGGGTCCAAATCTTACGCAACCCGCTTGGAGGTCCACATTCAAAGTTGGTCCAACTAGAATCCAAATGTCTTAGTCCAACTAGAATCCAAATGTTTTATTAGAGTACTCTGATATTCTTGGTGTTGGTCGTTTGACCAAATGAACCAAAGCGTTGCAGATCGTATCGGATACACTGGCTCCGTGTCGGAACGTGTCCTATACGTATTATGACACGCTAGTACAGCAGATGATGATTGATCCTTATCTGAGACATCTTATATATCTCATTTCGTTTCTTGTCGTTGTCTAGTTTGTATGTTGGTACTGTTGGGTTGTTCATTCTGGGTGCAGGTACGCTCGTGTTTGTACGAGTCGATACTGGACACGGATGTGAGGATACCTTCGTGTCGATGATGTAGCCTCTCCACAGTTACAGCCGCGACCCGGCGAGGCGCTGTGTGTGCCTGCGAGCCGAGTCCGAAGGCTCCCTTCGGATTCCGACACCAAATTCTGGGGTATAAATTCTAAACTCTTAATTGATTTCAGTTTTTGGGTTTATTTTGTTTGTCGATGATGTTGTTGGATCTCGATCCCTACATAAAAAGGGTTTCGATCGACTGATACGTGTTGGGTTCGATTTTGGCTTGACGATCCTACGATTGTCTTTGTTTGTGAAGTGGGAATGATCTTTAGATCATGTTCGGCTCTTTACTTGCTGTTGGATCATTTTCGGTTTCGGGTTACCTAGCTGCTGTTGGAATTATTTGTGATGCATGCATTGTTGGTTTGGGTTTCTTGTATAAATTGTTGCTTGGGGTCTCCTTCCTATACTTGTTGTGGGATGTTGGTTTAGGTTTTTCCTATTATACATGTTGGGTTGGAAAAGATTTCTTTGTTGTAGGAGATGTTTTGTTATTTGGATTAAAATTGTTGGTTGGGTATCTATTATGCATGATGGGTTTAACTTGGTACTGTGGGTGTTTTTGTTGGGAGCTTTTCGATATAAATTATATGCGGGTATATATTAGTTGGGAGTATTTCTATTTCGGGAATGACATCTCCATTAGCATGCCTGTATCATTGATTTTGGGACTACGTCCACTATGCCATGCCTAGATGTTTTACTTTATTTGTCGGTTTCTGTTTTTATTAGAGTACTCTGATACTCTCGGTTTTTCGATATAAATCATAGACTCTAAAATTGACAGACTCTAAAAGTGGGGGTTTTGTTTTCTTTTTCAGGGTTTTGCTATACATACATGTGCTATGGACAGTCTTCATGTGACCAAGTTGAAGCGTTATAAGTGTGCTTCTTCGCTACAGTATCTGTGAGATTTTTGATGTCGATAGTTTTGATGTAGCTAAAGTGTACTCTATATTGGATACTCTATATATTTTGAGAAGATGTATATAATGAAATGGAGAAATGTAGAATGGTAGCTAAAATACTCTATTTTGAGACAATGAAATGGAGAATGGTACTTTATATTACATTTCAATGCTTTGTTGTGAATATGGTTCAAAGTGGTTGTTTTCGAATTGAATTGAGGAGCGCTTGGAATGTATAACATGCAGTATAGAGCGTTATAAATGTGATACAATGACCATATACTGCGGTTTTTAATAACTATCCATAACGCTTTGAAAATAAAACGTAGCAGAAATTTAACCTATTAATGACGGTTTTGGATGAATTATCTATAACGTTTTTAAAAACATTTATAACACCTGATTTCATAACGCTTGGACTGAAAAAAAATGTCATAGTTTGCAATTAATGACGCTTTTTAGCCGTCATTAAAAGGTATTTTTGTTGTAGTGAATGTCTTAGTTCAATATTTGCACAAATCTACCGAACTTTAAATTATTTAGAGTTTCATGACGAAATATAATTATCTTCACTTTCTTTAAAGAAAAATTGGATTATGCATAACTATATCATTTTTTACGGCTTCAATACATGAAGTTTATGTCTGTATTTCCATCCCGTCATATCTACCTACAAGTACAATGCTATTAGTTCTCATAACCATGTGCAAGAAATTGGTTCACACATTTTAATATCATTTTAGACGATTGTTTTCTTGCATATGCACTACATCTAACTAATGATAAGTCATTTGAGACAATTGTTTTCTTGCATATGCACTGCAAATATGTCATGTGTAACATATAACTAGTCCAAGCAGACAAATATAGCAAGTCCATCACGAAAATTCCTTGCCAGCTCCAGTACAACTAGCAGATACTTGTTTCTTCTCCGAAATCAACCGCATATAGCCTCCCTACGGACAATAGCATAAGGCATCCAATATAAAGAACGCTATATGTGCATCTCTACTTTATTCCTAATTTTTCCATAAGGCATCCAATATAAATAACATTTTATGCCTAGCAAGGCGTGGCATCGTAACATACAAACAACCGGCGACCAAACTAGACCCACATGGAAACATGTTACGGAGCATCAGAAACCCAAGAAAATTAGGGTTTTTTGTAAAATTAGGGTTTTATTACCGATGAAGAGACAGCGGTGGTCGGCGAAGTCGTGGTACTCCTGAGACTGGGTTATGGCCGGAGTGACGACCATCAGCACCACGAATATCACGACCGCAGCTCCCCATCCGTACAACTTCTTCTTCCTCTCCTCCTCCATTCTCTCTCTCTATCTCGATGGAGACCTTTTTTTTTCCTTTTTCTATGGTTGGAAGAAACCAAAATGAAAATGAGGAGGTATTGGGCTGGGCCCACCCCTTGCCCAGATCCGGCCTATATCTGGTACAATTTATCTTTGTCAAATATTCAAAGAAATAAGAAAGTATTGGGCTGGGCCCACCCCTGGCCCAGGCCCAGCCCATATCCGGTATAATTTACCTTTGTCAAATATTCTCGGAAATAAGGATGTATTGTCACGCCCCGACCTGAAATCATCCGAATCATCGTCCTCGCAGGGGGGCGTGATGCCGCACGAGCCTGGAGTTGTGCTCGTGCAAGGCAAGATGACAAGTTCTCAAATGGTTATCTTTGAGTTGATATTAACAACAAAAGGAAAACAGAGTATAAGAAACGAATCTTCTTTATTGAGATTCGAAATGCGATTACAAAGGCTTTCAATAGCCCAACGGAATTTACCAGATTGGCTACAACACTCAGGTTCTCTCTTGTCCACAAAGGGTTTCACCGTTCCATACATCATGCCTTCTATATCTCGGTCGCATCAATCCTATCGCGAGTCCGAGCGTCAATGCGATCGCACGCTTCAATACGCTTTAGCATTCCAAGCCTCAACGCGTTTAAGCGAAGTTCCGCCGCGAGCAGACCAATCCCTGAACCTGCTAGCACACTAGTGGGGTATTAGTACTTTCGTCCTCGCTGTACTGATCAAAAACCCACTTAACAAACCGACATTTAGTATTGTATTGATTCATGCAAACATACAATTTAGTTCTCTTTCTATGTTCTCCTTAGGATGAGTTCATGGTATATTCGAAGACTGTAAAGCATGGCAAACATGTTATTCAATTCGCGTAAGTAAACAGGCAAGCAATCTCGTGTTTGATTCGTGGCACAACTTAGCAATATCGACGCACTCGCCCTTGCACCGATGTAAGGTGAATACGCCTATCCATTTTCCCTGTCATGTTATAAGTGCCCTCTATTCAGGATCCATCCATACAGGATATACGTATACCTTGCACTTCCAAACCCATCGCCCTTAACTATATGAAGGTTACTAGTTTTTCGGGCTAGAATGGACTTATATTTATTGAATCGAAACATAAGACGATGTTAACTCTGTGCGGTTGCTAACCAACATCAGAGGCCACCGAAATAATCGCAGCAAGTGGCTTATCACATTCACCAAAAGGTCGCTACCCATCTAAATGAAGTGCACCAACAATACCGTAAACGTAATCCCTCCTAGGCCGAACGGTCCCAGCGCCCTGGTGCGCCACGTTCGAGGGAATACCCATGCACGGACTTTTATATCTTTAAGTCCATTTGACCATGCAACGAATCTTATCTTTCATACAACCAAGCAAGTTCGCTTATCTCTATTTCAATTGGCACAACGCCCCAATGTCCTCAACGAACGTCCGAAGGTCGCAAACATTTCAAAGGCACCATGCCGCATTATCATCTCGTATTTCTTTCGTTAACTTTCGTTAACTTTCTATGTTCTTACGTTTCATACTTCATTTCAATGTTCAATGGCATTAAGCCTTAACTCAATGTTCAATCAACAGAACGACCCGAAGGTCCCGAACACCTTTCGAGGCATTATGTCATATCCGACAGTTCCGCCACATTCATGCCACAACTGTATTCTTTTGCAACGAAGCCATCTTTTTATTATCTCGTGCACGTAGGCACGTTTCGACACATTTATCATCTATCCTTCGCATCGTGCACTTGCTACATCGAAACCGTATTTCCATGTTTTAGTGTTCAATGTCCGTGGCTTGCGCGCTAGGGCGCTCGCCTATTGACTTTCAATGTTCTAGCCCTTCTAACTCGTGCGCCAAGGCATGGTATGGTTCGTGCACTAAGACACTCGCCGAATACAGTTATTCCATGTTCTTGCGGCTTGCGCACCGAGGCGCTCGCCCTTGCGATATTCAATATTCCGAAGCGACTCGTACACGTGCCGTACGATTCATTTCAATTGTTCTATCTTAGTGTTCGACACGCACTATATTTATCTCTCTATCGAGCCACGCCCGTGGCGTTGATAGGTTAACTCAGCATACAATGATATGTATTTTATTTAAGCATGACGGAGTAAGAAAGAGAGTCAATGTCCCCCCATCTTGAATCGATATGCCTTGTCGTTTTGCCGAGCCGTTACGGCTCGATTTCATAACTTCGTTGCACGGGCAACTCTCCTGACTTAGCCATTCGAGCACTTCATGCTTCATTAAATTATACATCGTTTTGGCTTACCGTGCCAACGCCACAGTCCGTCGCAAGGCGACGATTTGCTTTCGCGGACCCCTTACTGAATAAGGCTAAAGATCGACCTCTAACATTTCAGCGTAAACGTATAGCCTGCACATGAAACCAACTAAAATCAATACTTGCATCGATTCGGACTTGCGCCTTGGTCGATTCGATTTCTTAGAATCTTCGAGCCGTCTCAACGCACTTATCCTTCGAGGCAACGCGGCGCTTCGCATCGATTCACTCGATGCATTCTTTGGGACAAGGCAACTCTTTGCATCGACTTAGTTCGATACATTGTTCGGGACAACTTAACACTTTGTATCGATTCGCATCGATACGTAATTGGGTCAACGCAACTCTTCGAGTCAACGACTCAGCATAATGTACCGTACGGAGCGGGGCATTACATAATATACCACTCAAAACAAGGTTCGTCCTCGAACCGAAACCAATACTAAATTTCTAAGGGTTTCACTAGATCGTTCCACAATCTCGTCTCATTATCGTTTGGATCGTACAACTTAGTTTGGAATCATACACATATTTTAGACGTCCCACCAATATATGCATTTCAGCCAAGCTCAGTTGTAGGATATCGGAACAACGCTAACATGTAACTTCTTATTCTCAATTACTTGCCATCTCGTATTCTCGATCGGACTTGGGCTCTAGCATAAGTTCTCGCAATTCTATTGCATATGCATATTGATACATACGCGATCCTCCAACAAAAGTCAAGGTACACGATGCGATTCAAACATCGCATTTCTCACTTTGTATGTTTTATCGGGACTATCAATTCTACGCGTCGCGTCAAGCCGTCGTGCATCCGATCACAACGAGTCTCCGCAACGCCTTGCGTTCGGCGTCACTATCCAACGATTTATGATGTTTCACTTCGTATCTTATCTCGACATGATTTTCTTTTGTTGACTTGCAAAAGCATCAACATTCATGACTTCGTCCGCTAGGTTACTTACATAGACCCCGTACTTAGATTCTTTCGACGCAACTTTAAATTGACATTACACAAAGGCCACAATCTGTCCGACATAACAGTTTACATCAAGGCGATGGTTGTCACGCTCCGCTCCCGTAGGAGCAATCGTCTTCGCTAAGGCGTGATGCCGCACGGGCCTAGGTTGCGCCCGTGCAAGGCCAAGTCCGGAAACGGTCGATTTGAGGCTAGGCTACAGAGTCGCACAGGGTGTCCCCATTTGCAGCAGAAAGTAAATGAACACAAGTTGAAGCAAATTTAAACTCTTTATTGATATTCAAGAAGTTTACAAGCGGCGCTAGGCCGAGTTTACAAGTCGCTCGAGCTCTCTCTCTCTGAAACATAAAAGACGTGCCAAGTGGCTTACAACATGGAATGATTCATGGTGATGTTCTGATACATTATGTCCTGTATATAGCGCATCAGCTCCTAGCAACGCTCCAAGGCTCCAGAGATAGCTCCACGCCTTAGCACATTCGAGGGAAGCTCCGCACCCGATGACGTCTCCTGCATCCTGCAAGCAGACTGTGGGGTTATCAGTACATTGTTATGCACTGGTGGGGAGGCTAGCTCGCCCACAATGCTATCATTACCAAACACGTTCCATTTACTTTTGTGCACCGTCTATCATTCATTGTCTTTCTAATCTTGCCTTAGGATCAGTTTTATGGCATATTTCATGACCTATCTCGTGTTGCCGAATTCAAGTGTCGCATGGAAATGCATGCACGACTTACCCATACTTACCGTCCGGCCTTCCCTGTCCAAAGTAAACCAAGTTAGTCAACAATTCACATGTAGTAACTTAACGTGATTCTAGCACGTCGTAGGCACGTTTTAGCATGTCATGGCCACGTTCTAGCATGTCGTAGGCATGTTCAGAGTATTACATTTCAGGCATGTTCTGAGTGTTACGTTTCGAGCATGTTCAGGGTGTTACATTTCAAGCATGTTCAGTAGGTGATTGTTCATTTAACTTAGACTACTTTGATTTCAATGCAAGGACTTGCACGTGGATAGCCATCAGCAAAGTCCACTTAATCTATATGCACCGGTCGCTGGCATGACAAGCCATTTTGGACATTTCCCCTTGGTATTTCTCAACTTAGCGTAGGGTGATGGCTGGTACACCCCGTTAAGTCTCTTGAATATACCCTGCACTTACATCTCTTGGTGCCCAAGCCCGCACCCAAGCAGCCCGTAAGCCCCGTTTTGATTCCGCCTAGGCCGGCCACGGTTTCCCCCCCCCCCCATCGCCTGTGCCGCAGAATCCTTCCTCATGACGGCCACGGTATTCCCCTCCCCCCCATCGCCCGTGCCGTTTGTCCACGACCATTTCGTATTTTACTTGTCATAGGCTAACCCTTAGCCATAATGCGTTATCGACCAGGTTGGCGTCCGTGCAGCGCGGGTAGCGAGCCCCGTTGCACGTGCCCGTCATACCTGTCGCTAACGTCTTTCATGTCTTATCTTTTATTCACTCTTTCATTTCTTTCTTTCACTTGTTCGTTCATTCATTCATTTGTGGATTCATTTATTCACTTATTCATTCATTCATTCATTTATACATTTTGCAACTCCCTGTGCGGGAGTCGCCTTGGCGACCCATCGGTCCCGTAGCCTTTCAATGTTGCTATACTCTACTCGGAATGACTATGTCGATAGTCTTCCGTTTCTTTGTTGTAAACCGTTTATTGTTTCATTGTTGAACGCATAGGAAACTTGAGTGTAAGCTTGTGCCTTAGCACGAGCGTAGAGCGGGGTGCGAGAGTTTCTCTATATTTGCCGAGTTCTTTTCCATGTTCTAAACAAGCATGCAAGATGGGATTATTCCCTTAGCTAGGTGCGTTGAGTCAATTATTAGCATGCACGGTGTTATCGTCTAGCGATTCTAGCATCAGTGTCCATATTGTTATGTGTCTAGGCTAAGCAAAGATGGGTTCATCGGAGCCACCCACCTTAGCGATGTTCGCATCGGCCGAGCGATACTTCGAGCGCGCCTTCGAAAGTCTAAGTCTGGATTCATCTTGACGGGCCAATGTAAGCCTTGCATCGATTCTTCATCAGGTTGATGCCAACTCTTCGGGTCGACGGCTCGTTTTAGTCGTTGCACTTGCCGTTTGAATCGGCGTTCCGCTAGGGCGGAGCGGGTCGTTACAATGGTGCTCAAGACAACGATCGCCTTGACACGAAGGTCTTTATGATATGCCTTACGTTCGATTCCTAACGAGTAGGAGTTCACTAGCCAAATTCCCAACTTACCCGTCTTGCGACATCGAATATAAGTTTGATTCACGCAAGCTCAATTGCAAGGTGAATCAAATCTAACGACATAACTCGTAAGTCATTCTCTTATCATTCTCTCTCGTGCATAGCACGATTCTCGCACTCGCCTATCCGAATCACCAAGTTCGTTGGTGAATTTCTCGTTTTATCGTCGACCAACATAACCATTCAAGCATTCATCCGACGAATACTCAAAATCTAACTATATCATTCTCAATCGAAAGCTGTCCCAACAATTCTCGATCGCCTAGACTTTTTGTCAATATGCACCACGTTAATTTGTTATCGATGCAATTCTATATGCGATATCGCATGAGTTATCTTACGGTCTGCAACATTCAATTTGATTTGGCGGTCAAGTCTTCTAGGATCAGCTGCCCCGAAGCTACGCTCGATAATTGTGGATCATCACCAAAGGACAGTTTACTACGAACCATGCTATATCTTATTTCGGAGCCAAATCACGTTCCGACGATTTTCTATGCGACTATCCAATTCCGTACATAACCAGCACAACTGATGCGCAACTATCCTCCGAGTAAAGTCATGCACGGCCGTCGATGATTTCGTAATTTACGAAACATCTACTCGTATCGAGTTCGAGTCTATCTTATTTCGTGGTCGACACACGAGATGCCATACGCATCGAACAATCGTCGATGACTTATAGTCTCGCCCTGATCAATCACAAAATTTACGATCAACCAAGTTCGTTCATCCTCGCATCGTTATCTACAAAATTTGATAGCACGAGGCACACACTATTTTGTATTCTCACATCATGCTTACGTTTCCTTACGTATCGATCTCGATACGTCGTATCAATTTCGATAGCGTAAGGGTCAACTTTGAATCCGTTTCAACTTTGAATCTGTTTCAATGTCGACAACTTGCATTGCATACGTCCAAGTTCGCAACAAACTTTTCCATACGTATCAACTCATTTTCTGATTTGCCGCATCTCGCTATACTTTGATCGCATAACTGAGTTACCGATTATCCAACATCGAACCCTCAAGTCATACGATCTCGCCCTCTAAGTTTCGCGTGTTTTTCAGTCATACTCAAATGAGTTTTGCCGTAACGTAACCAACTATTTCTTAGGCACGATTACTCACGTCAACCAACTCTTCACCGAAGTCGCACATCGTGCGATTCGATTACAATTCGCATCGTCCAACATTTATATCGAAATCGCAAGTCGTGCGATTCGATTCGTCTCGCCCAACATTTCTATCGAGATCGCAAGTCGTGCGATTCGATTCGCCTAGCCGAACATTTCTATCGAGATCGCAAGTCGTGCGATTCAATTCGTCTCGCCCAACATTTTTATCGAGATCACAAGTCGTGCGACTCATTTGCAAGCTCGAGTTTTCCTTTCCCGTCGGTCCGATTATTACTTCAAGGCATAATCGTTCCGCTGGTCTCGGTCGTCCGACCGACTTATAATTCTCGTCCGACGTATCGTTCATTGATACGAGTCTCGCCATATCGTCCCAACCGATTTTCGAAGAACACTTGCATCAACATACCGTCATACAAATTTCCAATCAAGTCTCGGTACTCCCCCGTCCGTTGCGGACAAATCTTCCACAATTTTTACAACGCGTCGATGCAATTCATCGCACAAGTGGTATACCATATACCACTCGGAATCTAGCCATTCATTGCATCGGTGGTATGCCATATACCACCTAGAAATCAAGTTACTTCCGTCGCAACGTACTCTTTACGAACAAACGATCTCTTCCGACTCACGATTTCCGCAGTGATCGTGCTTGATCACAACCGTAACTTTTATTAATCAAAAATCCAACACAACTCGGCCAATGCTTTCATTTTCCAACACAAGCTCGATGTGCAACCGAACCAATTTCGTTTCTTGATTTATAACTTTTGTTTTCTTTCGTTGCATCTTGTACAACAATTCATTCTCAATATCCGTCGCACTTCGTGCAACGATTTTACTTTGATATACATTGCACCACGTGCAACATTTTACTTCCAATACGCATTGCACCACGTACAACGATTTACTTTCAATACGCATTGCACATCGTACAACGATTCATTTCCGATATTTACCGCACCTCGTGCAACGATTTACTCCCGACATTTAAAGTCAATGCCCGAATCCGTTCAACACATTCGATATTGACTTATCACTTTTTCATCGCAACGCACATTCAAAATCAATATGTGAATCCGTTCGACATATTCCATATCAACTTTCATTTTATTTTCAACACATCATTTACAATCAACACATGGCAATTGCTGCAGCAACATTCCACGACTATCATTGTATCGATGCAACCAACATTTTTTATATCGATCGTTACAAACAACGAATATCTCAAATTACAATTCACGACGTGTTGCATCTGTAGCAACCAATCCTTGAATTCATATATCGTAACTTGTTGCACTTACAGCAACAAACCTTTCATAACTTTTCTCGCAAACACCATGTAATTTCCAAAATAACACGCGGCAAAATTACATGATTTGTATTAGACTTATTATATGGAACATCCAGTACGGCATCGAGTAGAGTCAAGAGTGATTTCGATTGGTGGTGAGCAACTTTTTAGAATGGTAATGAAGCGAGCGTCCAGAGAAAATTGAGCCTAGAGCTCTGATACCAATTTGTCACGCCCCGACCCAGAATCACCTGAATCATCGTCCTCGCAGGGGGCGTGATGCCGCACGAGCCTGGAGTTGCGCTCGTGTAAGACAAGATGACAAGTTCTTAAATGGTTATCTTTGAGTTGATATTAACAACGAAAGAAAAACAGAGTATACGAAACGAATCTTCATTATTGATATTCGAAATGCGATTACAAATGCTTTCAATAGCCCAACAGAATTTGCCAGATTGGCTACAACACTCAGGTTCTCTCTTGTCCACAAAGGATTTCACCTTTTCATACATCATGCCTTCTATATCTCGGCCGCATCAATCCTGTCGTGAGTCTGAGCGTCAATGCGATCGCACGCTTTAATACGCTTCGGCATTCCAAGCCTCAACGCGTTTAAGTGAAGCTCCGCCGCGAGCAGACCAATCCCTGAACCTGCTAGCACACTAGTGGGGGATTAGTACTTTCGTCCTCGCTGTACTGATCAAAAACCCACTTAACAAACCGACATTTAGTATTGTATTGATTCATGCAAACATACAATTTAGTTCTCTTTTTATGTTCTTCTTAGGATGAGTTAATGGCATATTCGAAGACTGTAAAGCATGGCAAGCATGTTATTCAATTTGCGTAAGTAAACAGGCAAGCAATCTCGTGTTTGATTTGTGGTACGACTTAGCAATATCGACGCACTCGCCCTTGTACCGACGCAAGGTGAATACGCCTATCCGCTTTCCCTATCATATTATAAGTGCCCTCTATTCTGGATCCATCCATGCAGGATATACGTATACCTTGCACTTCCAAACCCATCGCCCTTAACTATATGAAGGTTACTAGCTTTTCGGGCTAGAATGGACTTATATTTATCGAATCGAAACATAAGACGATGTTAACTCTGTGCGGTTGCTAACCAACATCAGAGGCCACCGAAATAATCACAGCAAGTGGCTTATCACATTCACCAGAAGGTCGCTACCCATCTAAAAGAAGTGCACCAACAATACCGTAAATGCAATCCCTCCTAGGCCGAACGGTCCCAGTGCCCTGGTGCGCCACGTTCGAGGGAATACCCATGCACGGGCTTTTATATCTTTAAGTCCATTTGACCATGCAACGAATCTTATCTTTCATACAACCAAGCAAGTTCGCTTGTCTCTATTTTAATTGGCACAATGCCCTAATGTCCTCAACGAACGCCCGAAGGCCGTGAATATTTCGAAGGCACCATGCCGCATTATCATCTCGTATTTTTTCCGTTAATTTCTTTGTTCTTACGTTTCATACTTTATTTTAATGTTCAATGGCATTATGCCTCAACTCAATGTTCAATCAACCGAACGACCCGAAGGTCCCGAACACCTTTCGAGGCATTATGTCATATCCGACAGTTCTGCCATATTTATGCCACAACTGTATTCTTTCGCAACGAAGCCATCTTTTTATTATCTCGTGCACGTTGGCACGTTTCGACACATTTATCATCTATCCTTCGCGTCGTGCACTTGCTGCATGCGTCGAAACCGTATTTCCATATTTTAGTGATCAATGTCCATGGCTTGCGCGCTAGGGCGCTCGCCTATTGTCTTTCAATGTTCTAGCCCTTCTAACTCGTGCGCGAAGGCACGGTATGGTTCGTGCACTAAGGCACTCGCCGAATAAAGTTATCCCATGTTCTTGCGGCTTGCGCACCGAGGCGCTCGCCCTTGCGATATTCAATGTTCCGAAGCGACTCGTACACTTGTCGTACGATTCATTTCAATTGTTCTATCTTAGTGTTCGACACGCACTATGTTTATCTCTCTATCGAGCCACGCCCGTGGCGTTGATAGGTTAACTCAGCATACAATGATATGTATTTTACTTAAGCATGACGGAGTAGGAAAGAGAGTCAATGTCCCCCCACCTTGAATCGATATGCCTTGTCGTTTCGCCGAGCCGTTGCGGCTCGATTTCATAACTTCGTTGCACCGGCAACTCTTCTGACTTAGCCATTCGAGCACTTCATGCTTCATTGAAATATACATCGTTTTGGCTTACAGTGCCAACGCCACAGTCCGTCGCAAGGCGACGATTTGCTTTCGCGGACCCCTTACTGAATAAGACAAAAGATTGACCTCTAATATTTTAGCATAAACGTATAGCCTGCACATGAAACCAACTAAAATCAATACTTGCATCGATTTGGACTTTCGCCTTGGTCGATTCGATTTCTTAGAATCTTCGAGCCGTCTCAACGCACTTATCCTTCGAGGCAATGCGGCGCTTCTCATCGATTCACTCGATGCATTCTTTGGGACAAGGTAACTCTTCGCATCGACTTAGTTCGATGCATTGCTCGGGACAACTTAACACTTTGTATCGATTCACATCGATACATAATCGGGTCAACGAAACTCTTCGAGTCAACGACTCAGCATAATGCACCGTGCGGAGTGGGGCATTACATGTATTGGGCTGGGCCCACCCTTGGCCCAGGCCCAACCCATATCAGGTAATTTTACCCTTGTCAAATATTTGAAACAAGGAGCAAGGGGTTAAGGTAATTTTACTATTGGGTGCAGAGTTGTTTCTGAGACAAGAATGCTGGAAAGTTTTTTTATGTAGGGGTTGGTTACCTCACGTCCATAAACCAATATTTTATCAAGAATAACTTTTATTTATATATGGACATAAAGGTAATTTTATTATTATAGAAAAATTTCAGAACATCTAGTTAATGAATTAACAAGCATAAATTTTCGACTGGTTTAAAAGCCGCTACTTAAAACAACAAAAAATTGGACCCCTTGTAACCGTTCATTTTCGCTACTCTAAAAATATTTCATAATCGTTATCCCCCATAATTGCCAAGCAGGCCCTTAGGGAGCGCAAGCACAATGAAAAAAGAGTAACAAGAAAAAAATATATTGAACCATCGCAAACTGTGTGCAAGAGTTGGTTTGATTGTCTTAGAGCATCATTAGTAGTTGGGACTCTCCAATGCAATTTGGAGCCCAAAATTTAAAAAAAAAAAGGTAAATGTAGAATGGGTTGGGTTTGTATGAGAATAGTAGAAAATGATAAAGTGAGCTCCGGTCCCAAAAATTGTGTGGTCAAAAATTAATGTAGAAAAAAAATAATATAAAGTTTAGAATCTAGAAAGTTGGGCTCGAAATTGGAACTTACTATTCTACAAAATGAATTTCTACAATCTAGAATCTAGAAATTGGGAGGCCCAAGTCCAACCCTTAGCACCCATGGATGGGTTGGAACCGAAATTGTAGAAATTTGGACTAGGGATGAGACTTATTATTCTACAAAATGAGCTCCTACATTCTAAATCTAGAATCTAGAAAATGGCATGGGCCTTACTAATGATGCTCTTAGTAGACGTGATTCTATTCATCGACAATATCATTCAGTTCGTCCCAATATAAATAGGCTCTTTGTGTTTATGTTGGGTCCAAATCCTACGCAACCCGCTTTGAGGTCCACATTCAAAGTTGGTCCAACTAGAATCCAAACCATGTGGAAGAAATTGGTACACACATTTTAATATCATTCTGGATGATTGTTTTCTTGCATATGCACTACATCTAACTAATGTAAGTTATTTATGTTTTTCCTACTACTTGGTTTCGTGTCAAAAAGGTGAATGTACTTCTGTATGCTCAGTAAATTGTATCTTCTTACTCTTTGTCATCGTAGATAGTATATGAGAACTTTGAGTATTAGGACCGGTCGGACTTGGACAACTCTCAGGTTCCTAAGTCTCAGCTCTTCGCTAATAGAACCTTTACAGTCCACTCCAGCTCCTTCTTGTCAGTTGAACTAGCAATTTTTCATGTCCATGTTTTGAGTTAATTGGAAATGTCTCGAGTAGCTCAAGAGTCGGGGGTGGAACTTCGAATCCGAGCTCACCCGCTGTCAATTCCAGAGACGAACACTTCCAATTCTCCGAACACTATATCCTCTCTTTTTGGAGTCAAGGACAAAGGACAACCAAAATTAGTCGGGCTGGCCTTGTTGAGTATGCTCCTAAACATGTACTGAGTTTAAGTGCACGATGTTTATATCCTGTTCTTCTCATCTACGTTAGGTAGAAAGTCAACATCAACATATAGGAAGAGGTTTTTTCCAATCCTTTTTGTGAAACTAATTTCTATATGGCCCGTATCAGGGGCGGATCCAAAGCGGAGGTCGGGTGGGCTGGCGGATCCAAAGCGGACGTGGCGTGGGCTGGAGCCCACCCCAATATTTTTTTATTCTGTTGTAAATATGGATGTCCATAACTTATGTAACTCATGCATCTTGGTCTTTGTCTTCCATAACTTTTGATCCTTGGTTTCATAACTTATGTAACCTATGACATTGGACATTCCATTGTAGGTCTATAAAAGACCATTCTAGTTGAGTATTATGTACATGAAAAAAGATTACTTTCCTACATTCTCTATCTTGTTCTCCTCTAAAGTATAACACGTTATCAACACGAATTTGCTCAAGGAGATTGTAAGTCCAACTTCCGTCATTCTTTTTTTTTGAAGGATCTCCAGAGGTAAATATCGGGCATTGAGCCCCCCTATCAACGTGCTTGGGAGTCCCTGATAATTAAATAAACCAAGATCTTAGTTGCAGTGTTTTTCTTTGACACTTTATAAGTTTTATGCTTGATCAAAATTATTCTTCAATTCATCTTGTTTTAAAATTCTTATACTTCTCAATACATTTGAATCGTCTATATTTTCTACATTAGCATCATAGAATCAATTCCGACAACTCTGTAATCATTTTCAGTGTCTCATTTACTATTTTCTTCATTATTTTATTACAATTGGATCAATAGTTTCTGATGCTCAATATTTTATCATTTGCTTGCTTTATTAGTCTGTGCCAATTCACTGTACTTGTTAGTTATCACACTTATGTTTCTTAAATACGTGTCATTTGTTATACAAACTTGTGTATTACTTATTTCAACCTCATAAAAGATTTATTGATAGTTGGATAATTTTATTAGCTCCAAAACTTTGTGAATTTATGTTAAATATATTAAAGCTTTGTATTTAGATGAACTTGAAGTTTCATCTCCAAACCTTATATTGTATATAAGGCTTGAAGCCAAAATAAAATATGTTAGGCTTGAAGCCTAATTGATAAAACTCAAACTTGTAGATTTGAGTATGTGTATTATATTCTAAAGTAATACTTCTTTTTCAGACATATGACAAACATCACCAAACTTGAGTTCTCTGCTCTTGATATTTCCGGAAGAAATTATTTGACTTGGGTTCTTGAGGCTGAAATCCATTTGAGTGCAAAGAACCTTGCACATGCCATCAAAGAAAAAAATGAGGCAAGCGAACAAGACAAAGCAAAAACAACGATTTTCATTCGACATTACCTATATGAAGGGCTGAAATCCGAATATCTTGGAGTAAAAGACAGTTGTTTTATGGAAAAAACTTGAAGGAACGTTATGATCATCAAAAGAGTGTGATACTCCCAAAGGCTCGTTATGATTGGATGCACCTGAGGTTGCAAGATTTCAAAATGGTAAATGAATATAACTCTGCAATGTTCATAATTGTGTCTCAAATGAGATTGTGCGAAAATAATGTTACTGAAGAAGATATGTTGAAAAAAACATACACTACTTTACATGCCACAAACATGCTCCTATAGCAGCAGCACCGTGAAAAAGGTTTTACAAAATATTCTCAATTGATCTCATGCCTACTTGTTGCTGAACAAAATAATGAGCCCTTAATGAAAAATCATAACTCCCACCCTACTGGATCACATTCATTCCCTGAAGCGAATGCAAATAACTATAGACAAGGACGTGGTCGCGGTCGTGGTCGTGGTCATGTTCGTAGTTATAGTCATGATAAAACTCGAGATCATGGTTGTCATAATTATCATGCCTTCTAAAAGAAGGTTGGACCATACCACTTGAAGTGGAGCAACAATGGCAGAAAAACATGATAAAGGAAAGGGTGTAAAAATAGATTCTCCGAAGAATTATGAAGAGGCTTGCTATAGGTGTGAAGGAAAAGGACATTGGTCCCGTACCTGTCGTACACCAAAGCACCTAATTGACCTTTACCAGGCATCTATCAAAGGTAAAGGAAAAGAGAAATAAATCAATCTTGTAGATTTCAGTAAAATTGTTGAAGATAAAAATGATCCAATAGAATTTACTCATTTGCATGTTGATGATTTTTTAAACGAGTCAAACAAAGGAATCAATGGGATGAAGTTTTGGAGTGATGATGCTAATGATGGCAATGGAAAGAACTAAAATGATTGTGTTAGGATTTAGACTATATGAACTTTATTTTTCAAGTTTTATTTTAGTTCAATGCTTGTATTCTCATGTTTCTAAGTCTTGGTCATTATAATAACGAATTAATAAATAAAGTTTCATAATGTTTCTCACTTCATTTTTTTGTTTATAGAAATATGAAAAATATAGATGCAGTGAACAACTCCAACGGTGGAGATATATGTCTGGTTGACAGTGGATCAACGCTAACAATTCTTCGAGATCGAAAATATTTTTCAAACTTAAAATTGACAAAAGCAAATGTCAGTACAATTTTCAGTACTACAAAACTGATTGAGGGCTCGGGAAGAGCGAACATTATATTACCTGGTGGAACAAATATTTTGGTGAAAGAGACTTTATATTCTAGCAAGTCAAAAAGAAATTTGCTGAGTTTCAAAGATATATGTCTAAATAGTTTTCATATCGAGACTATGAATGAGGGGAATATGGAATATCTATGTATTACATCCAATGATTCATGCCAGAAGCATGTGAAAGAAAAACTTCTAGTTTTCTCGTCATGATTGTATTATGCAAACATAAATATTATGCAAACATAAATGCCATAGAATCTAACACTTGATAAACCAGAAGTTCAATGATCCAAAACTTTTTATGCTTTGGCATGATCGACTTGGCCATCCTGGATCAAGTATGATGCATCGAATAATTAGAAACTCACATGGACATCCTCTAAAGAACCAGAAGATTATTTTATCTCGTGATTGTGTGTATGCTGCATGCTCACAAGGGAAATTAATTGTAAGACCATGCATCTCCGATGAAAGTTAATCTTGAGTTTCCTATGTTTGTACAAAGAACACAAGGAGATATTTGTGGACCTATTGATCCACCTTGTGGACTATTTCGTTACTTTATGGTCTTGATAGATGCATCATCTAGATGGTTACATGTAAGTCTACTATCAACACGAACGGTTGCTTTTGCCAAACTTCTTGCTCAGATTATAAGATTAAGGGCTCAATTCTCTGATTATTCCATCAAGACTATCCGTCTTGACAATATCGGTGAATATACATCTCAAGCATTTGATGATTATTGCATGTCAATTGGCATTAATGTCGAACATTCACTTGCACATGTGCATACTCAAAATGGACTTGCAGGGTCTTTTATTAAAAGGTTGCAATTGATTGCCAGACCTTTACTTCCAAGATCAAGTTTACCCACTCCTGTTTGGGGACATGCAATATTACATGCAGCTACATTAGTCCGTATTCGACCAAGTTCATTTCATCATTATTCACCATTGCAATTTGTTTCTGGCCAGCAGCCTGATATTTCACACTTAAAAGTTTTTGGTTGTGTTGTTTATGTCCCTATTTCTCTACCTAAACGAACAAAGATGGGACCACAAAGACGTCTTGGAATTTATATTGGTTTTTATTCTCCATCTATAATAAAATACATTGAGCCCATGACGGGCGATTTATTTAAGGCAAGGTTTGCTGATTGCCATTTTCATGAATCAGTTTTTTCGCCGTTAGGGGGAGATAAAATGCCACTTCCTGTAGAACGACGTAAAATTACATGGAATGTACCATCTTTTATTGGTCCACGCACACGTAGATGTGAGCAAGAAGTGAAAATGATCATTTATTTGTAAAATATCGCAAATCAGTTGCCAGATGCATTCACCGATATTAAAAAGGTAACAAAATCTCATATATCGGCAATAAATACACCAGCACAGATTGATATCCCTGAAGAACAACATAATGGCACACTAAAACCATGCATGAAACGTGGACGCCCTATTGGCACTAAAGATAAAAATTCACTAAAGAAAAGGGTACAAGTAGTTACTCCTGAAGAGAAAATATGTTCAAAACATGAAAGCACTATAGAAAATTTGAATGATCAGTATAAGGTAGCTCTGAAGAGACACATGACGATGAACAAATTTCAGAAGAAATCTCTTTAAATTATTTGAGCACAAGAGAAAGCTAGGCTAGAAAGAAAATTACTATAGACAATATTTTTGCTTATGGTGTCGCACTTGAGATAGTAAATGAGGATCCTGAACCAAAATCCATTGAACAATGTCGACATAGAAATGATTGGCCAAAATAGAAAGATGCGATACAAGCTGAATTAAAATCCTTAAAAAATTGCAAAGTATTTGGACCAGTAGTCCAAACTCTTGAAGGTATGCAATCTATTGGATACAAATGGGTGTTTGTACGAAAGCGCAACAAAAAAAAACGAAATTGTGAGATACAAAACACGACTTGTTGCACAAGGTTTTTCACAGAGACCTGGAATCGATTATGATGAAACATATTCCCCTGTGATCGACGCGATCACATTACGATACTTGATCAGTTTAACAGTCATAGAAAAACTTGATATGCGGTTTATGGATGTTGTTACCGCATATTTATATGGGTCATTGGATAATGACATTTATATGAAAATTTCAGAAGGATTCAAATTGCCTGAAGCAAATAACAAAAGGTATAATAGGTTATACTCAATCAAATTACAACGATCCCTATACAAATGAAAATAATCTGGAAGAATGTGGTATAACCGTCTTAGCGAATAACTTGTTAGAGAAGGATACATAAATAATCCAATTTGTCCATGTGTTTTTATCAAAAGATCTAAAAATGTATTCTCAATTATTGCGGTATATGTTGATGACTTAAATCTTGTAGGAACTCCCAAAGAGCTCACAAAAACTGCTAATTATCTTATGAAAGAATTTGAGATAAAAAATCTTGGAAAGACAAAATTTTGTCTCGGCCTGCAGATCGAACATTTATCAAATAAAATTTTTATTCATTAATCTACCTATGAAGAAAAGATTCTAAAAAGATTTTATATGGATAAAACTCATCCACTGAGTAGCCCCATGGTTGTTAGATTGTTAGATCTAAAGAAAGACCCATTCGTCCTCGAGAGGATAATGAAGAATTATTAGGTCCAGAAGTACCATATTTTAGTGTTGTTGGAGCTTTGATGTATCTTGCAAATTTTACAAGACCTGATATAGCATTTTCAGTAAACTTACTGGCAAGATATAGCTCGGCACCAACAAAACGACATTGAAATGGTATTAAACATATATTACGTTATCTTCGCGGAACAACCGACATGGGCTTGTTTTACTCAAAAAATTTAGAATCACAAGTTGTGGATTATGTTGATGTCGGTTATCTATCTGACCCACATAAAGGAAGATCTCAGAGTGGATATGTATTTACTTGTGGCGGTGCTGCAATATCATGACGCTCGGTGAAGCAAACATTAGTAGCTACTTCTTCTAATCACTAAGAAATTCTGGCATTGCATGAAGCAAGTCGAGAGTGCATATGGTTGAGAACAATGGTTCATCATATCCGAGAATCATGTGGGTTACCTTCAACCAAAAATACTTCGACGGTATTGTATGAAGATAATGCTGCTTGTATTACAAAAATCAGAAATTGCTACATCAAAGGTGACAGAACGAAACATATATTACCAAAAAAATTCTACACTCACGAGCTACAGAAGAATGGTGACATTGATGTTCGGCAGATACAATCAAGTAATAATTTTACAGATTTATTCACTAAAGCATTGTCAACCACAACATTCAGAAAGATGATTCAGAATATTGGGATGCGTCAACTGAAGGATCTCTTGCCAGTATCAGGGGAAGCGTGATCAATAATTCTCACACTGTACTCTTTTTCCTTTGACCAAGTTTTTATCCCTCTGGATTTTCTTGATAAGATTTTAACGAGGCAGTTTATCACGCTTGCTCACGAATATGTAGTCTTTTTCCTTCGTCCATGTTTTTATCCCATTGAATTTTTTCTTGGCAAGGTTTTAACGTGACATATTTCATTGGACATTCAAGGAGAGTGTTGTAAATATGTACTACAACAAAAAACCCTTTTAATGACGCTCGACAAGGAGTTTTAATGACGGCTGATACATAAGCGTTATTAAGTTGAAAAATACCTTTTTTCTATGACGGTTTGGGCTAATTTTGGGCTTTTTATAACGTTTATAAAACAAAGCGTTATTAATAGTTTAGAGCGGTGGCAAACTTGTAATATTTGTTAAGTTCATTTTTTGACAAAATCTCGCGCTTCAACAAAATTTTTTCTCTCCCTCTGGTTCTGGTCTTCTCCTTCTCCGATCCTTTCTTCTCCCTCCTCTCCCCCAACTCCAAAATCCCATAGATCCAAAACCCGAACTCTAGTTTAGCAACACCCTCCTCTCCTCCCCTTCTTCTTCTTCCTTTCCCCCAAATCCAAAACCCTAACCCTAGATACAAAACCCTAAACCTAGTTAGAAAGGGAGAAGGAGATGGGGAGGGAGCTGGCGGCGCGGGTCGACTTAGGATCGGGTTTGGTGGGATCCGCCAAGCAGTTATCTTCTTGGCTTCCGCTGGTCGTCGATTCCCCTTCTTCTCCCTCCTTCCCCCACTCCGATCCACAAATGAGCTCAAAACTCTAACCCTAATTAACCCCACCCCATCCTTCCCCCTAAAAAGGAAAAAAATGGATCCGGAGTTTGAGGGACTGGACGGATTGGGGATCTACTTGCTCAACCTCTTGATCGGCTTCCTCTCGCCGGTCGTGGATCCGGAGTTTGAGGGACTGGACGGGGCCTCGCTGCCGACGAGGGGGTCCGACGAGTTCAAGCCCTTCATGCGCCACCTTCTCGAGTTCAAGTTCTGGTAATTACTTACTACCCTCTTTTTTTGAGCTATATCGGTTGAAATCTGAAGATTTCTACCCTATATAACAACAACAAAACAATTGTCCAGCCTTTATCCCAAATGTTTGGGTTGTCTACATGAATCCTTCTCTTACATTCAACTCTATTTGGTAATCTACTTTGTAATGGTAGCAGCAGTCAAACACTGAATACTAACAATGTGATATTTGTGTTACCAATGACTACTGGCACTGTGAGGTTAACACTCGGAACCTGTAACAGAAAGAATTCCATATACAGAGTAGTTAAGAATGGGAAGACATGAATGATCTTATCATTCAATAGAGTAATATTTTGATGGATTAATGGCTCTTTCTGGTACAGTTGTATACTATTAGTGCAATCAGGACGAATCGATTGTGTATCTACCTTTGTTTCTTCTGTTAATTGTCATTATATTAAGTACTTGATTGTGTATAGTTTATATATGCCTATTGTTTGCACATTGTTCGTCATACGGGAATTTAAGCCCTTAGTTTTTGAAGTTACCAAAATACATTTTCTAGCGATATCCAACGACGACACCAATATATGTAGGTACAGTGGATAACTTTGTATCAAATAGAAAGATTGAATGTGGCTCATCTCAATATCAGTGTCTATGCAGAGTGGTGAGCACGCCAGGTTTTATTTCATCGATCTACCAATCTTTAGTGTGATTGTTTTCTTTCTCACAAGACAAGGTCATGGACATTGTTGGAAATATTGATGCAAACCACTCGGTCATGCCAGAAAGTCGATTGGTCTAATTTATTGGTTGACTGACCATTCGATCCATCGACCATAAGAACATGTAACATACACTTACCACCCCCCCCCTCTGCTGCAAAATTCTCATTTTCTTCCCTATATATATCAGCAATCCATGAGCTTGTGACTTTGGGAAAATTCCGAGATAGATATGCTGCAAAACTCGGTTAAGCATTGTATGCTGCAAAACTCGGTTAAGCATTGTAGGTATATCGAGCCAACAATCTTGATAGATCCTCCATTAAATTGAATGAGTGTATAGCTCCCCTTAGGCGATGATGACAACTAAACAAAGAAAGTGTACTTTCTCCTTTATCCCATCTTGATTCTTTTAAGGTTGGTGGCAAGTAAAACTGTTTTAGTAGAAAGTGATGAGTTCCCATTCATTTGCAACTTGCTGTGGAGCTGGTGCCATTAATCTTGCACTTTTTGCTAACTGTAGAGAAAATTAACATTGTATTATATGATGTCTGAATTCATACTTTAGACTACCATTTTTTCTCGTCTTGTATTCTCATTTATCCTTCAATTTCTTCTCTGTTTCTCTTCCTCGGCCAATGGCGAGGCACACAGTGCAGCCATTACTTGTCAGGGGAATTAGAATTAAGGAGAGGAGAGGAGAGGAGTGTCACACCCCGACCCGAAATCACCCGAATCATCGTCCTCGCAGGGGGCGTGATGTCGCACGTGCCTGAAGTTGCGCTCGTGCAAGGCAAGATGACAAGTTCTCAAATGGTTATCTTTTGATTCGATAATAACAATGAAAGGAACAGACTATACGAAATAATTCTCTTTATTGATGTTCAAAACTGAGATTACAAAGACTTTCGATAGCCTAACAATACATGCCAGATTGGCTACAACACTCAGGTTCTCTCTTGTCCACAAAGAATTTTCACCGTTCCATACATCATGTCGTCTATATCTCGGCCGCATCAATCCAGTTGCGTAGTTCGAGCGTCAATGCGATCGCACGCTTCAAAGCGCTTCGGCATTCCAAGCCTTAACACGTTCAAGCAACGCTTCGCCGCGAGCCATCCATTCCCTGCACCCGGTATGAAGCTGGTGGGGGATCAGTACGTTCGTCCTCGCATGTACTGAAGCAAAGATCATCTTTCCAAACCGACATTTGTAATATTTATGTTGAATCATGCAACTTAGCTTATGATCTTGCTATGTTCTCCTTAGGGTCAATTTTATGGCATATTCGAAAGCGTAAAGCATGTTATCATAGCAGCATGTTATCGAATTGAATAGGCAAGCAAACAAGCAATCTCGTGTTTGATTCGTGGCGCGACTTCTTACCAAGTCGACGCACTCGCCCTTGCACCGACGCAAGGTGAATACGCCACAATCCTTCCCTGTCATGTTATATGTGCATCTCTAAGCAGGATCTCTATGCGGAACGCATCTGCGCCTACACTTTCAATCCATCGTTCCTTAACTATATGAAGGTCGTGGGCGTATCCGTGCCGGAATGGACTAAAGGAGTTTCTCTTTTATCTTTCCTTACTTTCTTTTCTCTCCTTCTTTTCTCTCTCGAATTTGGGTAGCCCGGCGTTTCACGGGTTGGGTTGCTATCCCAAACAACCGAAACTTACCGCGTGCCTACCATCATTTGCGGCTTCTCACATTTACGACCGAGTGCTAATCGAACTTCGCAGATGTGCGCCTATCAAAGATTAACATCCCTCCTAGACCGAACGGTCCCGGTACCCCGGTGCCCCCGTTCGGAGGGAAACACCCGTGCACGGGCTATTATCACGATTAATCTCAAGCCCATCCCATTCGACCATGCAACGTACTATCATTCAAACATCCAAGCATAGCCTTGAGTCCAAGACTCAGACTTTATCATCTCGCGTCTCTTCCGTTAACTTTCTGTGTTCTTACGTTTCGTACTTCGTTTCAATGTTTCAATGGCATCGTGCCTCAACTCAATGCTTGTCAACCGAACGACCCGAAGGTCTCGAACACCTTTCGAGGCACCATGTCATAGCCGACAGTTCCGCCACATTCATGCCACAATTGTATTCTCTCGTAACGAAGCCATTTTTTATTATCCCGTGCACGTAGGCATGTTTCGACCATATTTCCATCTTTTATAACTTAGCTTTCAATGTTCGGGGCTTGCGCACTAGGGCGCTCGCCTATTGTCTTTCAATGTTCTAGACGTCTAACTCGTACATCAAAGGCACGGTATGGTTCATGCGCTAAGGCACTCGTCGAGTACAGTTATCCCATGTTCTTGCGGCTTGCGCACCGAGGCGCTTGCCTTAGCGATATCCAATATTCCATAGCGACTCGTGCATATGATGCACGTTTCATTTCAATTGTTCTAACTTAGTGTTCGACTCACACTATAATTTATCCCGATCGGACCACGCCCGTGGCGTCGATAGGTTAACTTTTAGCATACAATGATATATTTGACTTATCGAATGAAGGAGTAAAAAGAAGTCAATCCTCCCACCTTGAGTCGATATGCCTTTGCCGTTTCGCCGAGCCGATGCGGCTCGATTCCCTAACTTTGTTGCACGACCACTCTCCTGACTTAGCCATTCGAGCACTTCATCCTTCAATGAGTTATCGTCCGATTTGCCTTAGCGTGCCCAAGTCTCGGCCCGTCGCAAGGCGACGATTGATTTCGCGGACCCCTTACTAAATATTGCAAAAGATCGACCTCTAATATTTTCCCGTCAAAGTATAACCTGCACACGAAACCAACAAAAATCAATACTTGCATCGATTCGGACTTGCGCCTTGGTCGATTCGATTTCTTAGAATCTTCGAGCCGATTCAACGCACTCATCCTTAGGGGCAACGCGGCGCTTCACATCGATTCACTCAATGCATTCTTTCGGGACAAGGCAACTCTTCGGATCGACTTTGTTCGATGCGTTGCTCGGGACAATTTAACTCTCATATCGTTTTTGCATCGATACATTTCTTTCGGTCAACGCGACTCGCCGAGTCAACGTTTCAGCGCAATGCGCCGTGCGGAGCGGGGCATTACAAAATATACCACTCAAAACAAGGTTCGTCCTCGAACCAAAACCAACACTCCGACTAAGTGTTTTATAGATCGTTTCACGATCTCGCCCCACCAATGTTGTTCGATTTCATAATATCTCGCAAGCTTTCCATTAACATTTCAAAGTCATCCCTGCAGCTCGATTTGAATTTGGATACAACTCGATTTGGATTCGTACCTATATTCAAGGCGTCCCGAAGATATGTGTATTTCGACCAAGTCCAGTCGTAGCAAATTGGAACAAAGCTGACAGGTAAATTTCAATCCTATGCTTGCCATCTCGTACTCTCGATCGGACTTATCCTTAGCAACCGTTCTCGAAATTTCATCGCATACGTATATTCGATACGTACTTGATTTCATTCCATAAAGTCACTGCACGCGACGCGATTCAAAATCGCATTTCTCGTTTTGTAGGTTTCATCGGGACTACCAACTCTTAGCGTCGCGTCAAGCCGATGCGCATCCGATCGCAACAAGTCTCCGCAACGCCTTGCGTTCGAAGTCGCCACCCAACTATTTCCGAAGTCTGGCTATGCACTTATCTCGATTACGATTTCTTTTATCAACATTCGGGACAACGCCCGCTAGGTGACTTACCTAGCACCGTACTTAACTTCTCCCGACGCAACTTTAAATTGACATTGCACAAAGGCCACAATCTATCCGACACGAAAGTTTACATCAAGGTGACGGTGCTCAAGGCAACGATCGCCTTAGCACGAAGGTCTTTACGACGCATCTTACATCCAATTTTCTAACGAGTAGGAATTCACTAGCAAAATTCCCGACTTATCCGTCTCGCAACATCGAATATAACTTCGATTCACGCAAGCTCAATTGTAAGGTGAATCCGATTCTAACGACATGACTCGTAAGTCATTCCCTTATCGTTCCCTCTCGTGCATAGCACGTTTCTCGCAATCGCCTATCTGAATTACCAAGTCCGTTGGTGAATTTCTAGTTTGATCGTCGACCAACATAACCATTCAAGTATTCATCCGACGAATACTCAAAACCCAACTATGTCATTCTCAATCGAAAGCTGTTCCAACAATTTTCGATCGCCTAGACTTATCGTCAACATGCACCGTATTATATTTGTTATCGATACAATCTCATATGCGATATCGCATGGGTCATCTTACGGTCTGCAGCATGCAATTTGATTTGGCGGTCAAGTCTTCTAGGGTCAGCTGCCCCGAAGCTACGCTCGATAATTGTGGATCATTAACGAAGGACAGTTTAATACGAACCATGCTATATCTTATTTCGGAGCCAAATCACATTTCGACAATTCTACGCGACTACCCGATTTCCGACAAAACCATTTCTATCGGCGCAACTGATGCGCAACTATCCTCCGAGTCAAGTCATGCACTGCCGTCGATGATTTCGAAATTTACGAAACATCTACTCGCATCAAGTTCGAGTCTATCTTATTCACGGGTCGACACACGAGATGCTATACGCATCGAGCAATTGTCGATGACTTATAGTCTCGTCTTGATAAATCACAAAATTTATGATCAACCAAGTTCGTTCCTTTCTCGTATTGTTAT
The DNA here is from genome assembly GCA_029216955.1 of Iris pallida. Taxonomy (NCBI): domain Eukaryota; kingdom Viridiplantae; phylum Streptophyta; class Magnoliopsida; order Asparagales; family Iridaceae; genus Iris; species Iris pallida. Next base: position 8,730,733 of record JANAVB010027997.1, read on the forward strand.
TTACAAAACTTTGATAGCGCAAGGCGCACTCCATTTTGTTTTCTCACACTGTGCTTACGTTTCCTTACGTATCGATCTCGATACGCCGTATCAATTTCGATAATGTAGGGGTCAACTTTGAATCCGTTTTAACGTCGACAACTTGTATTGCATACTTCCAAGTTCGCAACGAACTTTTCCATACGCATCAACGCATTTTCCGATTCGTCGCATCCCGCTATACTTTTATCGCGTAACCGAGTTACCGATTATCCAACATCGTGCCCTCGAGTTATACGATCTCGTCCTCTAAGTTTCGCGTATTTTCAGTCGTACTCAAATGAGTGTCGCCGTAACGTAACCAACTATTTCTTAGGCACGATTTCCTTACGTCGACCAACTTTCTTACCGAAGTCGCACATCGTGCGATTCGATTACAATTTACATCGCCCAACATTTCTATCGAAATCGCAAGTCGTGCGATTCGATTCGCCTCGCCCAACATTTCTATCGAGACCGCAAGTCGTGCGACTCAGTCGTAAGCTCGAGTTTTCCTTTTCCGTCGATCCGATTATTGCGTCAAGGCATAATCGTTTTCGCTAGTCTCGGTCGTCCGACCAACTTATAACTTCCGTCCGACGTATCGTTCATTGATACGAGTCTCGCCTTATCGTCCCAACCGATTTTCGAAAATCACTTGCATCAACAAACTGTCATACAATTTCCAATCGAGTCTCGGTACACTCCCATCCGTTGCGGACAAACCTTCCGCAATTCTCACAACGCGTCGATAAAATTTATCGCACAAGTGCTATACCATATACCACTCGGAATCGAGTCATTCATCGCTTACGTGGTATGGCATATACCACTCGAAATTTAAGCCAATTCCCTCGCATTACACTTAGCATAGACCGACGATCTCTTCCGACTCACGATTTCCGCAGTGATCGTGCTTGATCACAACCGTAACTTTGATTCTATCAAAACCCGACTCGATTCGGTCAATGTTCTCGCTTGCCAACATAAGTTTGGTGTGCAACCGAACGATTCGTTCTATCGATTTACGATTTCAATTCTTTCCTTACGTTGCATCTCGTGCAACAATTTATCTTGATATACGTTGCACCTCGTGCAAAAATTTTACTTCCGACACGCGTTGCACATCGTGCTACAATTTATCTTCGACATTTTCATTTCACTTTGTGCAACGATTCATTTCCAATTTCCTTTGCACCCCGTGCAACGATTAATTTGATATGCGTTGCACCACGTGCAATGATTTTACTTCCAATACGTGTTGCACATCGTACAGCGATTTATTTTCGATATTTACCGCACCTCGTGCAACGATTTACTCTCGACTTTCCAAGTCAATGCTCAATCCGTTTAACACATTCGGTATTGGCTTATCACTTCCACTTTCATTTTAACGCATATTCCCATTAACTCGTTGCACTTCGTGCATCGTTTTATTTTCCATTCAACATGTTATATTGCAACAACAACATCCCAAATCGTATCTCACAATTTATTGCGCTTGCAGCAACTAACATTTTTATGGCTCGTTGCATTCAATGCAATATACCCTTCGCGACTTTCTTAGCAAACATCATGAAATTTTCAAAACACATGCGGCAAAATATCACGATTTGTATTAGACTTATTGTATGGAACATCCAGTACGGCATCGAGTAGAGTCAAGAGTGATATCAAGTGGTGGTGGGCAACTTTTCGAATTGAAATGAAGCGAGCGTCCAGAGAAAATTGAGCCTAGAGCTCTGATACCAATTTGTCACGCCCCGACCCAGAATCACCCGAATCATCGTCCTCGCAGGGGACGTGATGCCGCACGAGCCTGAAGTTGCTCTCGTGCAAGGCAAGATGATAAGTTCTCAAATGGTTATCTTTTGATTCTATAATAACAACGAAAGGAACCGAGTATACGAAATAATTCTCTTTATTGATATTCGAAAATGAGATTACAAAGACTTTCGATAGCCTAACAATACATGCCAGATTGGCTACAACACTCAGGTTCTCTCTTGCCCATAAAGGATTTTTATCGTTCCATACATCATGTCGTCTATATCTCGGCCGCATCAATCCAGTTGCGTAGTCCGAGCGTCAATGCGATCGCACGCTTCAAAGCGCTTCGGCATTCCAAGCCTCAACACGTTCAAGCAACGCGCCGCGAGCCATCCATTCCCTGTACCCTGCATGAAGCTGGTGGGGGATCAGTACGTTCGTCCTCGCATGTACTGAAGCAAAGATCATCTTTCCAAACTGACATTTGTAATATTTATGTTGAATCATGGAACTTAGCTTATGATCTTGCTATGTTCTCCTTAGGGTCAATTTCATGGCATATTCGAAAGCGTAAAGCATGTTATCATAGCAGCATGTTATCGAATTGAATAGGCAAGCAAACAAGCAATCTCGTGTTTGATTCGTGGCACGACTTCTTACCAAGTCGACGCACTCGCCCTTGCACCGACGCAAGGAGAATACGTCGCAATCCTTCCCTGTCATATTATATGTGCATCTCTAAGCAGGATCTCTATGCGGGACGCATCTGCGCCTACACTTTTAACCCATCGTTCCTTAACTATATGAAGGTCGTGCGCGTATCCGCGCCGGAATGGACTAAAGGAGTTTCTCTTTTATCTTTCCTTACTTTCTTTTCTCTCCTTCTTTTCTCTCTCGAATTTGGGTAGCCCGGCGTTTCATGGGTTGGGTTGCTATCCCAAACAACCGAAACTTACCGCGTGCCTACCATCATTTGCGGCTTCTCACATTTACGATCGAGTGCTAATCGGACTTCGCAGATGTGCGCCTATCAAAGATTAACATCCCTCCTAGGCCGAACGGTCCCGGTGCCCCGGCGCGCCCGTTCGGAGGGAAACACCCGTGCACGGGCTATTATCACGATTAATCTCAAGCCCATCCCATTCGACCATGTAACGCACTATCATTCAAACAACCAAGCATAGCCTTGAGTCCAAGACTCAGACTTTATCATCTCGCGTCTCTTCCGTTAACTTTCTGTGTTCTTACGTTTCGTACTTCGTTTCAATATTTCAATGGCATCGTGCCTCAACTCAATGCTCGTCAACCGAACGACCCGAAGGTCTCGAACACCTTTCGAGGCAGCATGTCATAGCCGACAGTTCCGTCACATTCATGCCACAATTGTATTCTCTCGCAACGAAGCCATCTTTTATTATCCCGTGCACGTAGGCACGTTTCGACCATATTTCCATCTTTTATAACTTAGCTTTCAATGTTCGGGACTTGCGCACTAGGGCGCTCGCCTATTGTCTTTTAATGTTCTAGCCGTCTAACTCGTGCATCAAAGGCACGGTATGGTTCGTGCGCTAAGGCACTCGCCGAGTACAGTTATCCCATGTTCTTACGGCTTGCGCACCGAGGCGCTCGTCTTAGCGATATCCAATGTTCCATAGCGACTCGTGCATATGATGTACGTTTTATTTCAATTGTTCTAACTTAGTGTTCGACTCACACTATGATTTATCCCGATCGGACCATGTCCGTGGCGTCGATAGGTTAAATTTTAGCATACAATGATATATTTGACTTATCGAATGAAGGAGTAAAAAGAAGTCAATCCTTCCACCTTGAGTCGATATGCCTTTGCCGTTTCGCCGAGCCGATGCGGCTCGATTCCCTAACTTTGTTGCACGGCCACTCTCCTGACTTAGCCATTCGAGCACTTCATGCTTCAATGAGTTATCGTCCGATTTGCCTTAGCGTGCCCAAGTCTCGGCCCGTCGCAAGGCGACGATTGATTTCGCGGACCCCTTACTAAATATTGCAAAAGATCGACCTCTAATATTTTCCCGTCAAAGTATAACCTGCACACGAAACCAACAAAAATCAATACTTGCATCGATTCGGACTTGCGCCTTGGTCGAGTCGATTTCTTAGAATCTTCGAGCCGATTCAACGCACTCATCCTTCGGGGCAACGCGGCGCTTCGCATCGATTCACTCGATGCATTCTTTCGGGACAAGATAACTCTTCGCATCGACTTAGTTCGATGCGTTGCTCGGGACAACTTAACTCTATCGTATCGTTTTTGCATCGATACATTTCTTTCGGTCAACGCGACTCGCCGAGTCAACGTTTCAGCGTAATGCGCCGTGCGGAGCGGGGCATTACAAGAAGAGGAAAAAAAAAGGGAAATGAAAAAGGAAAAGAACAAGAACAAGAATTTTTTTGGCAATGATGATCTGGCTGCTCCTTCAGATGGCGAGGCAGCTCCATTGCAGCCATTTGTTGGAAGAAGGGATGATGAGAGTGGGGGTCCACCTCCAATTGTGAGTGAGTAATCATGGACTGAAGCTGAATCTGAGCCTCTTCTCGCTAATTTATGTACCTCTTGGAGCTATTTATGTTATCATTTTCTCTGCTTATGTTATCATTTTCAGGCCAATGAACTGAAGAGAGAAGATCTTAAAGGTTCAAAGGTAATTTCTTTACTATTTTTTCAGTTATAGCTGTTTTTATTAGTCATGTTTTATCATTACAGTAAATCATTACAGTAAATTTTTTCAGTTATAGCTATTTTTTTACAGTAAATTTTCCGTGCTAGGCTCCTGTTTTATTAGTCATCTTTTATCATTTGTATGCTTGGAAAGAACTTAGTCCCATTCTACTTTAAACTTAGGAAAGCTCAGAAGGGGCGTGCTGCACTCTTCAAGGTCTTAAAGGCTAGTCGTCTATTAGTTTTTCTGGTTCCAATTGCAGATTTTTTTCTCTTTTCTTTTTTCCTTTGTCATTTTTCCTTCTCTCTTATTAAGCTACTCTAGCAAGTAAAGGACTTATTAAAGATTTTTGAAGGATACGTCATTATTCTGTTACATAAGTGGGTTAAGTTCATTTGTCATTGCAACGGAGGACTATTGGAAGTTCATTGTTTGCTACTGGTTTTTGCTGCACTTTGCAGCTGTATGAGATATCTATTTGCAGTTGGTGGAAAAAGTCCCTGCAGGTTCCTTACTTTATTGCAAGCTACTTTATTATACCTTAATCCTCTGATAATGGTGATTTCTCCATCTGTCTTCCAGCTTGCAGAGTAGTGTATGCAACTTAATTTTCTACCCTTTCATGATGCTATTCCTATTTGAAGTGTGACATTCCAAATGCAATATGGTTGTAGGTCAAAGTCTGTGATATCTGTGGAGATGCTGGCCAAGAGGAGTTAGTTGCCATCTGTAGTAGATGTACTGATGGCGCTGGTGAGGGTTCAGGCGAGAGTAAGGGATTGAGGCTCTCCCACGACTGCGCCGGCTGCAGCAGCACCAAGTCGTCGCTCAGCTGCGACACTACTTCTCTTTGGGACTCCCGATATCTTCAAGAGATGGCAGAGAGAAGATCCATGGTCAGAATCTACATAAGTAAATATTTCTAATAATTTGGTTAGCAAAAGAGAGATTTATTCCTATTTTTTGGGTACATTCTGTATTTGGATATTCAATGTAATAAAAATGTTGATATGTACTCTATTTTGAGAAATGTAATAAAGATGGTGATATATAATGTTAAGTTTTTGGAATGTAATATATACTGTACAGTATAGAGCATTATAAATGTGCTAATTTGAATAGTATAAAGTGTTATAAATGTGCTGCATTGAGCCTGTAAATATTATCTATTCATGACGTTTTAAAATTGTTCTGAATTGTACACTATATATTAACTATTCATAACGCTTTTATAGAAACTATTCATGACGGTTATTTTATGACGCTTTTAAAAAACATTTATAACACCCGTTTTCATAACGGTTGCTGTGGAAAAAAAAAGCGTCATGGTTCGTCATTAATGACGCTTTTTAGCCGTCATTAAAAGGATTTTTTGTTGTAGTGATGAATGTCCATAACTTATGTAACTCATGGCTCTTGGTCTTTTGTCTTCCATAACTTATGGCCCTTGGTTTCATAACTTATGTAACCAATGACATTTGACATTTCATTGTAGGTCTATAAAAGACCATTCTAGTTGAGTATTATGTCCATGAAGAAAGATTACTTTCCTACATTCTCTATTTTGTTCTTCTCTGAAGTATAACATATTCTTTTTTTTCCTTACAATTTTTTATTTTTTGATTTTTTTCTATGGACTAGTGGATCCATTTCTAGTCCACCCTAATTCATTGTAGTCCACTCCAATTTTAATTTCTGGATCCGTCCCTGCCCGGATGATAACGATCATATATAACTAGAGGTTCCTAACGTTCTCATTCCATTAACTGCCTAATTGTTTCACTATTCTCTCGTACGACGTCACTGGAACAAAATTGTAGAAGAAGAAAAGGTGGTTTGTGGCCCAAACACTAGCACAATAGTAATGATAAATCTATTAGCTAGGTGGATCACTTAATTGATCATCATGCATCAACAAGAAACATTGCAAACCCTTCAACAAACAAAGATTAATGGCCGAAAGAATGGATGGTACACACACAGATTGAGGCTACCTAGCCTACCTCCCATTGATGGGCCGATGGTGGTGGTAGTCAGGACCAGCTCAGGGATAAATCAGACAAGATTTCGATTTTGGACAACCTTCTATGCTTGGGATAACTCCCATGCTCAGCAAGATCCCACAAGATGCTAGAGTCGCGGATGACCCTCCACGATCGATCCACAATAAGGCTCAAGGGGGCAACAAAACACAAGCTCTGGAAATGACAACCCAACTCCGTGGGCCGACCCTGCTGGTGGTGGTGGCATGTCTGGAATATTGTCTAAGTTGCATTGTATCTCGTTTTGTTGGAGGTGGGATTTGAATTTTTATGGATTTGGAGAGAAATCCATGGAATCCTATGTTTGGTTGGAGATGGATTTGGATATGAAAAGTATGACAAAATCAAGAACTTGGATTTGGTTGGATTTGAGAGGAAAAAATTAGTTATTCTTTAATAATTTCGTTAAAATATTTCTTCTTTAATAATTTTGTCAAAATTATTAAATTAAAAATTAGTTATTCTTTAATAATTTCGTTAAAATATTTATTCTTTAATAATTTCGTTAAAAATTAGTTAATTAATAAAAAAACAAACTGATAGTTAGTTATCATAATTATATTCTAAGTTAATAATTTTATTATTTAATAATTTATAATAATCCTGATTAATAAATTTATTACTTTATTAATCATAATTTATTACTTTATTAATCATAATTATAATATTTTATTAATTAATATCCAATTATAATCATAATTAATAATTTATTAGTATTATTGTATTATTAATTAATAATTTGTTAATAACTATTTTATTATAATCTTAATTAATAATATTTTAATCACGATTAGAAACATATTTTATAATAATTTAATTAATAATTTACTAATCATCATTATATTAATTTATAATTATTATTTTTAAAATATTTAATTTATAGTTAATTAAAAACTAACTAATATTTATTTAAAAATTAACTAATTGTTAATTATTAATTTTATAATTAATAATAACTAATCGTTAATTATTAATTATTAATCATTAATTATTAATTTTATAATTAATAATAATCGTTATTTATTTAAAAATTATTAATCGTTAATTATTAACCGTTAATTATTAAAAATTATTAATTGTTAATTATTAATTATTAAAAATTATTACCCGTTAATTATTTTGTAGCAAACACAATAAAAGATGACACATGATGGTAGAATTGACGGTCATAAATACATAAGTGGCTTCTCACAATGAAAGAATCATACAGAACTTGAATGTTACAAACAAATTAAAGTGATTGATTCCAAAAATTGGCATAAGATTCTATGGATCTTAAAAACATTACGAAAGCCATAAATCTTTGTCAACGTGAGTCCCTCGGACTCTACTTACTTGTTGCAATGTACCGGATCTTAAAAACATTACAAAACAGAACCGAATTAGATTTTCGGTCGGTTCAATTTCATGGGCCAATGTACCGGACCTTCAATTTTTTTTTGTTGCAAAATGAGCCTGTTTAAATAACAATTTATTTTAAAAATATGACATTATTGCATTTATGAATTATTACATTACATAGTGTGAAAAATATTAGTATATATATAGATTGGGGATAGAGAGAGAATGCTCAAAGAAGTACCGACAAAGAATAGGAGAGAAGAGTGTGCTCAGTTAGGGGTTACAAAACATTGAGGATAATTTGATAAATTATTAAATCTAAATCGATTTTCGGTTCGGCTCGGTTACCCGGACCAAGAACCAAAAATCGAACCGTTGTTACAAAATTTTAAATTTTCAAACCGAAAACCGAATCGAAAACCGAAAAACCGAACCGTTTGTCATATTCCGGTTCGATTCGATTTTCGGTTTTCAACCGTTATGTGCTCCACTCTACAAAGAAGAGTGCGAGTGGAAACATGCTCAGACACAAAGTCATTCTCAACAGCCGAAGCCTTCCGAAGGTCTATTTTTGGTGAAATAGATTTTACTGGAACATGGTATAGTGACGGATACCTGTGAAACAGGCGTGAAGCTTTAAACAAAAATCAGGGTTGGAATGTAAAAAGTCTCCTCCTGCGTTTACATGAATCCAATCCAAACCCGGGCCAGTGCCTTAACATTAATGATACGAATTAGCTTCTCACATCAATTGTTTAGAAAAAAAGATATTAGCATGGTTTAGTGGGTGGGGACTAGCCAGAAGCAATTACTTTCTCTAATTATCATTATTTATAAGGTTAACTTGTGAGAATTGAAAGTTTAGACAAAGAGGCCCCGGGAAGGTAGGATTAACTTTAACAGTTGGCTTGAGCAGGTTATGAAAATAAAAATAAAAATAACATTATGAAAAATAACATTAATGGTAGAGTAAGCCATGACACATGGTTACTTTTGTCATAATTTTTCTAATAAATGTTGGAAAAGGAGGAGGAAAAATCAAGATTTTTTCTAAGGGCACCACCATTTTTGCTAGGAGGCAACCCTTACTTGAGGGCAGCCCAAGGAGGTGGAGATTTTGATAGGGGGGCAGCCCAACCCCCAAACGCTACTTTCTTCTCCTCCACCACTCCACTCCCCTAAAAGAAAAAAAAAGAGAACTCTCCCTCTCCCTCTCCCTCTTCCAAAACGCTACTTTCTTCTTCTCCTCCACCACTCCACTCCCAATTCCTCTACCAAGATTTCTTCAACAACATTCCTAGATTCGAAGATATGACACGCAAGTCGAAGCAACCGGAATCTAGAAATGTTCTTCCCTAATTTCTTCAAGAATTTTCTACATTCTATTCAAAACCCTATAATAATTTTAATTCTCTAAATAGTTTTGATAAATTAGGTTTAGAATCTCTTTAGGGTTCATGAAAGGAATTTTCGAACAAGACAAACCCACATTTTTTCTTGAAACCCTAACCCTAGAAGACGACAAACGTATATATATGTACTTCGATGATGATCTTGATCGACTCAATTGGCCGATGCCCGGTATGGTTTCTGCCATCTCTAAAGCCTAAGGTGAGATCTCTTGTCACGAAATTGTTGGTTCATTTGTAATTTTTACATAACAATTGTGTACTAAAGTAGAACTTAAGAAACTACTTTAATCTTTGTCTCATGCCTAAAGTGTGCGAGTTCAACACAAGGGAAGCCTATAACAGAAAGAAATTTTAGAACCCTAAAAGTTTCACAGTCCATATAGCAAATTGACATGATCACGCGTTCAAAATTGTGAGGTTTCCTATAAAAGGTGGAATAGTTCCAGTAAGTTGGTTTTTACTGAGGGATAAAAGATCAATCTTGTTATGCTTCCAGCTTGGTTAGTAATCCATTAAAGCATCTTTGCTCTTTTTTTAAGACAAGGGTGAAGTAGGCTCACTTAGGCTTAGTACCCAACCTGATTCATACCTATTACTAAATCAAAACATACAAACTTCTTAATATTTGGTGATGCAAACACAAATCAAACCAAAACACGGAGTCTGACTTATTACAAGCCAACCATAACTCCCCAGAAAGTCGAGAGCACTAATAAAATTTTACACAGTCTCATCAAAGACTATAGAAATAAAAAAAACTACTTCAACCCTTAAAAAAAAATACTGATCATGATTTAAAAGTTGCAATATTACACACACGAAAATTTGACTAAGCATCTTTAAACTAGAAGGCGCAGACATGGAGCCGCAATTTTCTTTAAGATCTAGGAGACTTTGACAAGAAATCATTTCTTATCTTCTGTAGTTTGGGAACAACATCCCTCATCTGAATCCTCTTTTGTGGCGAATCCCTCGAGCAAGACAAACCCAATTCAATAAGCGACGACAGACATTGGCCAACAATAATTGGAGAGCTTGGTTCCCGTTGAATATCAACACTTTCTTTCAAGAGATCTGGATCCACAATCTCTAACACTGCCGATGGATATGCTCTTGTCACCCATTGCCTTAAACTTAATTCCCCATCAAACATGGCATCGGTCGGTTTTTTTCTTGTAAAAGTTTCTAGCAACAAAATTCCATAGCTATATACGTCACCTTTTCTTGACACTTTCCTTTGATCCATACTCTTGCAAAATAATAAAAACAAAATTACAATAGAAACAAAATAAATGAAGCCAGTAAAATCTTAATTCAAATTGCAAATGATGTCTCTGATCTAATATATACATACATACTACTACTACTACTACTACTACTACTACAGATTGTAACTTATTTTTTCCCTGGTCACTCGAAAAGGACAAAGTTTACCGCGCATAATATAAATGTAGAATTAAACCAAAAAGAGAATATCCATCTTTATGAAAAATGGTTCAGTCAAATTTGGATAAATATGGATCATAGCTCTGTCATGATGTATAAGAAAACTTCTTGAAAGCATGGTGTTTGCCTTAGATTTGTTCTTAATACTATGTGATTGCCGATTGGCCTCATAATCCCGTGATCTTAAATAAAATCCTCTAAGATGCACTACATTGTATGTAGCAAAATGATCAGAGCTTGTTGCCTCATCAAAGACAAATGACAAGGAGTATTCTATTGGACATACATAAAATGTCCTCGCCTGAAAATTGTAGAAGAGAAGAATAGGCCATTGGTTGCCTGCACTTGCAGCAGAATGATTAGCTAAATTCATATTTGCAGCATAGGTTTCAAAATTACCAAACAAAGGTTTGACCAGTATCATTGAAGGAAACTGGTCGCTAACAGCTAGCATACAAAAAATAATTAAGTGATAGAATTACCTGGAGCCATATAGCCTAAGGTCCCTGGTGCGGTAGCAGACAATATAGAATGACTGTCACCAAGAAAAAGTTTGGAGATTCCAAAGTCGCTAACATGAGCCGTCATGTTTTCATCCAACAACACGTTGCTCGGCTTCAGATCGCGGTGCACCACAACATGAGGATGATAATGGTGAAGGTACTCAAATGCTAACGACACGTCCACCATTACGTTTATCCTCTGAAGTAGATCCAAGTAGTAGTTGTGCGAGTGCAGCCATTGCTCAAGGCTCCCGTTTGGCATGAACTGGAGTACCAAAGCCTTGAAATCCAAGTTAGAACACATGCTGATGATCCTGACAAGATTTCTGTGACGAATCTTGCTCAGAACACAATATTCTGCATCAAAGCTTCTCAAGGCTGACTGATTTTCCGAATTCAGGACCTTTACTGCTGTAATCAACCCATCAAGGTATGCTTTGAAAACTGAGCTGAAGCTTCCCCTTCCCACTAGATTGGCTTCGCTGAAATTGTTAGTGGCACGGACTAGCTCACGGTACGAAATCACTCTAATGGTATTCAATGATGCATCTTCGGATGGGAGCTTCAGTTTTTTACCCCATCTACGAAATATTATCCGAGTACAGAAACAAGATAGTAGAAGAACAACGAGAACAATTGGGGGGAGGATATATTTAAGCAAATAGAGGTTGCTCTTTGAGTTGGAAGGAGGAGGACAGGGTGAAAAGCCGAGTTTAACTGCACCACAGAGTGCTGGATTCCCTTCCAAAGATACGATGCTACTATTTGAGAACACCCCGCCTTCAGGAATTGGTCCTTGGAGTTTATTGAAGGAGAGGTCAAGACTGTAAAGCTTACCAAGATTGGTGAAGGATTTGGGTATGGTGCCTGAGATTCTATTATATGATAGGTTCATATCCAATACTAATGACCAATCGATCCAGTGAGCTAGGAATTTCACCATCAAAGGAATTTTTGGAAAGATCTAGATATGTAATCATTTGGAGGTTCCCTAAAATACTTGAGATGTTACCTGAGAAGCGATTCTTCGATAGGTCCAACTTGTCGAAGAACTTCAAATTGCCATCTGTTGAGGAAGGGAGCCATCTAGAGTGTTGCCTGATAAATTTAGTACGCGGAGACCACTTAAGCTCCACAAGTTATCAGGGATGCTGGAGAACAATCCGTTAGCAGCCAGTGACAAAATCTGCAGTCCGCTGATATTACCCAGTGAATGTGGTATTGTACCCAATAATGCATTTTCGTAGAGGAACAAGGAGTTTAAACCTGTCATTAGACCGAGCTCAGGAGGTATGTACCCACTTAATCTGTTATTACTTAGGGACATTCCTTGTAGGCCTTTCAGCCTTGAAAACTCTGAAGGTATTTCTCCGACAAGTTTATTTTGCCCCAGGTCTAAAACGATAAGGCCACTTAAGTTGCCAATTGTGCTAGGGATTCTTCCCTTAATATAGTTGATTTCCAGTTCAAGGCTATTCAGACTGGTTGAGAGATTTCCCAAGGAATCCGGAAGAAAGTCGGATATCTTATTTTCGAACAGTATCAAATATTGTAAATTCCTGCAGTTGGAAAGAGAGTTGATGAAGTCGAGTCTTCCAGTTAGCTGGTTTCTACCTATATCCAGAATTTCAAGTTGAGGCAGGATACTCCAAGTGTAGCAGGTATGGATCCAATTAGATTGTTTAGAGCAAGATGGAGGGTGTGGATCTTCGAAGCATTCAAGAGGGCCATTGGTATCGAACCAGTGAGGTTGTTCTTGGCTAGGCCTAGATATTGGACATCAAGAAGATTCCCCAACTCCTCGGGAATTACTCCTTGGAGATAATTTTCACCTAGTTCGAGACCGTTAAGCTTCGAGAGTTTGCCTATGGAAGCAGGGATCGTTCCAGTGAGTTGGTTTGATCCGAGGCCCAAGATATTGAGTCCGTAATATTTCCAAGCTCAGGTGGTATGCTCCCACCGAAATTGTTATTACCCAAAATCAGGACCTGGAGTTGAGAGCACCGAGCAAAGTTGGGCGTGATGCTGCCAGTCAGATGATTCTCTAAGAGAGACATAAATTGGAGCCGAGGAAGCATAAAAGGAGGATTAGTGTCCGAGGGGAGAGAACCTGACAAATTGTTGTATGCCAAGGAGACTTTAACCAGCGAGGACATGTTGAAGATGCTGAGAGGGATTGGACCAGAGAGGGAGTTATTTTTGAGGGTGAACAGTGCAAGTCGTGGCAAGCGGCCAATGCCATCTGGAATGGGACCAGTGAGAGTGTTATTGCCGAGGTTAAGGTAAGAGAGGAAGGAAAGGTTGGCGATGTGAGGGGAGATGGGGCCTCCGAGGAAGAAGTCCGGAAGCTCGAGAGCAACAACTCGTTGTCGCCTGTGGCTGCAGCGAACGCCGTTCCAGCTGCAGAAGGAGGCATTGGCGGTCCAGTTGGTTGCTAGAAGGCCATGCGGATCGGAGACGCTAGCTTTGAAGGCTAGCAGTGACTCGAGGTCGGTGAAGTTGTTGTGTGGCCTGACATGGCCGGCTGCAGGGGATGAAGGAAGAGTAATATGAATTGGATAGCTATAAAGAGTAGAGCAGGAAGTACCTCCATGGAAGGCTGTTGGTGTGTGTAGAAGAGAAATTAAGAAGTGTTTGTTTGCATAACATGTTTGGTAGCTTAAGCTTTTATAGCCAATAATTAAGGGGTAGAAGAAAGAGAAGACTATGCATTTAATGTTGGCCAAATTTTCCATAGAATAAATAATGTATGAAATTAAGCTTGACTTGGAAAGACTGAGATGGTAAGAGACGACTTAGACTTGTGTTTAATTTCTTCCATACGTTAGGAAGAGAAAGAGAGGGTCGAGAACTTAAGCTTTTTCCATACGTTAGGAAGAGAGGACACGGCTGGTGTTTAATTTCTTCCATACGTTAGAGAGAGACAAACATGCATGACCGATGACTTAGTCCATGAGACAGAGAGGGAG
>JANAVB010027997.1:9344945-9507445 GCA_029216955.1 Iris pallida
GACTCACGACACTTAACATGACAATAGGGTTGGAGATGCTCTTACACAACTTTCAGGCCAAGCCGCCAAGTCTCTCTGGCAACCTGTCAAGCCCCGCAAAATAATGTTAAAACTACATCAGCGTGTGAACAAGAACCAGCCAACGGATGGAAGTACATCAATCATCCAGCTGCTATTTACAAAACATAAAACTTGGAAGAACATAACAGAGCATACAGGACCTACACTAGCATGAAATTCATCCTCCTCAAATCAACCAACTCATACTGTAAATTCAAGTAGAAATCTGGAAATTGCTGATAACCCAAGGCATGACCTGACAGCAGCCAAATATGCAGCAAACGCTGGCTACAGTCATATATGAGCTGCGACGGCAGTGTAGATCGAGTATCATGCAAATAGAGAAAGATTTGGTTCAGCAAAATCAGATCACTGCCATATAACAAACCAGACATCTTAGAGTATCAAAGCCACTTAAACATGTCATGTTCAAGCACAATACTTAATTTTTAAAATGTAACATAATAAACTAAATACTTCTCAAAACGCAAAATTTCCTTAAAATTGGATTGTTCCTACATAACATTCGCCAAGCAAACCCAAAGACCAGACTATTCCAAAGAAGGTGCTGCACCTGCTCCAAATCCACCACCACCACCACGACCAAAACCGGGCCTACTACCAGCACCCTGCATACATGAAGCACGTTAAATATTCCGTATCGGTCCATCCAAAACTAACGCCAAGTTAAGATTAAGATATCAATAGTAGGAAAAAGAAGCAGCTTCAACTACAATCAATAAAGAAGGAACCATAGGCACAAACGAGACGGGCCATACATCTTAGAAACAGAACATAATGAAGCAAACAATTATGATAACTTAAGTGACTCAAAAGCCTAAGCACGGTTCATAGCTGTAGCCACTGATTTACAGGCATGGCAAAAAAGCAAACAGTATCCAAAGTGAAATGATACACTGAACACGTGTGGACAGGAAGTATCCAAAGTAAAGCTACTGGCACTGAACATGTCTACTTTATTTCACCATTTAGAAAGCAAGTTACATAGCTGACTACATCTCAGGTTGAAACTACTACTTATTTCACATCCAATGAAACCAATATCATTTTCAAATTTGATAACCCTCAAAAGCACAAACAATGAAAGAAAACAAATAACTGCAAGGTCAGGTACAAAGCATGGCCCTGGGGAAAGGGGGCCCTGGCCCTAACATTTGAAAATTTTCATGAGATAAAGAATAATTTTGAACATTGCTGAAATATTTGGTGTATTGCCATCCCCTAACACCAACCTCAAGAACTCATGAACAAATTGTGTTTTAAGTATTGCCCTCACACCAAACCACAAAAAAATTAGCGGAATCCTCCCTGCAAAACAATAGTATCTACACATACAGGCAGTACCAACTACTGCCGTGAATATGCATACCAGCAGGTAAGCTGCTCAAAATAAACCCCTCAATATATTGTGATATCAAAAACATTCTGTACCTAAGATCAATTTTAAACATGTAATTGTTCAAAGATGAGGAAGAAAAATATTAGGTAAATTTAGTATTTCCAAGGAATCAAGTAAAGCAGATTTAGATCCTTGGTCCTTGTGCAAGGTTAACACAAATTAGATATTGAGAGCGAATATCATTTTAGTTTAATTCTCATAAAGCATATCAACAATTTGGACTAGTAAAGATAACACTTAATATTTGACTAGAACATCGTACTTTTCTCTATGATTAAACACATGTACCAATGGTTTGAATTTTCTCGTAACAGTCTAGAACGGAAGCTTAGTTCCATTTTGTTATTTGGAAGACAACAAGAGATTAACTATATTTACCAGAAAGAAACCTCTATCTTCGTATCCGGTCCTAGACTCTTCCTTAGTTGCTATAAAAAGGTAAATCAACCTACAATCAAATAAACATAAGGTTCTGGCATAGCTTCTTTTCTCATAGTTGACTTGCCAAAAAAGGACCAACTAATCGAGGATTCTTCACTTTTCACTAGTAAAAAGGTTCTCTTTATAAGGTTAACATTAGTAATATGTTCCTTAATCACGTCCATAAATTTTATTTAATATTTAAAAGAAACTAACTAGTAGAACCATCAGAGATATTGGTGTTGTATCAACCTAGACACTACAAGAGTCTCAGATGACCGTCGTGAGTAATAAACCATCCTCATCACCTGGCTCAATTTTATCAAAAAGAAGAAAATTCACTAGAAATGAAGCATATCATACATAAAAACATGAAGAAACACTAATTATCAAAACCATGTTATAGTGTCTAAGACGACCGTTGAGTTTATAACCCATTCTCATCACATGGCTCAATTTTTTATCAAAAAGAAGAAAATATGCACAGAAAGAAACTACTCCACATTGAAATTTTACTAATATCTACAAATAGTGTCAACGTTGTATTGTGGCAAATATGGTTTATTAGAATAACATATGTATAGAAATTGTGGACAATGCCACAAAAGATGAAATAAATTTTATGCAAGAGCGAAAGGAAAATAATTAAGAGGTGCAAATTAGAACCCTCTCTGAAACATTCAAATGCTATCCATGTGACACAGATTTTACATAAGATTTAATTACAGTGTTATTTAATCTTATCTTATCACAAAATTAAAGTATGGTGGTAAAGTGTAAGGCAAAGGGAGCATAATCTCAAATTCAGTGTGGAAGCTTTGCAACAGAATTTCTTTGCTACTAATCTTTCTGTTCTAAATTGAGGATCAATAGAAACATTTATAAATGGTGGGAGATGGGGGCAGTGGTCCCAAAGGCATGCAATGCAGAGCGTTACGTCGGGCATCTAAAAAAACATTTTATTTATTGTAAAGCAAAAGTTGCTACAACATCATTACATCTCTTCATGATCAGCAACATTGTCAAGAAAAATGGCAGAGGAGAAGACGATACCCTGAATGATGGTTGAAACTCAGCTGGAGCGCTAGTCTTGTCACCACCAAAATCACCCTGACCAGCACGAGGTCCTCCGCGATAACCATCCCTATCTCCAAACCTGGGCCTGTCACCCTCAAAGCGAGGTGGACCCCTACCAGCAAATACAATTTCAAAATATTTAGTAGCAATAAAAAAAAACATATCTATTAGTGAGTGGAAAATAGTAATCAAGGAGAAGTTAATATAATCGCAATGTAAATAACAATGAAACAGAAGCTACCAAAATACAAATAAGTAAAGTGAACTGATAACCACACAGACAAAACCAACTATACCGATATAATCTGGAATATACAAAACACAGCAAACTCCAAGACGAGATACCATATTGACAATACTATATAGTGCCAGAAGCTAGCAAACTTCCAGAGAAATTTCAGTAATATTTTATAAGCGCCATAATCAGCAACTAAACTATCCCACAATATATACAAAAATATAAAAGGAACAAATTAACCTATCGTCACTAGTGCTTTATGTTGGAAGTGTCAATATAACTCAAAGACCATAACAAGATCATATGTATGTATATACTAAAACTAAAAACATCCATAGTAGAGACAATACGCGAACCATATCAAGATAGATGACATTTATACAAAACAATGTGGATAAGAATACGACATTTCATGAGAACTTGAACTCAACCCTATTATCGTCGAAAATCAAAAATTCAATTTTGAGTTCATCTCTTTTGGTTCAGATAGTTTAAAATCATGTATGACATGACTACTTGTTTAGCATTAATGTGAATAATCTAAGGAAGATGTACTGATAACTAGTTATGCACTCGACTTGCATGAAAAGACATGATTATTCAAGTTTATGGTCCCAATGTATAAGAATTATAAAATATTTGGAACACCACATTACAGATGTACATTCTGGATTTAATGTCATCATCTCTTCCAGTATATTTAAATATTTTATATAACCAAAATGTTGATAGCAATGGAGCCACTAGGACTAAAGGTTTAGGCCTGGAAGAAGATGTGTTAAAGAATGATATGGATCTTGTTAGTGTTACAGAGGATATGGGCCTTAAAAAAGACGAATGGAAAAAGAGGATTCAAACAAACAGTCGACCCCAAAAATTGGGGATAAAGGATATTGTTGTTTTTAATTCTTCACTTACATTTATTGAGTCCAAAAACAATTAACAAAACCATTATGCAAGACAAAGATAAAGAGAAATCTCAGTATAATTAACATAATAAAGCAACAAACTTTGATATACACATTGATAAAAAAGAAAAATTGTATCATAAGACACTAGTAAACAATTTCTTCAAGCTGAATAGAACCATATTGTAAGAGCATATATGCAACACTAGCACGGAAAGAAGAACAACATATTGAGCAAGAGGGAAAAAAAACATAAGCCCTTTCAGTATGACTTGTTCAAACACTTCATCATTCATAAACCATACATTCAAAAAATAATCATACCAAAATACAAAACCGAGATGAGCCTGTTGCATACTTATGTCTACATCTATACAATCAAATTTTTAGTTAATACTTGATGACTTGAAAAACTTAAGTTAACTACATAGGAAGATAATGTTTTAGGTTTCAGAAAGAAACAACTTTCTAGTAGAGACATTTATATTATGTATGACAGGAATATAACTAGTATATGAAAAATTGAATATACCATCGCATTTCCCATCATGACTTATATCAAGGATTTGCATTAAGCACTAAATTATTTGCACTATTTATAGAAGAAATACTAGAACGTGCATATTGCTAGGATGAAAAGAGAGTATACGAAATGTAGTTTCATCAAAAAAAATTGAGGGAATAATTCAAATTGGAAATAATTTGTAGCAGTTAGTATCAGTTATTCATTTGTTGAAGTGAAAACAATGGTTGAAGTGAAAACCCTCTGAAGTGTTATTTGATCATAGGATACCTTTGAGATTGATAGAAAAATTCTATAAGATCATGAGAGACCAGCCAAGATTTATGTATTGAGAGTGACGGACCAAGGTAGTCAAAGGCGCAAGGCGCACTCGAGGCGCAAAGGGTCCATATCGTCCGAGGTGCAAGGCGCACTTAAGGCGCGCGCCCGAGTGAAGTGAGGCGCAAAATAAAAAAATAATAAAAATATACATAAATAAAAATAAATTAGTAACGTAGGAAATAAAATCAAATAACATATTACAACCAACAAAACATGTTAACATAACCAAGTGAACTAGCAGAGCAACAATAGCACTCAACAAAACTAACAAGAATTTGCATTTTTTCTACTACACTTTTAGTAAACTTTAGTTTTTCAAGTTCAACGGTTGGCAACCGTGGAAAGGGTTACCTCCCTCCCACTTGTATGAGGTAAGGGCTATCTCCCTGCCTCAATTTTTTTTAAAAAATAAAAAACACATAAGGCGCGCCTTTTTTCGTTGTGCCTTGCTAAAAGGGGCACCTAAGGCGCGCCTTGGGTGCGCCCGGAGAAAGGCGCCTCGCCTAGTGAAGTAAGAGGCGCAGATGCTGTGCCTTGCTCCGATGCGCGCCTTAGGCGAGCCCGAGGCGCGCCTTTGACTACCATGTGACGGACAATTAAGAAACATGTTCAAAAATATGAGCATAATAATGATGAAAATTGTTGGGATGGATGAGAGTGTATTCACGAGAGTTGGAGGTGGTGTCAGATAAGGGTAAGACAAGAGAAAATCATCCCAGTGGTTTGGACATTTGCAGTTGTAAGATTTTAAGGAGCTGCTAGGAATTAGGCCAAAACAAATTTCATTGTGGTTGTAAAGAAGGATATGATACTACTATTGTTACATAGGAAATGGCCATTAACATTTTGTAATGGAAGAAAAAAAATTCAAATGGCTCATAGATGACACACAAAATATCAAACAATGATTTTTGTTATTGTTATTGGAAGCCCTAAGTACTTCAAAAATTCATATAGTTCAATATTTGGCCTAAAACACTTACAAATTCATATAGTTCAATATTTGTTAAAGATATATGCATATACCAGACTGTCAATTCTCCATTACCAAGAGAAATAAAATGTTATGTTATTATAGTAGTTCTGATTCTCTAAAACTATAATTCTAACAAGTTTAATTATTGATATGTTTATATATGTAGAACAATACCCAATAAGCTAAAAATATGGAAAAAAAATCTAAATCGAACAAATATGAAGGGCTAGATTATCCTAATGGCACTCCAACTATAGCGTTAGGTCGTTATAAATTATTCTTTTGAAGCACCTTTCGTCAATTTTGATGCACACTGGAACCACTTCAAAAGAATATCGGACAATACAAATATTTAAATTACGCTTTTGTACTAAAAGATATGTTTTTGAAGTGGTATCGATGTGCTTCAGAATTGACTAAATGTGCTTCAAATCAAAAGAACAACTTACAAAGTTTGGGTGTCAAAATCGAGCAGTGAAAAATAAAGGTGGCAAAAATTCCCGAGCGGTATA
Source organism: Iris pallida (assembly GCA_029216955.1). NCBI lineage: Eukaryota > Viridiplantae > Streptophyta > Magnoliopsida > Asparagales > Iridaceae > Iris > Iris pallida. The sequence goes on from JANAVB010027997.1 coordinate 9,351,401, forward strand.
CTTGGGGGTGTCATTAGGGTAATTTAGCCAATATGAAGATATATGCATGTCCGTGTGAAAGAAGCTCAAACCGACATGAATTGCATTTGCATGTAAATATCAATATCTAAAATACTCCTAATAAAGCCCACAAGATCATTTGCGCATACAATTCATACCAAACCCGTAGAGCCGGACAATTCAATTGAATACACATTATTGTTGAAAAATAAAATATTTGCCAATACCGGTGAATAAATTGAAGATAGGGAATTCACCTAGGGCGGTCGCCGGGGGGACCGGAGCCGAAGGGCCTAGACGGCGGCCTGGCGGACTTCTTGAGCGTGGCGGGGACGATCTCCGACGGGAGGTTGAGGTAGGTCCTCAGGTGCTCGATGCCGTCGTTGGTGAGGTACCAGTAGTAGTGCTCCCATGCGAAGGTCTCCCTCACGTACTCCTTCGACTTGAAGCTCTGCATCAGCTTGATCACCTGCAGGTTCGGCACGTCGACGAGCGGGTGCTTCGCCAGGTTGTAGTCCTTCTTCGCGAACAATACCCCCTCTGGATAAAAACAAAACAAAAAAAATTAGGGTTTTGCCAGTGTCATGTCTTATACGTGTCGGACACAAACGAGATACGGACACATCAGAGGAAAGAAGGTCGAACCTTGGAAGAGGTACTTGCAGATTTCATGGCGGTTCTTCTTCGGAATGATCTGGAGAAAAAATAGAGAATTTTGATTGGAGAGATAGAGGAACCCTAATTTTAGTTTGGGATGCTGATTGAAACCCTAACTCTTCTGAATCTTACCATGGTCGATGGGGGACAAGAGATCTGGAGAGAATTCGAGCGACGGAAATTGAGAGCGGCGGAGAGATGATAAAGAGAAACCCTAAGGGATAGAGGGAGAGAATTTATACATGTCGACTGAATTAGACCCGGCCCATGAATTGTACCGAACTGGATCTTGTGGGTCTGTGGATCGAACCGTGGAGACGTGTGAGTGTGTGTACCTAAAAATTGAGGTCAGCAGATCCAACTGGTATACAATACAACGTGTACAAAGTTCCATAGGTAATGTCGACTTTAAAAAAAAAAATAACAGCAAAAGCTATTTTTTGTCAGCACAAATAAGTTTATATTCTCCATTAACTAATAATAAAAAAATTTTAAAAAATTAAATATACGTTGTATGTATAAAAAAATTAAAGAATTTTAAATTTCTTCTTAATACATAAGTATATAACAAATCAAAAAATACATTCAATATTCAAATTATATTTATATTATCTAACGAAACGTATATCCAAAATTCTAAAATTATATCTATAACATACTGTAATTAAATATAATAAAATAATATTTAATATAATTTGAATTCTTATATAATCTTTTAACAATATTATATTTTTTGTTTTTTGTTAGGTATGTGAACGTGACTTCTACTTTTCATGAATACTAGTTGAACTTCTTCACTTCTTCTTTTGGAATGCGGTGTAATGTTATTTGGTAACACTATCTTATGAAAAAAAAATATTTCAAATTTTACATGCTAACAAAAATTGCTTATGTTGTGGGCTTTTAAAAAATTGAAACAATTCCAAGCCTAAAGCAAAATATTGTAATTCTAGTCAATCTAGATTTCAAAATCTCACTGTGATTAACATTTTGGAGTCAAAATCACATTGTGATTTTGAATCACAATCACTATAGTTCAGGCAAAATATTGTGATTCCATAGTAATTGTAATTATGAAATCACACCAATCATGTGATTCTTAAATTACAGTTTAAGAGAACAATACGGATGTGTTTTTATCACATCCGTATTTAAGACCCTTGTTAGCAATTCGGCAAACCGAAAAAATTCAGAACGGTAAAAGTACGAGTATAAATCAACACAATATAAGTAAAACACGGTCAAAAATTCGTCTAACGAAAAACATTCGGATCAGATTTAATTCGTGTTTAGTACGTTTCATATGAACCAATTCGGCACTAAAAATTCGACATATATATAGGACCCACCCACCTCTACTCCTTCATAAACAAGGGTTCAGTGTGAGAATAAGAAGAGGTTGGATGATGGAAAACCGAAAGATTTTTCTTTAATTGTTGCAAGCAACATGTGCAAAGACTCTTGGGTGTCTTTTTTTTGTTACTGTGAGACTTTTTTTTCTTTTCTTTTGATAATTTTTTAGAATTGTGCTGGTCTTAATATCTAATAGCAGCAAGAGTCAAGAAAGTTAAGACTGTTGGGTTTCTTGGTAACATTTTTTTGGCCAAAATTTTTAAAAATTCGTACGGTACGCGTTTAAAACGCCACAGACTTAAAATTCGCGTACAAATTCGAATTTTTCTAAAGTACGTAAGTATTATACGTTTATGTAAGATACGGAAAAATTCGCATATAATACGCGTTTTATTCGGGTGATTGCTAACAAGGTTTAAGACAAGACACTATGTAACTTATATTGTCATTTATGTATCTATATAATAAATATAATATGGATGGACGTGTTTTTTTTGTTTTTGGCCAAAAGGTAAAAGATAAAAATGGTCAAAATTAAAAATATAGAAAAATAAAGAAGGGTCATTATAATTTATAACGGCTAACATGAGAAACATTCTAATTAATTGAAACTATGGATTTAATATAATTTAAACTACTATTTATATTATATTTGATTCAAAACTATAGATTATATTGGATTCAAATTTTACTTCTCAATTTAACTCAATTAAATTATATTGAAGATTATGTATTTAATTTAAACTGAACTACTATTATAATATAATGGATTTTAAATTGTAGATTATATAAGATCAGAATTTTACTTTTCAATTTGACTCAATTAGATTACATTTAAGAGTTGCTGAATTATATACTTTTGAATGAGATATTGTTGGTATGAAAAAAGAAAGTATTCATAATTAGAACAATCAGATTATGGTAGCTTTGAATTTATATTTTAAAAAAAATGAAAATTTTAATAGATACCCTACATAATCATGGATTCGAATTACGGAATAAAAAACAAAAGAAAATTAAGACCTGTTTGGCTCACTGTAATGTAATTGTAATCGTAATGTAATCAAATGGAAAAAATGTAATTGTAATCGTAATGTAATCAAATGGAAAAAATAAAAAAATTTCATTTGATTACATTACGATTACAATTACATTACAGTATACCAATATCATACGATACAACGTAGTTACTGTACAATCCAACATATTCATTTGTTTTATTTATTAGATCGTATATATTTGTAGACCTAAAGAATATGAGAGTGCAAAGACATGGAAAAAAAACTAGTATAAAATAAAACTAATTACTATTTTCCCTCAAAACATAAAAGGATATAGAAGGACCATGATTAAAAAATACAACATAAGGTTTTCAGTTATGCAAACTGAAACTGTTATATCTCTGCTACTATAAGAGGGCTTCAAAACGGCTCAAGTTGAGCCGTCTAAGCCATGTGTATATCATCAACTATTTAATTTTAAAAAAATTAAATTATGTAAAAAATTGTTGAAAAAAGTTTAAATTGGTATATATATATATATATATATATATATATATATATATATATATATATATATATATATATAGTACTCTTCTTGTTTGGTTGAGTACTATATATATATATATATAGTACTATATATATATATATATATATATATATAGTACTATATATATATATAGTACTCAACCAAACAAGAAGAGTACTATATATATATATATATATATATATATATATATATATATATATATATATATATATATATATATATATATATATATTCAAAACCGAGAATCAAACTCAACCAAACAAGAAGAGTACCTCCCACCTTAACCACATGATTTAGAAGAGATATTTGACTATAATTTGATAATATTTTTATTCAACGTTCTTATACGTGCAAAGCACATGCATTTACTAGTATATATAAAGAAGTTTGAAAACGGCTCAAAAGTGAGCCGTCTAAGCCTTATAACGTTTAAATAAATTTTAAAAATAATAATAAATAACTACCTAAATACTCCACTAATTATTTAAAAAAAATAACTAAGTGTCTAACTATCTAATAAGATATATTTACAACTAAATATTCTAATTCAAGTGATTAAGGTAGGAGGTATTTTTCTTGGTTGCTTGAATATAAATTATAAATTTTTTATAATAAATTTATATTTAAGTTTTTTAACATTTTTTTCGCACGTGAGTTTGCACGTGGACATTACTAGTATATATATATATATATATATATATATATATATATATATATATATATATATATATATATATATATATATATATATATAGAGAGAGAGAGAGAGAGCTATTATATATATATATATATATATATATATATATATATATATATATATATATAGTTGAGGTATTCTCATTTGAAGTATGGACTTGCATATTCTCTTTACATTTCTTAAGCACAGGTTTACATACTCACAGAAAGTGGTTATTCTAGCAGGGCACGGCTCAAGTTGATGGAAAAGAAGCGCGGAAACCTTTTTCCAAATCGGAGAGTACCTGCGAGAGGACCAAGCAATACAACGCACGAACCCAAAAACAGCCACACAAAACAATTCACGCAGACACAGAGAATTTTTGACGTGGAAAACCATTGCGGGAAAAACCAGGGGACGATCGGAGTCCAACCCTGAGAAGCCTCCACTAATGGAATAGAAGAATTACACCCTCTACAAACTCCTTCCGATCCAAATCGGATCCCCACAACACTTAGAAGCAAGAACAATGATTACAAGGCTACGAAGAACGAGAACGACGAGTAGAGATTACCCGAATGCAATCTCCTTCGAAAAACGACCTTCAATCCTCCGCCTTCTCTCCCGAAGTTGTAATGGCACTCTTGCCTCCTTCCTCTCTCTTTTCTTGTGTTGTCTCCAATGTGTTACGTATGGATTAGGGTTTGGAAAATCCCAACTAAACTCTCTAATCCCGCAACAAACCTGGACCGTTTGATTAGATCCAATGGTGAAAAATTATCCAGATTTTCGCTTCAGCCCCGACGACACAGAGTTCGGCCAGAACTCTGTGTCGGGCAACCAGCACTGACCTGCAAAATCCTGGAACAGCCAGACCGAGTTCGGCCAGAACTCGGCCTGGGACCGAGTTCGGCCAGAACTCGGCCTGGGACCGAGTTCGGCCCGAACTCGGTGGCTCCAGTCCAGAACCTCCCCTTTGTTGACAGCAGCAGCAGCAACTCCTCGTTGCCTACTTTCCAAGCTTCTTCGACATCGAACGGCGCTCGTCGCACTCCGGAATCTTCTCCACATAGTTTGGGAACCTCACCCACTCCAACAAATCTCCTCCTTCACAACTATGGGGAGGATGTCGTCATCCAGACGATCTTCCTGCAGTACTCAAACTTTCCCCTTGGTAGAATTTTCGTGAACATATCAGCTCCGTTGTCATCTGTATGAACCTGCTCAAGCTCCGCGCCCTTCTTCTCAACCACATCCTGTCACGCCCCAGAACCAGAATACTGGAGAGCGGGGGCAGACATAGCCAGCTACGTATATTGAAATAGAATACATCTCAACTATACGGTCACGGCTGTCTAGATATGAGGGTTTACTACAAGCCAGCTGTCTCTTAAGGTCAAGCCTATTGTCTCAATCTCAAGCAATTAACAGATTTACAAGATGTTAGAGCATCAAATATATAAATATAAGGCGTCCCAAATATTACATATTGGATGATCATGAAGCTAGTCGTACAAAATGATAGGACTAGCAAGAGTTCAGTCATGCATGATCAACCCTAGGATTTGTTAATCATGTTTACAGCCCGTAGGCAGACAGTAAGTAAATGTGCATCGAGCTAACAGGTGCTCGTCGGCTAAGCGCCTCAAAAGAATAAATTTACATATAAGTGGGTGAAACAAAAGGGAAAACCCACTCGTAGCCCGGGTTCCGTCTAGTGTTCACCATTGGGCTGGAAGCTTGGTAGATCCTCGGGAGCTGCTCCGAAATCTGGCCACACAAAACCAGCTGGGTCAAACCTCAGAAAGAGCAAGTGCCACAAAGGAGGCCACAAATAAGAACAAAAGCCAGCATATCAGATCATAAAGAATAATAAAAGTACAAGTAATAAAAGTACACAGAGCGATAAACGACTAGGGACGTGGAACCATTCCGGGAGCCAGGTTACAATCCTTAAACCAAACAAGGACCGGGATTGTACCCCTTCGCCTGAATAGCTCACTGTCTCTACCCATTTATCGTTAGAGATAAGTAAAACCATCATGATCAAGAGTTCCAGGTACAGGGGCTAGACAAGACTTAGACAAGGCTGGACTCCATCCATTCACAATCGGCCAAGCAAGTACTACGGCTTACTACTTTAACAAACTAGGGTTATCACAAGCCTAATTACTAACAAGATGCAAGTGAGAATTTCCAGTCCCAAGCCCTGCAGACCATCCAGTTATCCTTCCGCGGGTTGAGAGTTATGGGTGGGTACATTGCCCGGGAGACAAATGTACCCTTAGGTGACTTAGAGGGTGCAACACATGACAGTGTACTGGAAATGTGCTCTACTCGTCGGCAAGCTACAAGTCCATTAAAGCGCCCAGATAACGAGATTGCCTGTGACTGGGAATTCTCCATGTTCTAGTTTGATCTAATCATTAGCCTAATCCAATTTAGCGTGAGTCCCTGGCCGTGGTACCCAGAAAGTTACGTCCTAGACATGATGCAAGACAAGACAAGTGGATTGTACAAGCAAGCAAGCAGGAACACCCACGGTGTCAAGGCAAGTCAAGTCAAGTTATCAAGTCAAGTCAAGTCAAGAGTGCGCCGCCACGGGCCACTATCAAGTTATCAAGGTAATTCATGTCAGGGTACTTGTTAGGGGTGCGCCACGACGGGCCACTATCATGTCAGGTTGGTCATGTCAGGAGTGCACCACAACGGGTCACTGTCGTGTTAGGCTAGTTCCTTGTCATGCCATGCCATGTACAATGGTCATTCCAAACATGTTAAGTAAAATCAAGTTCATGACAAAAGGCGTAAGGATATAAAATGGGCGTAAAATACCTAATAAAATATCAATATACAGGGCTATAGGAAAGCCAAGCTTAAAGAAATAAAACCAAAACTCCAAGAGCCAATGGGTTGCGCAAGGGGTCAGGGGGTTGGGTTGCGCAGGTGTCAGCTGTGCAGGGTGCCAAGTGCGCAGGGTTGAACTGCGCAAGAGTGAAGTGCGCAGGGTCCAAACGCGCAGGGTTAGATTGCGCAGGAGCAGACTGCGCAGGGGTGGATTGCGCAGGAGTGAATTGCGCAGGGGCGGTTTGCGCAACGGTCGAGTGCGCAGATGTTACTTTGCGCACAGCTGGCTTGCGCATGGCTAGCTTGCGCCAGCACAATCCAGCGCAGCGCAAAGCACCGGCTGAGCCTATGCGCAATCGGCCAAGCGCTAAAGAGCACAGGCCGGGGTGCGCAACGGTCAAGTGCTAAAGAGCACTGGCCGAGAGCCTTCATCAAGGCTGGGATGAACTCCTCAAGAACACCAAAAACTTCAAATCTTCATCTCTTTGTCAAATCAAAACCAAATCTAGATTTTTAAAGTTCTAACTTGAGTAAAATTGAATTCTCTTCCACATAGAAGCATCAAAACAAGCAAAAATCAAAGTTTAATAGATCAAAACCAAGGATTTCCGAAAATAATCAAAACTTAGATCTAGAACAATGAAGACTCCAAATCATAAAATTTCAAGTTCTAATGTTGATCTACATGCCCTAATCTATCAAATGGATAAATAAAATTGGGTGCTTATTTGTTGGCAAGGTGCACTTGCCTATGGTGGAGTTGTGTGGAAGAAGGAAGAAGATGGAGGAGTTAATGGAGAATAAAGAGGAGAAAGAAAGGTTGGTGGGTTTTAATGGTGGTGGGTTGTGTTGTGTTGAGGGTGGAATGTAGGTTAAGGTGTTCCAATGCATGATAACCCAAACCAAACCAACTCCACAAAATAAAACCAAGCCATGGTCCAAAACCCATCTATGAGAAACCAATTCCACAAGTCGAAAAAAATAAAATACGTACCGAAACCAAATTACGAGTACAAATACGAAATACAGGAAATGGGGATGACAACTCTACCCACCTTCAAAGAATTCTGTCCTCAGAATTTAATCAAGGAGCTAGAGATTGCCACGACAAGCTATACTAAGCACAGACAAGCTACACTAAGCAGTTCAATCATACAATCATACAATGCAAGCAAGGAAGGGAAAGCGTAAGGCATAAGAAAGACATTATACCTCACGAGTCAAACAGGTAGGGATATCGCGATCGGATGTCGTCCTCACGCTCCCACGTTGACTCACCTAGAGAGTGATGACCCCAAGCAACATGGACTAAGTTAATAGTCTTGTTCTTGAGCGTCTTTTCTCTCCGGTCCAATATAGACACGGGCCTCTCCTCATACGAAAGGTTGGTACCAACAACCAATTCCGAATGATCTAGGATATGGCTCGGGTCTGGGATGTACCGTCTTAATTGGGATACATGGAATACATCATGTACCTCACTTAGCGACGGCAGAAGAGCGAGACGATAGGACACATCGCCTACTCGCTCCAGAATATCGAACGGCCCTATATACCTAGGACTAAGCTTTCCCCTTACGCCAAAACGAATGACGCCGCGGGTAGGCGAGATCCTAAGGAATACATGGTCGCCGACGGCAAATTCTAAGGGACGCCGATGAGCATCGGCCCAATGGCGCTGGCGATCCTGAGCAACTTGTAGGTGATCTCTGACTTTCCTGACCACTTCAACCGTCTGGGAAATCAGTTCTTGACCGAGCATCTGCCTCTCTCCGACATCGTCCCATGCTAACGGGGATCTGCACTTCCTGCCATAAAGAGTCTCGAAGGGTGCCATCTGGATACTGGCCTGGAAACTATTGTTGTACGAGAATTCCACCAGGTGCAGGTGATCCTCCCACGAACCACCAAAATCGAGGGTACACGATCTCAACATATCTTCGAGAGTTTGTATAGTACGCTCTGACTGCCCATCTGTCTGCGGATGATACGCTGAGCTGAACTTGAGACGAGTCCCCAAACTTTGATGAAGACTGCGCCAGAAGTGCGAGGTGAATCTCGTATCTCTGTCTGACACTATGCTGACTGGCACTCCGTAAAGTCGGACGATCTGCCTGAGATACATCTCTGCTAGCTGTGCCGTCGACTGTCCAACTCTAAATGGAAGAAAGTGTTCCACCTTGGTAAGCCTGTCCACAATGACCCAAATAGCATCTCTGTCTGCCGGAGATCTGGGCAACCCAGTCACGAAATCCATGGTTATGTGTTCCCATTTCCATTCTGGGATCGATAAAGGTTGAAGAAGTCCAGCTGGCCTCTGATGTTCAGCCTTGACTTGTTGGCAAACCAAACATCGAGAGACATACTGGGCTATCTCCCTCTTCATACCATTCCACCAAAAGTGCTGACGAATATCTCGGTACATCTTCGTGCCGCCTGGGTGAATGGAGTACTGCGAACTGTGAGCCTCTGCCATGACTTCCTGTCTGATATCTCCATTGGGTACACAAAGACGAGTGCCGTGTCGAAGTGTACCATCTTCATGGATGCATAACTCTGGCCTGCGTCCTGCCTCACACTCTGCTCTGAGCCGCTGAAGCTTGGAATCTGTTAACTGTGCTGTCCGGATCCTCTCAACTATGGTGGACTGAATCTGTAGGCTGGCCATCAAGGCCACATTGGAAGGAAGAATCACTTCAATTCCCATCTTCTGAAGATCTGCCAATAGCTCTGGTTGCGCTGTTAGAAGGTAGACTCCGGCTCAACGCATCTGCTACAACGTTGGCCTTCCCTGGATGATACTGCAAATCCACATCGTAGTCTACCAGTAGCTCGAGCCATCTTCTCTGCCGTATATTAAGGTCCTTCTGGGTGAAAACATACTTCAGGCTCTTATGATCAGTAAATATCTCCACTCTGTCTCCGTACAAGTAGTGCCTCCACAACTTAAGTGCAAACACTACTGCTGCTAGCTCCAAGTCGTGGGTCGGGTAATTCTTCTCATGATCACGGAGTTGACGTGACGCATAAGCAATTACCTTCCCATGCTGCATCAAAACACATCCCAATCCTCTGCCTGAAGCGTCGCAATAAACTGTGAATCCTCCGGTCCCATCTGGAAGGGTGAGAATGGGAGCCGTTATCAAACCTTGCTTCAACTTCTCAAATAATTTCTGACATTCTGCTGTCCAAACGAACGGCACATCCTTGCGGGTCAACTGGGTCATCGGCGCTGAAATCCTTGCAAAATCAGAGACGAACCGCCGGTAGTAGCCGGCCAATCCAAGAAAGCTGCGAACTTCTGCCACTGAACTAGGTACTGGCCAAGACTCGATGGCCACAATCTTCTGGGGATCAACTTTCACTCCTCCTCTGGTAATGATATGACCCAAGTAAGAAATGCGATCGAGCCAAAACTCGCATTTACTGAACTTGGCGTACAACTGATGCTCTCTGAGAATCTGGAGGACAACTCTGAGATGCTCCCCATGCTCTGCTTCACTCTTGCTGTAGACCAGGATGTCATCAAGGAACACTATCACAAACTGATCCAAGTAAGGCATGAAAATACGGTTCATGAGGTCCATGAACACTGCCGGCGCATTGGTCGCTCCAAAGGGCATAACTAGAAACTCCCAATGCCCGTACCTAGATCTGAACGCCGTCTTCGGGATGTCCAGCTCTCTGACTCTGATCTGGTGGTATCCTGACCGCAAGTCTATCTTCGAGAAAACTGAAGCCCCTTTGAGTTGATCAAACAAGTCATCTATCCTCGGAAGAGGGTATCTGTTCTTAATTGTCACTGAGTTCAAGGTACGATAATCAACACATAGCCTGGACGTACCATCCTTCTTTTTCACAAGAAGCATCGGGGCTCCCCAAGGCGATCCACTTGCACGAATGAATTCCTTGGTCCTAAGTTCTTCAATCATCTTGTACAAAATCTCCAACTCTGAAGGCACCATTCTGTAGACTCGCTCTGATACTGGTGCTGTCCCGGGAATCAAGTCGATGGTGAACTCAATCTCCTGCTCTGGTGGCATCCCTGGAAGTTCCTCTGGGAAGACATCTGGAAACTATTCAACTATCCGGGGCAACTGCACTGCTGCTACTGCCATCCGCAATACTAGAGGAGATGGCTCTACTGTACCTCTGTAAAATGAAAACTCTGGCTCTCCGGGAATACTAAAGACAACTCTGCCAACATGGCAGTCTATCCTAGCATAATGGTTCCTCAACCAATCCATGCCTAGGACTACATCATAGTCTGCCATAGGGAACTCTATGAGCCTAGCGGGGAACTCTCTACCGCTAACTACGATCCGACACGAGAAAAACACTCGATCTACTCCCACAAGACCATTACCAGTAAGTATATTGAGCCTCACTGATAATGACTCGGGCTCCAATCATATCCGTGTCGCAAATCGTGCAGACATGAATGAATGCGATGCACCAGAATCAAATAATACAGATGCTGGAAAAGTGTTGACGAGAATAGTACCTGCCACTACCTCACCTGGTGCAACTTCTTCTTCCATGGTCATCATCATAGCCTGACCTCTAGCTGCAGGTCCCCTATGCTGGAAACCCCTCTGTCGACTCTGTGCTGGAGCCTGGGTGAACTGCTGCTGGAAGGCCTGGGCCTGGGGCGCCAATGGCCTCGGGTACTGCTGTTGTTGCTGCTGCTGGACTGGAGCTGGGGCTGGTCCTCTCACCGAAGAACTAGAAAGGTTGGATGAGGATGGACCTCCCCTATTCGGGCAGGTCCCTATCTGGTGGTCTGCTCCTCCACAAGCCAGGCACAATCCCTGTGCCCTACGACACTCTGCCACTACATGGCCCGGCTTCCCGCAATGAGAACATCCCACCGCGGAAGACTGCTTCTGCTTCTGCTGCTGCGGGTACGTCGGGGTCGAATGCTGAACCGACGTCACTGAGGTCGCCCGCCTCGGAGTTCCAATGGTTATACCCCTAGCTGCCGGGGCTGGAGCTGAAGATTGGTGCATCTGGTTGTGGGACCGCTTCCTGCCTCCGGTCCTGTCCACAATTCTCCGGGAGGTATACTCATGCCTCCTAGCCGCTCTCAATACTGCATCGAACGTCTGATGCTCGAACTGCTCGACTGCCAACAAGATCTCTAAATATAGTCCCTGCTGGAACCGCTGGGCCCTATCAAACTCGGTCGCCACCAAGGTGGGGGCAAACCTACTGAGCCTAGAAAACTCAGATGCATAACTGTCGACTGTTCTTCCTCCTTGCTTCAAGTTGGTGAACCTGGTCTGCAGGTCGTACCGTGCCACCGTATCGAAGTACTTCGTCTGGAACCTCTCTCTGAACGTCGCCCAAGTGACTGGTGCTGCTAATCCCATGGCCTGAGCTGCCCACCAATCGCGAGCCAAGTCCAACAACTGTAGGCGTACCACCGCCACCTTCTCATTTTCAGGTGTCCTAGCTGCTTCTAGAACCACCTCGGTATCCTGAAGCCAAGCGTCCGCGGCAATCGCATCTTCACTGCCGTCAAAGAATGGAGGGTTCAAGCGCTTGAAACTGTTGGCCGCCTGATTCCCTTGGGGACCTCCTCGGTTTAGTGCATCATGGACTTCCTGGTGCAAGGCGTCGCCTCGACGATCTTGGGATGCAAGCAGTTCTCTGATAAGTCCTACCAAAGGTCCCTCATCCTGTCTAGCTGGTTGAACGGGCGGAGCTGCCTGAACTGGAGGTTCTGAGCCTCCGGGAAGCATAACTCGGGAGGCTACTCCAGAGTGCTGAGCTTGATCTTCCTGGCGCTGGGGTGCTTGTTGAGCTTCCTCTGGCTGGTTGGCAGGTCCGGGAGCAATACCGCTGAAGAAGACGACATAGGGAACAGTAAGGAAGGACCAGGACATATCAATGATACAAGCATGTGATCAGGTCAAGAATCTCAGGGATTTGAAGATACGAGCAGAGATCAAGGGCGAATATTGATTGAGACATCTATTCGGTAAACCCTCACATTTCTTGATTGACAAGACCTGCATGGGCCACCACTTAAACCATGTCACGCCCCAGAACCAGAATACTGGAGAGCGGGGGCAGACATAGCCAGCTACGTATATTGAAATAGAATACATCTCAACTATACGGTCACGGCTGTCTAGATATGAGGGTTTACTACAAGCCAGCTGTCTCTTAAGGTCAAGCCTATTGTCTCAATCTCAAGCAATTAACAGATTTACAAGATATTAGAGCATCAAATATATAAATATAAGGCGTCCCAAATATTACATATTGGATGATCATGAAGCTAGTCGTACAAAATGATAGGACTAGCAAGAGTTCAGTCATGCATGATCAACCCTAGGATTTGTTAATCATGTTTACAGCCCGTAGGCAGACAGTAAGTAAATGTGCATCGAGCTAACAGGTGCTCGTCGGCTAAACGCCTCAAAAGAATAAATTTACATATAAGTGGGCGAAACAAAAGGGAAAACCCACTCGTAGCCCGGGTTCCGTCTAGTGTTCACCATTGGGCTGGAAGCTTGGTAGATCCTCGGAAGCTGCTCCGAAATCTGGCCACACAAAACCAGCTGGGTCAAACCCCAGAAAGAGCAAGTGCCACAAAAGAGGCCACAAATAAGAACAAAAGCCAGCATATCAGATCATAAAGAATAATAAAAGTACAAGTAATAAAAGTACACAGAGCGATAAACGACTAGGGACGTGGAACCATTCCGGGAGCCAGGTTACAATCCTTAGACCAAACAAGGACCGGGATTGTACCCCTTCGCCTGAATAGCTCACTGTCTCTACCCATTTATCGTTAGAGATAAGTAAAACCATCATGATCAAGAGTTCCAGGTACAGGGGCTAGACAAGACTTAGACAAGGCTAGACTCCATCCATTCACAATCGGCCAAGCAAGTACTACGGCTTACTACTTTAACAAACTAGGGTTATCACAAGCCTAATTACTAACAAGATGCAAGTAAGAATTTCCAGTCCCAAGCCCTGCAGACCATCCAGTTATCCTTCCGCGGGTTGAGAGTTATGGGTGGGTACATTGCCCGGGAGACAAATGTACCCTTAGGTGACTTAGAGGGTGCAACACATGACAGTGTGCTGGAAATGTGCTCTACTCGTCGGCAAGCTACAAGTCCATTAAAGCGCCCAGATAACGAGATTGCCTGTGACTGGGAATTCTCCATGTTCTAGTTTGATCTAATCATTAGCCTAATCCAATTTAGCGTGAGTCCCTGGCCGTGGTACCCAGGAAGTCACGTCCTAGACATGATGCAAGACAAGACAAGTGGATTGTACAAGCAAGCAAGCAGGAACACCCACGGTGTCAAGGCAAGTCAAGTCAAGTTATCAAGTCAAGTCAAGTCAAGAGTGCGCCGCCACGGGCCACTATCAAGTTATCAAGGTAATTCATGTCAGGGTACTTGTTAGGGGTGCGCCACGACGGGCCACTATCATGTCAGGTTGGTCATGTCAGGAGTGCACCACTACGGGTCACTATCGTGTTAGGCTAGTTCCTTGTCATGCCATGCCATGTACAATGGTCATTCTAAACATGTTAAGTAAAATCAAGTTCATGACAAAAGGCGTAAGGATATAAAATGGGCGTAAAATACCTAATAAAATATCAATATACAGGGCTATAGGAAAGCCAAGCTTAAAAAAATAAAACCAAAACTCCAAGAGCCAATGGATTGCGCAAGGGGTCAGGGGGTTGGGTTGCGCAGGTGTCAGCTGTGCAGGGTGCCAAGTGCGCAGGGTTGAACTGCGCAAGAGTGAAGTGCGCAGGGTCCAAACGCGCAGGGTTAGATTGCGCAGGAGCAGACTGCGCAGGGGTGGATTGCGCAGGAGTGAATTGTGCAGGGGCGGTTTGCGCAACGGTCGAGTGCGCAGAGGTTACTTTGCGCACAGCTGGCTTGCGCATGGCTAGCTTGCGCCAGCGCAATCCAGCGCAGCGCAAAGCACCGGCTGGGCCTATGCGCAATCGGCCAAGCGCTAAAGAGCACAGGCCGGGGTGCGCAACGGTCAAGTGCTAAAGAGCACTGGCCGAGAGCCTTCACCAAGGCTGGGATGAACTCCTCAAGAACACCAAAAACTTCAAATCTTCATAACTTTGTCAAATCAAAACCAAATCTAGATTTTCAAAGTTCTAACTTGAGTAAAATTGAATTCTCTTCCACATAGAAGCATCAAAACAAGCAAAAATCAAAGTTTAATAGATCAAAACCAAGGATTTCCGAAAATAATCAAAACTTAGATCTAGAACAATGGAGACTCCAAATCACAAAATTTCAAGTTCTAATGTTGATCTACATGCCCTAATCTATCAAATGGATAAATAAAATTGGGTGCTTATTTGTTGGCAAGGTGCACTTGCCTATGGTGGAGTTGTGTGGAAGAAGGAAGAAGATGGAGGAGTTAATGGAGAATAAAGAGGAGAGAGAAAGGTTGGTGGGTTTTAATGGTGGTGGGTTGTGTTGTGTTGAGGGTGGAATGTAGGTTAAGGTATTCCAATGCATGATAACCCAAACCAAACCAACTCCACAAAATAAAACCAAGCCATGGTCCAAAACCCATCTACGAGAAACCAATTCCACAAGTCGAAAAAAATAAAATATGTACCAAAACCAAATTACGAGTACAAATACGAAATACAGGAAATGGGGGTGACACATCCCGTATCCAATGATATCGAGTCTCGATGTGTTTGGACCGGCTATGAAACGTCTGATTCTTCACAAGGTGAATTGCACTCTGACTGTCGCAAAGCAAAGTATACTGCTCTTGCTTCAGTCCCATTTCCTGCAGCAGCTTCTTCATCCACAGCAACTCCTTGCAAGCCTCCGTCGCCGCAATGTATTCCGCCTCTATCGTCGACAAGGCAACACACTTCTGCAACCGCGACTGCCACGACACCGCTCCTCCCGCAAACATCATTACGTAGCCTGAAGTCGATCGCCTCGTGTCTACATCTCCAGCCATATCAGCGTCGGTATACCCAACCAGCTTTGGCTCGTCACCACCAAAGGAAAGTCTCCAACCAGTAGTGCCCTGAAGATATCGTAGAATCCACTTGATCGCACTCCAATATACCATTCCAGGATTTAAAAGATACCTGCTAACCGTACCAACTGCATGGGCAATATCTGGCCTCGTACACACCATGGCATACATAAGGCTTTCTACAGTTGAGGCATATGAAACCCGCTCCATATCTTCCTTTTCGTCCTCGGTAGATGGACACTGCTCCTCAGTGAACTTAAAGTGGGCCGCAAGGGGGCAACTCACTTTCTTCAACCCGTCCATACCGAAACGCTGAAGTACCCGGTGAATGTACATCTTTTGGGACAAGTGTAGCAGCTTGGATTCTCTCTCTCGGCTGATCTCCATCCCAAGAATAGTCTTCGCTGCGCCCAAATCCTTCATAGAGAAGGCCGCGCCCATTTGGCGCTTCAACTCCGCTATCCTAGTGGCATTCCGACCCACTAATAGCATATCATCTACATAGAGCAATAAAATAATGAAATCATTATCGGCAAAATACCTCACAAATACACAGTGATCTGACGTCGTCCGTGCATAACCATGCTCCCCTATAAACGACTCGAACTTCCTATACCACTGCCTCGGAGCCTGCTTCAGACCATACAAGCTCTTCCTCAACCGGCAAACCAAATGTGACTTGCCCTTCTCACAGAATCCCTCCGGCTGCTCCACGTATAACTCCTCCTCAAGATCACCGTGGAGGAATGCCGTCTTCACGTCCATTTGCTCGACCTCCAAGTCGAGACTGGCTGCTAATGCTAGCACCACCCGAATAGACGAATGCTTGACGACAGGCGAAAAGATCTCATCATAATCTACGCCTTTCCGCTGACCGTAGCCTTTAACTACCAGCCTCGCTTTGTATCGAGGACGAGTAGCATCATCCGTCCGCTTCACTCTGAACACCCATCGATTCTTCAAAGCCTTCTTGTCCTTTGGCAACCGCACCAGATCATAAGTGGAATTAGTGTGCAAGGAACTCATCTCCTTCTGCATAGCCTCCATCCACTCCTGCCTGTGTTCGTCTTCCATAGCCTCTGCAAAACTTTCGGGCTCTCCCCCGTCAGTCAATAGCACATACTCATCCGGTGAGTATCTCGTAGATGGTCGACGATCCCTATCACTCCTCCTCAAAGGAACCACTGGTGCTGGCTGTATACCGACAGCCTCCTCTTCCTCAGAAACTACCTCTCCGGCATGCTCATCCTCCTGAAGAACGCCCTGACCACCATCAGCAGACTGATGATCAAGGTTGGGAGCAACTCCATGTACCGGCTCCCCCATAACTGGATCCTCTGCGATGTCCTCTGGAAACTGCTCGAAGCAAAATGACTCTAACTCAGGCAATTCCTCAGCCTCAGAAGGCGTCTCGGAATCCTGAGTGTTGGTCATGGTCTGATCCTCGACGAACACCACATCCCTGCTTCTGTAGAGCTTTTCTTCCACTGGGTCGTAGAGTCTATAGCCAAACTCATCCCGACCGTAGCCGACAAAGACGCATCGCCTCGTCTTCGGCTCAAGTTTGGTCCTCTCGTCCTTCGGTACATGCACGAAGGCCTTACAGCCAAACACTCGCAGGTGATTGTATGACGGCTCTTTGTCGTACCATACTTTGTCAGGCACATCACCCTGCAAAGGAGCACTAGGAGACAAATTAATAACATAAGCAGCTGTGAGAAGAGCCTCACCCCAGTAACTGCCCGACAAGTTTGCTTCTGACAGCAAACATCGCACCCTCTCCATCAATGTCCTGTTCATGCGCTCCGCTACACCATTGAGCTGAGGTGTCTTGGGCGGAGTCTTCTGTTGTCGTATCCCTTGCTCTCTGTAATACGCATCAAAGGGACCGATGTATTCGCCGCCATTGTCGGACCGAACACACAACAACTTCTTGTCCGTCTTCCTTTCAACAGAGGCCTGAAACTCCTTGAAAGTAGGCAGCACCTGATCCTTGGTCTTTAAGGCATAGACCCAAACCTTCCTGGAACAGTCATCAATAAAGGTTACAAAGTAAGAAGCACCACCAAGAGATTTTACCTTCATAGGACCGCAGACATCCGAGTGAATCAACTCGAGCAACGCCGGCTTCCTCGAACTTGGGTGACTTTGGAAAGACACCCTATTTTGCTTTCCAGCTAAACAGTGCGTGCACTTCTCCAACTTTGTAGACTTGAGCCCCAGAATCACCTTCCTGTTCACCAAGTAGCTCATCCCCTTCTCGCTGATATGGCCGAGCCGCCTGTGCCACAACTCGGTAGACGCATCACTGACTGCGTTCACCTCCTATGCCCCCTGTGCGCTCCCCTCCATATAGTAGAGACCGGACTTCTTGCTTCCTCTGGCAATCACCATCGAACCCCTGGAAAGCTTCCACTGACTGTTCCCGAAGAGACTGAAGAATCCCTCGTCATCCAACCTTCCAACCGACACCAGTTTGAAACAGATATCAGGGACATGACGAACATCCTTGAGAACAAGAACCGCACCCGTCTTCGTTCTCAAATGCACATCTCCAACGGCAACCGCCTTCGACACATCTCCGTTGTCCATCTTCAACACTCCACAGTCACCTGTAGTGTAAGTGGCAAACAGTGCCCTGTTGTGAGATACATGTGCTGAAGCCCCTGAGTCCACCAACCAAGAATTGTCATCGCAGGCGAGGTTTGTAATGACCTCATCACCTACGACGATCACATCGCCTCCATGCATCGAGGCCGCCGCTGTAGTGTTCTCTTCTTGCTTCCCCTTGTCGCCCCTCTTCTCTCTCTTCCAAGCGAAACAGTTTCGCTTGATATGTCCCTTCTTACCGCAATGGTAACACACTGAGTCCTCGTAACGACCCTTGGACTTCCCCCTGCTCTTGTCTCTGCCACCACCTGGACCCCTGCTTTTGCCCCTTCCGCTGCTTTCTGAAACCAATGCCTCTGAGTGGTGGGATGTGGATGAAGTGCCCTGAGAACGTCTCCGCATCTCTTCATTCAGCACCCCGCTCTTGGCAAACTCCAGACTGACCACGCCCTCTGGAGCAGAAGCGATCATAGATACTCGTACGGTCTCCCACGAGTCTGGCAATGTACACAGCAGCCACAGTCCCTGAACGTCGTCGTCGAACTTGACTCCCATAGAAGATAGCTGGTCAACCACGCCCTGGAACTCACTCAAGTGGTCCGAAATAGACGCCCCATCCTTGTATCGCAGACCCATCATCGTTCGGATCAGGAACAACTTGTTTACCCCGGTCTTCTTCGCATACAAGGATTCCAGCTTATCCCACAACGTCTTCGCGTGCTCAATATTGGCAACGTGATTGTACACGTTCTCGTCCACAAACTGCCGTATGTACCCACACACTTGTATATGCTCGAATGTCCAGTCCTCGAATTTATCACTGGACTTCTCGGATGCAAACACGGGTAGATGCAACTTCTTGACAAACAACAAATCCTTCATCTTGCTCCGCCAATAATGATAGTTTGTGCCATTTAGATTCACCATGCGCACCGGCTTCGCGTCCATCTCTCCTCTCTGGTTTCTCTGTCAACTACTGACACTCCGTCTGAATTTCAGAACCTGGCTCTGATACCACTCTGAAGGGAAAGAAGCGCGAAAATCTTTTCCCAAATCGGAGAGTACCTGCGAGAGGACCGAGCAATACAACGCATGAACCCAAAAACAACCACACAAAACAATCCACGCAGATATAGAAAATTTTTGACGTGGAAAACCCTTGCGGGAAAAACCACGGGACGATCAGAGTCCAACCCTGAGAAGCCTCCACTAATGGAATAGAAGAATTATACCCTCTACAAACTCCTCCCGATCCAAATCGGATCCCCACAACACTTAGAAGCAAGAACAATGATTACAAGGCTACGAAGAACGAGAACGACGAGTAGAGATTATCCGAATGCGATCTCCTTCGAAAAACGACCTTCAATCCTCCGTCTTCTCTCCCGAAGTTGTAACGGCACTCTTGCCTCCTTCCTCTCTCTTTTCTTGTGTTGTCTCCAATGTGTTACGTATGGATTAGGGTTTGAAAAATTCCAACTAAACTCTCTAATCCTGTAACAAATCTGGACCGTTTGATTAGATCCAATGGTGAAAAATCACCCAGATTTTCGCTTCAGCCCCGACGACACAGAGTTCGGCCAGAACTCTGTGTCGGACAACCAGCACTTACCTGCAAAATCCTGGAACAGCCAGACCGAGTTCGGCCAGAACTCGGCCTAGGACCGAGTTCGGCCCGAACTCGGTGGCTCCAGTCCAGAACCTCCCCTTTGTTGACAGCAGCAGCAACAACTCCTCGTTGCCTACTTCCCGAGCTTCTTCGACATCGAACGGCGCTCGTCGCACTCCGGGATCTTCTCCACATAGGTTGGGAACCCCACCCACTCCAACACAAGTACCTTCGTTCAGAAACGTAGCAATACGACACTAACAGTTAACTTGTCTTCATTTCGATCATTTATATTTAAGTTAACTTTAGTGCGTGATTAATTTGCTCCAGAGAGGATATTGTTTCACGAGATCAGGAAAGTAACAAACTGATACCGATATATAAATCCGACGCGGTTTGTAACCGCATGACACGTGTCTCCCATTGGCGGGGATTCCGGTGGCGGGCCCGAGCAAATGGGGAGGGCAGTGGAATTAGGCCACGTGTCCTACGGTCACAGCCATCTGGCAAAATATTATTTTCCAAAAGGTTATATATAGGGAGACATTAGCTAATTGTAATTATGTATGTCTCGAGACTACAAATTTAACTAGCATACT
Source organism: Iris pallida (assembly GCA_029216955.1). Lineage (NCBI taxonomy): Eukaryota > Viridiplantae > Streptophyta > Magnoliopsida > Asparagales > Iridaceae > Iris > Iris pallida. Next base: position 9,372,303 of record JANAVB010027997.1, read on the forward strand.
GCTGCCAAGTATCTTTAGAGGAAGTTGATGTTTCATAGAAAAGTACCCAGTTCATCACCACTGCTAGAATCTTTGTTTCTTACATAATTAATTTCATATCTATGCATCATGTGGCTAAATCTGTATGAAATGAACTTGGTGACACTTTAATGAAATTTTCTTTAAAGAACTGAAGAAAACCAATAATTGACCTATAGATTTGTTCTTCAAAGATCTAGGAATGAAAAAAGAAACGACAGTGCTACGTGGACCACGTTTTGGCCTGCGGTCCACATGACGGTCTTTAATTGGCAAGGCACCGGCGGGATAAATTGCGTTGCATCACGTCAGCCCGCGGTCACAGCCGGCGTGCACAGACCGCGGGCTGTTTAGCATTTTCCAAGAAGAAAATATATAGTGTCGGGGAATCGCTTACCTGCTGATTAAAGAAGAAACTTGCTCCAACCAATGTGTGGAAAGAAAACATTTCTCCTATTAAATCTGGGCTATAGCTTTTGCAATTTTCCACAATCAAGTTGGCATTGTTTGATATTCATAGTGTAGACAGCTCATAATAAGGAATCAAACTTTGCTTGTCCTCTGATGGATAACCAAGTGTCAAGTGTGGGTTATATGTGGTTGAACTTGGTTTTTGTGAAACACCTTCAACTTTTGACATGTTTAGGCTCCTCTTCAAATGTGCTCACTGTGAAAATCTACGAAATAAAACTTTTTGAACATCACTACTTTGTGTTTTGCTTTGATAAGAACTCATCACAATATGTCAATGTCAGTACAATGAAGCCTTTATCTTGAACTTCTTGAGCGGCAGGGCTACATGAACCCTCATATTTCATTCTTCTATGCAGTTTTGTTTCATGGACATCTGAAAATAACCAGTTAACTGATAACTGAGAATAGATTGTCATGAGCAATGTTCTTAAAGGAAGAGACAAGGTTGATAGTCCTTTAGTATGAACCACTGTGAACCTGTTACAATTCTCTCCATGGTTGTCTCAAATTAAACATAGTTTTAATAACTTAAGTAAACCTCCCTGAACCTTCTCCCATATCCTGTAATTTTCACTATGTTTGTTATAGGTATCCAAATTAACCATTGACAAAAGAGCACGAGCAACTCGCAAAAGACCACAAACGACATTTCCTGAAAATACATCTTGCTAATCAAGATTTTTGATAATAGCATGAGATTAATGGAAATTAACCAAATTTTACAAAACTTTACACCACATTATACATAACTTGGAACCAACATACGAAAGATAGGGCTCGTGATTTTTTGCAGCTTAGCCTAAAGAATGTGCAAAGAGATCATTCCTGTTGCTTTCTCCTACCTAGACCTATCGATAGGATCACTACTTTCATTTGCGCTACTGTCACTTGGCTCTGCCTCTGGTTTTCTAGAAATCTTGCTTTGTTCACTGGGGACTGTCACGATATGTTCGTGCTGGATCTCTAGCAGCTCGACGGTCCTGAGATGAATAATACAACCTTGCAGTCATCATCAGGCAAGATAAAATTGAAAATGAGCGTAAGGTCTATTGTTAGCTAGAAAGCAAGCAAGAGAGAAATGGAAAATAAAATAAAATAAAACATGAACAGCGTGCTATTGTTCTATTTCCCTATCGGTTACTAATTTAATCAGAAAAGTGAAAGGGATTAACCACCTAAGCTGTTTTAACTTTGACAGTAGTAACGAAATTCTGAATTAGTCTTGGTTGATGGTTTTAACTCAAGGCTCACGGGTGTTTGCACTTCTTCTTTTTTACTGCGTTGAGACGGTGGCATTTCAGTTACTTGTAACAGGTTCAAATAGCTTGACAGCTAGCTGCTTGTAGAAACTTGACAATTCTTTTATGGAGAGGCAACAACATTATGATGAGAGCCTTGGCTGATCAAGATGATCCATAACCAATCATTTCAAATAATATATGATCCATAACCAATCATTTCAATAACCGATTTTTTGGTGCTGATGAAAGCATAATCTACAAGGCATGAATTTGATTGATCTCAAGAACTTAACCTAGGGGAAACAGTAATTTTGAAGACCTACAAAGTCTCAAAATAACATCTAAACTTTATTAGCAATTTGAGCAATTTGAACTTAACCTACGGGAAAGAATAACCGACAATTAGAAATTTGAAGTAGAACAAGTTGTGTTTTGCTCGCACAATTTCTGGTTAGGTTGCCAACATGGATAAGGACATGATAGGACACAGGATAAGGACATTTTCCAGTAGGTACAATAAGTAATCAACAATGATGCACGAATATGAACACGGTTATGGACTGGTACATATACTGACACCAGCTCCCGTGTCCGTGCAACATAAGTTAATAAAAAAGCCAGTTAGCAAGAAGTAACAAGATCGCATTTGAAAGAAGTAAGACTCGAAAGAAGTCTTGAAAAGGATCTCGATAAAGCAGCAATAAGAACCAATAATATCAAGAGCACTAATTTGATTTAACTTACATCTCGATATGGAAAATCATCAACTTCAAGCATATGGATCACATGTCCCATCTTTGGCCTCTTCTGTGCATCAGGGTCGACACACCGGAGTGCAATCAAAAGAGCCCTTTTCAAAGCCCTTGAAGTAGGCTTCTCAGGCAATTTAGGGTCCAAAACGCCTTCAGAATTCCGGTTGCCGACCATTGTCTTCAGCCATTCCACTAAATTCACCTGAAAGTAATTTCTGCCATCTCAAAATCCTTCTTAAAGAAAGATTTCCAAATTTGCAAATAACATCAATACCAACCTCCCCTGGTGGCCTGCTATAGTCAACAGGGTTCCGACCGGAAATTATCTCCATGATAAGGATACCAAAACTATACACATCACTCCTCTCATTTAACATACCAGTACTTGCATATTCAGGAGCTACATAACTATCAGAGCAAAACAAGAAGGAGATTATTAGTCCCTTTTAAATAAGCTTAGATCCAACATAAATTGAAAACTCGTACTAACCCAAATGTTCCCATTACACGTGTTGTTACGTAGCTCCTTTCTGAACCTAAGAGCTTGGCGAGGCCAAAGTCGGAAACCTTAGAGTTCCACTGTTTGTCAAGCAATATATTGCTAGATTTTACATCACGATGAACTACCTTAGGCTCAAGCCCCTCATGTAAGTATGTCAATCTGTATCAAGATGATTTCGATTTCAAGAAACAGACCAGGAAAGGAAACAGAGTATTCAGTTACCGATTAAAAATGAGACAGAACCCTTTTGCTGTTCCAAGTATTATGTTCATTCTGATATCCCATGTAAGTGGGCTGGAAGGTCCAACATCCCCATGAAGCCACTGTTCTAAGTTCCCGTTGTCTACATACTCGTAAACTAGCATCCTGAAGAGCATCAGAACAGTATTATTAAGAAATAACCTCTTACGAATAGCAGCAAGCTCAGCAATCAGAATTAATTCAGTTAAGAACTAAAACGTGGAACTACAGAGTAAAATTAAGACAATTTTCCCAATGTTCGAAACAAATATAATAGCACGATTGAAAACAGAATGACGAAGGCTAACCTTGCTATACCTGCAATCAATTATCTATAACAGGCATGGGTAGGAACTAAATAAACAGAAATTAACAGCACCAATTATACATTATTCATAGGCAGACAGACACGGTAGAGCACCTGCGAGATCTCGGGGGCTTTCAGTATCAGTTCCTACAGTTGGTCCTAGCAAATTTTACTTGTCAACACAAATTGATGGTGTTGTATAAGCAGCAATTTGTAATTTCCTCTTCTAAGTGTATTACTGGGTTGGAAGTATCACAGTCATTAAATATCTGGTTTGACAAAAAGAAAGCGGTCGTTCCACATTTCTACTTGTCAAAAAGGTGTTTTACTAGTTCATCGTTAAGTTTCGGACTGCCAGTGTTGGTCTTGTAAACAACAATTTGCAAGAGTCCAAATAGTTACCGCAGCCTGCAGGATTCAATTGTTGAATAATACTCCAAAAGTGGATTCCAAGGGATATACTTAAGAATAATCGACTGATTCTCAAATTCATAAACTATTCTAACAATGCTAAAATGGAAACACATATTAGAAGGGAAAACAAGTTTTACCTATGAGCACCCTCAGCACAGTAACCCAATAATCTCACCAAGTTCTTGTGCCGGACACGCCCAATTGCTTCCACTTCAACCTTGAATTCCCTCTCGGCTTGCCCCCTAAAGACGGCAACATAAAAGTAAGAAAAAGTTCAATAGCAAGCAATGTTACAAGACCAGCTAGCTAAACATGCACATTTCTCAGTCACCCAGTTGAACTGAAGCTACCATCCCTAAATAAAATTCTAAACAACAATCGATTGGTAACTATTACTGTATGTGTGTAACATAAGCTTTACTATGTTCCGTAGCATTGTGCATTCTGAAGCAAAGTTCACACTTTTGAAGTAAAATTCGTAAACAACACTCAAATTGCGCAAATGGGTTCACCTATTGTTGAGCAAATTCTTGACGGCGATATTAGAATTGTCCGGCAAGACCCCATGGTACACGATCCCGTAGCCACCCTCCCCAATCACATTCTCGTCGGCGAACATGTTGGTGGCGTCCTCGAGCTCCCTGAGGGTGTACCAGTGCCCCCACCCCAGGTGCGACACCTCGGGCACCGAGGCCTCGCCGCGGTCGGTCGAGCGGCACTCCCCGCTCGACCCGGCCCCGCCGCCGCTCCCGTAGGTGATCCTGTGGTCCTTGCCGATCTCGATGTGGATCCTGTTCAGCCCGGCCGCGCCGGCCTCCTCGTCCCCGAGGAGGGACTGGCGCTCGACGGAGAGGCCCGAGTGGTTGGGCTCCTTGGCCGGCGTCGGCTTCGGGTCGGCTGGGATTTCCTGGATCTCTTTCGAGAACGTCGGGATGATGGGGTTGGCGGCATTGGAGGAGGAGGAGGAGGGCTTGGTGGGCCTTCTTGAGGCGACCCAGAGGGAGAGGAAGAAGAGGACGAGGACGAAGGCGGCGCCGACGCATATCCCGACGACGACCCACATGTGGAGGCCGAAGATGACGGTTCGCTTGGACAGCTCGTCGTTCAGCAGCGAGGAGCTTATTCCGGACATCGCCGCCGCATAAAGATCGTATCTTTGGAGGAACGGTGGGGGTAAAAAAGGGTCTTTACGCGCATCAAACAATAAAGATTGGATCTTTGGATATAAAAATGGGAATTTTATGAAAAGGATGGGACTTTTGGGAAGGATTGGCAGTAAAGGAAGCTCAGCTGTGTGGGAATGGCATGAAGGCAAGGTTAGGGAATTGCTGGTTTGGGAAAAAGTTGAAACTTTGGTTTTGGTGGAGACTAGACTTCGACTTCCATGGGGATATGGTGGGATTTTTTTGGAATGGAAGTGTGCATCAGTGCATGTGGAGGTGGAATTGAAGAAGAAGAAATCTATGGAAGAGATTGAAGAAGAAGTGGAAGAAAATGTGACTGTGAATGAATGCGTCTTTGGAGTGTAGCAATGGGGAGAGAGAGAGAGAGTGGAAGTGGAGGGAGCATTGAGTGCTTACCAGTTTTTAGCAGAGCGGGGAGGGAAGGGATCCAGCAGCTAGCTGTCTTGACGCAGACATTATGTGACGTGAAAAAGACAAATTATCACACTATACTTAGTAGTATAGTATATATTCACGTTCGTTGGATCTTTTTAATTTTTTTTTCTTTTGGCTCATATATGGGTTTTTTTTTTTCTTTTCTTTTGGCTCATATTCTATATGCGTATCTACTTTTAATAAATATTTTATCATATCCAAACCTAACTTTGTTGGATCTTTTTAATTACCCATATATCTTTATTAATTTTAATTAATTTTTTTAATTTAGTAAATGTATTGAAGGATATTTTTAGAAAAATAATTCTACGGTGAAGCCAACTTTTGGCAGTATATAGTATAATAGATTATTAAAAAAAATATTATTACCAGAAATTTTTTTTAGTCTCCCGTGTAGGAATGAGAATTCGGTTAATTTAGTTCCAACGAACCAAATAACCGAAAATCGAATAAGCAAAATCGAAATCGAACCGAAATGACACATAACCGAATTAAATCGGTTCGATTTTTGGTTTATTCCGTTTATTGGAATTTTGATTTATTTGCATTTTTTGTTAATATATATAGTAACTAAATATACCTAGATATATTTAGTATATATATACCTAGATATATTTAGTAAAAAAAATTAGACTTCCCCTCCCCTTTTTTTTCGAATTTTTTTAAAAAAGAAAACCGGGCCGGCCGTTCCAACTTTGAACCGTTCCAGCCCAAGCACAACTCAGCCCGGCCCGGACTGGGATGTGGGATCCAGCTGTGTCAATTTTTTTTCTTTCCAGAATACTTGATGAAATGTGTTGTCCAGTCATAGTTTACCTCCACTTTGTTTTTTAAATTCAGAAAACTGAGTTTAATTGAGCAACCAAACATGTCCCAAACTTTTTCCTTTTCACTATTTCATCGTCTCTGAGACTTTGATTTCTAAGCTAATCCCCCCCTCCATTAATGGAGTGATTGAAAAAGAAAGATAAAACTAAGGGTAAAGTGCAAAAAACTCCTTGTTAAATATGTGTCTTTTGTACTAAAAGATTCCATGCTCTTAAAATTCCCAAAAGTTTGAAATATGCTCATTTTATTCCCAAATGACAATTTTACCCCTCCCTCCCCCCCTCCTTCTTCGGCTGTGTTCGCCGGCGATGGAGGCGGAGGGGGGGGGGGGGGGGGGAGGGGGGAGGGGGCGGGGGGTCGCTCGCCGGCGAGGAAGAGCAGGGGGGGAGGGGCCGGCGAGGGAGCCGGGGGTCGGGGCCGACGAGGGAGCCGGGGGTCGGGGCCGACGAGGGAGCGGGGGGGTCGGGGCCGGCGAAGGAGGAGGAGGGGGGGGGTCGAGGCCGGCGAGGGAGGAGGAGGGGGGTGGGTCGGGGGAGCGCTCGCCGGCGAGGAGGGTGGGGCTGGGGGCTCGCCGACGGGGGGGGGGAGGATCGGGGGGGGGGGGGTGTTGGGGGCTCGCCGGCGCCGCCGGAGGGGGGGAGGGGTATTTTTGGTATAAATTTTTTAAAATTTGGCTGGAGGGACCTAATCGAGCGGATATATAATCTAAGGAGGGCTAAACTGACAAAAAATTCTAAAAAATCTTTTAGTACAAAAGGCACATATTTAATGAGAAATTTTTTGCACTTTACCCTAAAACTAATAAATAAAATTCTCTTACCTTTTTTTTTAATGTCCACGGAGGAAAAGTTTTTTTTTTCCTCCCAGCTTTTTTCTTCAGAGAAATCATTAACCTATGAAAGTGAAAGATGCACGAAAGCACACATTTAAAATAATCCAACTCCAGAAGCTTGAAATAGATACTATATTTTGCTTGTATTGGTAAGAAATTGTATAATTTGTCACTGTGTCGTCATCAATCATGTAACAATGAATTGATGAAGCTTTAAAGTATTTTATTTGTATTCCATTATGATATGGCTGGCTGATTCTCCTTTTTGTATATACACGAGGAGAAAGAGACGTTGCACAATGCACACAATGAAAGAAAGCAACTCAAACTTAGCATTTTCCTATGTATTATAATATGAGAATATTTTAGCAAATATTTCTAACTAACATGTATCTTTACTTATTTTAAAAATTAACAAATATTATTATTAGATGTAAAATAATCAAAATTTAGTTTAAATAGTGGAGATATATCTTAAATTTTTAAATATTGTATACAATTGTTGGCAGTATTTACTAGTTTTTAAATAAGTAGAAATATATATTAATTTTTATATTTGTAATAGAGATATTTACTAAAATATTTTTATAATATATATGGGTGCAGTTTTTTTTTTTTTTTTTTTTTGAAGGGAATACGCAGATTGTGCAGTTGACAAACTAAAATTTTAGACAACTAAATAGTTAAATTGAATCATATAAGGTTGTTATGAATATTATATGGATAAGCTACTCATCATGGGCGGATCTAGGCATCCGTTGGAGTGGACTCTAGTCCACCATTTTTTTTTTTTCATATGATTTTTCTTTTTTGATTTTTTATTTAGGAATTAGTCTATACCAGCTCATTCTAATTCAGTCTAGTCCATTCCAATTTATGTTTCTGGATCCGTCCATGCTCACGATGTAAGCGCATTTGCTGTAGTGTAAGCTAGGCCTAGGACATAAACTCTTTGTATTTTAAATGATTCAATTGACTTCAGAAACCAACATTAAAGAGTGTTATCACGAAGGAAATAATAATAATAATAATAATAATAATAATAATAATAGTACACACCAGGGAAAGTCTTTGTACTTGGCCCGATGGTCATTGAGATGGGGGCAAAGGAATCTAAAGAAGAAAAAAATGTTGATAATTAAAGCCAAATCTACTGTGAAGATTTTCAATCGTATATCATTTGCTTTTTTCTTTAATCGATATTTTTTTTGGGCTAACATAAGACTTAAACTGGAGATAGAAGAGATTGTTTATATATCGTTCACTAATGAATTATTTGATTGTATGTAATTGAAATTTTTTTTGCAACATTTACGACCGTAATTGAAAGTTAAATGCTACTGAAATGAAGTTAATATATGTAGTTTAGTTTTAGTTTTATTAATAGTTCTATTTACATAAAATGAATATTATAATTGACATAAATTCTATAAAAAAAATATTGTTGTAGTTGTATTAATAATTCCTAGATAATAAGAAATAACCGATAAGTAAATATATGAATGATACTCAAAGGAACAAAAACATGATGTGCAAGTCCGTCTCCTCGTCACTATTACCACTGCATCCTTTTCCAGAGGATTCATATGAGCATGACAACATTGACAAGGGAAGGAAAAAAAAGGGTTAATTAGTTGTACCCCCCTATAGTTTGTACGTATTTTGGTAACTATTCATGTTGTTTTAAAAATAAAGAACACCCTCTGGTTTATAAAGTTAATTAGTTGTACCCCTGGTGCATAGAAGAAAATGAATGAAAAATTAAGCAGCCAGGGGAGTGTTCTTTATTTTTGAAACAACGGGAACAGTTACCAAAATATGTACAAACCATAGGGGGGTACAACTAATTAACCCCCATATATTCCAATTTGGGATAATTAAATAGTTAATCACATATTAATTAATTTGGATAAATCTATATAATTCCTTTTTCTTTTATTTTCACAACATAATTTTTTTTGGGAGGTCAACGTTACACACGGTACTTTGTGACCATTTTAAAAAAAAATAAAAGAATAATACTCTCCGTGGCTCGATCCACCACCGCCATTAAGCCTAGATCTTATACCTCTATCTGATAACCACAATGATCATTCACGTTCAACACGTATTAATCATTTATTACTTGATGTTGTAGTTTTTGATAGTGGAAGGTGCTGATATTAGTTTAGGAATAGTTTAAAATTAGTATATGGGTTCTAAAAATGTCCAGTTTAGAATTTGAGTTATTGGACGACGGTTGATCCGTGTTGACAAATCAAAATATTTTGATCCATGTTGACAAATCAAAATATGTTAACAAAAATTTAGAGTTAAATACATTTAGGATCGCAGGAACATTATTGTCCTTCTTGAGTTAGACATCTTCAAGACTCAAACGCTACATTCAGGATCAATTTATTTATTAACAGGTTTTGCATGGTCAATATGGATCAACGTCATCTCATGATTCAAATCCTAAGTTAGACATCTTCAAGACTCAAACGTTAATTTCAGAATATTTCTTGGATCCAAATTCTAATTAACCTAATATTATAAGTTGGGGGCAAAAATTACAATGATCTTCTTGTTGCATGTAAGTAGTGCTTTAACAACACTTGTAACAACATTTGTTGCAATATTTTTGGTGTTTAGTTTGTTGTAAGTAGTGTCTAATAAAGGTATGTTGGAGTTTATTGTATCCTGTCGATTCATGAGATGAAAAACATAATAATAATTGTGGAAGCGTACCTGAATCCATTGCTAGGCTTGATGGATCTTGTAGCGATCGTCTCTTTATTGGGTTCGATCTTCCAACTTGCTACGATCCTTAATGAGAAAGGTGAATCCGAATCCTTTGTCCCTCTCTTTCTGTTGATGGGGATGCAGAAGAGAAAAAAGAGAGAACATCTCTTTTGGTGGCCGTATATGTTGGGGACCATAACCCTAATGAATACACATATATATAGATATGTGTGTTGTGATATTTCTAATTTGGCCCCTCATCAAATTAGAATTATCTCCGGTATCTACACATTAATTCCATGACAATTATACCCTTAAGCCAATTTCCAAATAGACCACTTTAATTTGGCTTAATTATTTAGATAGCCCAAACACAATTAATTTTACATGTGTGGCCCCTTAATTATTGAATAATTCCAACAATCTCCTACTGGGCCACATATGTAACCTTATAACTGTGTTAACCTTAGTGAGCTCATAAATTGCTATCTTAATCCTTAGGGTATATCCGGACAATCTCGTCCATTAACCATATCAACATAGGATCAAAGCGGCCTTCGTCACATACAGCGTAACTAAACCATCAATGGTCACATATACCAATATAGCTAAACGACATAGATCAATCATGGATGTGTAGCATGGAAATTACACGCAATGTGATCAATACATGTCTATTTCCAACTGGCCCCCCTTAACTTTAGTGAGATCAATACTTTAACATAATAAAAACAGAATGAACTGAATTTTCATATATCTGATCAGATAAATATCCAAAATACTTTAATACATAAATGTGTCCAAAACCAAATAGCACCCAAATACATAAAATACAAACTCCCACTATATTGCCATATTCTTAATTAACACCCATATGAGCAGTATGCTCATGAAAGACCCTGGGTGATAATGCTTTTGTGAGCGGATCCGCTAACATGGAGTTTGTCCTAATGTGCTATATGGACACTATAACCATTCTGAATTCTTTCCTTCACAACTAGAAACTTTATGTCAATATCCTTTGACTTATACAAGTTTCTGTTGTTATTGGAATATAGTACTGCTGATTTATTGTCACACCATAATTTCATGTGGTCTTTCAACACCGTACTGTAGGTGCAGCCTTGTGACAATTTTGCAACCATATTTCCTGAATAGATACCCCACAGCATGTTATAAACCTTGCTTTTATGGTGGAAGAAATTATGAGTGTATGTTTGACACTCATCCAAAATATACCTCCATTAGTCAGCATAATCTGATGTGGATCTCCTGCTATGTTGGCATCCAACAAAATCGGAGTCGGAATACCTTATGATCTCCAGAATAATCCGATCTCCTACAAAGAGCATATAATTTCTTGTTCTCTATTAATTACTTAAGTAGTTTGGCTGCTATCCAATGATCCATCCATATTTGCTTAAATATCTGCCTAACATCCTAATATGTACGCAATATTCTGACACGTACATACTTGAGCATACACTAGATTCCCTACAACTGATCATGGAGGAAAAATCTATTGTATTTTCTTAATTTTAAGGCTAACCTTAGGGCACTTGATTGAGACCGAATTTGTCTCCTTTAACGAGAGGTGTCACCTTGTTTGCATTGAATACTTTAATCAATATACAAAACCAGAAAATTATTCCTACTCCTACTGAACTTGTGATACACACAATCTTCATCAGTGTTTATCTCAAAACCAAAAGAGATAATCACTTGGTAAAACTTAAAGTATCTTTGACGAGAAGTCTGCTTGAGTCCATAAATAGATTCTGTCAGTTTACGAACCATATTCTTTGGGTCTTCTGACACAAAGTTTTCTGGTTGCACCATATAAATTATTTCGTTAATGTTACCATTGAGAAATACCATTTTGACATCCATTTGATGTAACTCAATATTAAAAATTTACAACAAGTACTATGATTGGTTTAAAAGAGTCTTTTAAAGAAACCGAAGAAAAGTCTCTTTTAAAAAAACAATCATTTCCTTTTTCTCTTGAGGTTGTTGAGTTTGTTCCTCAGAAACAATTACCTTATCTTGAATGGGGGGGGTGCCTTTATGTTGTTTTGTTGAGGTAGCTCAACATCGACTTATAGAGGTAATTCGACATTGTCTTATTGAGGCTCCGAATTCACTTCTTGATCAATGACAGATGCAGAATCTTGCACATCGTCAAAAGTGATAGTAGGAATCGCAATCGATTCCTTCTCAAAGACAATGTCATTGACTTTATTTCTCCCCAAAACACAACATCCTCAAAAAATATTACACTTCTCGTCTAAAAAAAAATTTTTAATTTTGTGTTTTGTACCACGTGGTTCCATATGCAAGGTTTCTATATAGGACGCAATAGTTTCAAGTGATAATAGCATGTCACGAACATTTAAAAAAATAATACCAACATTATTTTGAATTTAAAAATAGATCAAACTTTATTGTTCCCAAATGAACAATGATAAATAAGATTGTCAAACAGGAAAACTGAAACTAAATTTCGTCTAAAAGATGGTACAATAAAAGCTTTAGATAAAATTGTCACTTCCCATTCCCAGAATACGTATTTTAATACATGTACTGCTGGAATATATTTATTTAACATTTATCATGTATTATTCGGTATTTAAATTCCTTTAATTTCACGCTAATTATTTTTCTGCATTTTACTTTCTGCTTTTTACTTTGCTTTTCGGTTAGGCCTGAGTTGGTTTATTTTTCGGTTTTGGGTTGGGCCACCACTTTGCTTTTTACTTTGCTTTTCGGTTAGGCCTGAGTTGGTTTATTTTTCTGCATTTTACTTTCTGCTTTTTACTTTGCTTTTTACTTTGCTTTTCGGTTGGGCCACCACTTAAACCATGTCACGCCCCAGAACCAGAATACTGGAGAGCGGGGGCAGACATAGCCAGCTACGTATATTGAAATGGATTCCATCTCGCTATACGGTCACGGCTGTCTAGGATACATGAGGGTTTATCTACAAGCCAGCAGTCTCTTAAGGTCAAGAATAAGCCTATTGTCTCGATCACAAGCAAGTAAATAGATGCTACAAGATGTATGATCATTAAATATACAATAATAAGGCGTCCCAAATATTACATATTCAGCTGATCATGAAGCTAGTCGTTACAAAATGTTAGGACTAGCAAGAGTTTAGTCATACATGATCAACCCTAGGATCTGTTAATCATGTTACAGCCCGTAGACAGACAGTAAGTAAGTGCAATCGAGCTAAACAAGTGCTCGTCGGCTAAACGCCTCAAAAGAATATTTTTACAATAGAGCGGGAGAGCCAAAAATAGCCCACTCATTGCCAGGATTCCTTCTAGTGTTCACCATCTGGCAGGAAGGTCGGTAGATCCTCTGGAGCTGCTCCGAAATCTGGCCACACAAAACCAGCTGGGTCAGACCCCAGAAAGAGCAAGTGCCACAAAGGAGCTTCACTTAAGAACTAAAACCAGCAATCAGCACAGGAATATAAATAATATAATAAAAGACAGGAAATATAAATAATTGGTAAAATTGGAAATAAGAAAAACATGCCAGGATGATATACGACGAGATAACCATGGAACTATTCAGATAACCAGGTTACAACCCGTAAACCAAACAAGGATCGGGGTTGTAACCCTTCGTCTGAACTGAACTTAGAATTCTCACCATTTATCGGTAAAATAAATACAAGTATGCTGGTCATGTAACAGTCTGGAACAAGATCAGGGCAAGACTAGACTTGTTAGACTCCATCCAATCATTTCACGGCCAAGCAAGAACTACGGCTTGATACTTTAACTAACTAGGGTTATCACATTCCTAATTACTAACAAGATGCAGTAAGATTATTCCACAGCCACAAGCCCTGCAGTCCATTCAGGTCACCCAGGTCGAAATTAGGGGTTGAATTCAGGTGGGTACACCGTCCAGGAAACGCATGTACCCTTAAGTAGCTTGAAGGATGCAACACATGACAGTGTGCTGGAAATGTGCCCTACTCGACGGCAGGCTACAGATCCCAAGCGCGCCCAGGTAACGGAATTGCCTGTAGCTGGGAGATCTCTTCATGATTAATGTATTAATCTAGTTGTTAACCTTAGTCCATTTTAGTAGGTACTCCTGACCGTGGTACTCAGGAGTCCCATCCTAGACATGATGCAAGACAGGACTGGTTTATTTATACAAGCACAATCACCCACGGTATCCAGGATGTTCATTCTTGTCAAGTCATGTCATGTCAGGTAGTCGTCGCAACAGCTTATCAAGATATAACATGTCAGGTTTATCAGGTCAAGTGTACTTGTCAGGAGTGCGCCACGACGGGCCACTATCAGGTCATGTCAGGTCATTATGTCAGGAGTGCACCACTACGGGTCACTATCGTGTCAGGCTCAGGTATCATTTCTAAACATATCAAGTAATTTCGGGAATTATCAAGTTCAGGCCAAAAGGCGTAAGGATATAAAATGGACGTTAAATATCTAATAAAATATCAATATACAGGGCTATAAATCCAGGATAAGGAAAATAAAGCCAAACTGACATGCTAATATAAGATCAAGTCTGCCAAAGGCCATACGTTCAGGTAGGCATACGCTCAGGTAAGCATACGCTCCCAAAAGGCAGCGTATGGGGGGTCACAAAGCTCTCGGGTTGAACCAGGGTGACAAGATAGGCTAGCGTACGCTCAAGCCAGCGTACGCCTTGCTCGCTCAAGCTAGCGTACCAAGGCATACGTACGCTCAAGCTAGCGTACGCTCAAGACATGCTGCCAACAGGCAGCGTATCAAGGTGAGCGTACGCTCACTAAAGAGCAGCGTACGAAGGCACGCGTACGCTCGCTAAAGAGCAGCGTACGAAGGCACGCATACGCTCGCTAAAGAGCAGCGTACGACTCAGCGGCACAAGCTAAAAAGCTGGCTCACTGTCCACTGTCTTCTCCAAATGGCAAGAACAGCAAGAACTCCATGGATGGAACCCCAAAACTCCAAATGCTCATAACTTGGTCAAAACAAGTCCGAATCCAACTTTCCAAAGGTCAAAATTGGGTAGAATAAAATTCTCTAAAACATAGAACCATCAAAACTTGAAAACAAAGGAGTTTGATAGATCAAAACCATCAAAATTCGAAAATAGCAAAACTCTAGATCTACAAGAATTAAAGCCTCAAAATGGAAAATGACAAGTTCTAATGTGTATTAGAATCATGAGAAGAAGCTAATGGAACCATAAAATGAGTTCTCTTGTGGAAGCAAGTTGCACTTGCCTAAGGGTTGGGGAGTTGTGGAGAGGAAGGAAGAAGAAGAAGAAGAAATAAATGAGAGTTATGGAGGAGAGAGAAGGTTGGTGGAGAAATAAATATCATGGGTTGGTGGTAGGTAGGGGGTTCACCTTGGTCCATGATGGACCAAGCAACCAGCCGGCCAAACCAAGAAAAACTCAAACCGAGAGTTAAGCCAAGCCAAGAAAACTAAACAAGGAACAATACAAGAAAATACGTACACGTATTTCCAAAATACGTAATACGAACCACAGGCATTACAACTCTACCCACCTTAAAAGAATTCCATCCTCGAAATTTAATTAAGAGGCTAGAGAGACAAGAACAAGCTATACTATTCACAGGCAATTATACTAGGCAATCAATCAATCATGCAAGCAAGGAATTGATGGCATGAGGCATAAGAAAGACATTATACCTCACGAGTCAAACAAATCGGGATATCGTGATCGGATATCATCCTCACGCTCCCACGTTGACTCCCCCAAAGAGTGATGACCCCAAGCAACTCGGACTAACTTGATAGTCTTGTTCTTGAGGATCTTCTCTCTCCGGTCCAATATAGACACGGGCCTCTCCTCATACGAAAGGTTGGTACCAACAACCAGTTCCGAATGATCCAGAACGTGGCTCGGGTCTGGGATATACCGTCGTAATTGGGATACATGGAACACGTCATGCACCTCGCTTAGCGACGGTGGAAGAGCGAAACGATAGGATACATCTCCTACTCGCTCCAGAATGTCAAACGGTCCTATATACCTAGGACTAAGCTTGCCCCGTACGCCGAAATGAATGACGCCACGGCTAGGCGAAATCCTCAGGAATACATGATCGTCGACCGAGAACTCGAGAGGACGCCGATGAGAATCCGCCCAATGACGCTGGCGATCTTGGGCAACTCGAAGATGATCTCGGACTCTCCTGACCACCTCAACTGTCTGGGCAATCATCTCTGGACCAAGCATCTGCCTCTCTCCAACATCATCCCAGGCTAGCGGGGATCTGCACTTCCTGTCATACAGTGCCTCGAACGGTGCCATCAGGATACTGGCTTGGAAACTGTTGTTGTACGAGAATTCTACCAGGTGCAAGTGATCTTTCCATGAACCACCGAAGTCAAGTGTGCAAGACCGCAACATGTCTTCAAGAGTCTGGATCGTGTGCTCCGACTGGCCATCTGTCTGCGGGTGATATGCTGAACTGAACTGGAGATGAGTCCCCAAACTCTCTTGCAAGTTACGCCAAAAGTGCGACGTAAATCTTGAATCTCGGTCCGAGGTGATACTGACTGGGACACCGTGCAATCTGATAATCTGCCTGAGGTACATCTCTGCTAACTGAGCCGTCGACTGACCAACTCTGAACGGGAGAAAGTGAGCCACCTTCGTGAGCCGATCAACTATAACCCAGATAGCATCTCTACCAGCTGGGGACCTAGGTAGTCCAGTCACAAAATCCATGGTCACATGCTCCCACTTCCATTCTGGAATCGGTAAGGGCTGAAGAAGTCCAGCCGGTCTCTGATGTTCGGCTTTAACTTGTTGGCAAACCAAACACCGAGAGACAAACCGAGCTATCTTCCGCTTCATGCCATTCCACCAGAAGTGCTGACGGATATCACGGTACATCTTCGTACTGCCAGGATGGATGGAATACTGAGAACTGTGCGCCTCTGACATGATCTCCTGTCTGATATCTCCACTGGGTACACAAAGACGCTTACCATGCCTGAGTGTACCATCCTCATGAATACATAACTCTGGTCTTCGTCCTGCTTCACACTCTGCTCTGAGTCGCTGAAGCTTGGAATCTGCCGACTGCGCCATCCGGATCCTCTCGACTATAGTGGACTGAACTTGCATGCTGGCCATCAACGCCACACTGGAAGGGAGAACAACTTCAATACCCATCTTCTGAAGATCTGCTAACAGCTCTGGTTGTGCTGTTAGAAAATAAACTTCGGCTCTCCTGCTCAATGCATCCGTAACAATATTGGCCTTCCCAGGATGATACTGCAAGCTGACATCATAATCCACAAGAAGCTCCAGCCACCTCCTCTGACGCATGTTAAGATCCTTCTGGGTGAAAACATACTTCAGGCTCTTGTGATCGGTGAAAATCTCCACCCTATCTCCATACAAGTAGTGCCTCCATAACTTAAGTGCAAACACCACTGCTGCCAGCTCCAAGTCATGGGTTGGGTAATTTCTCTCATGATCACGAAGTTGTCGTGACGCATAAGCTATCACCTTCCCATGCTGCATCAGAACACATCCTAAACCTCTGCCTGAAGCATCACAATATACTGAGAATCCTCCGGTTTCATCTGGAAGCGTGAGAATAGGAGCTGTTATCAATCCTCGCTGCAACTGCTCAAAAGAACTCTGACACTCTGCTGTCCAAGCAAACTGTGCATCCTTGCGGGTTAACTGCGTCAATGGCGCTGAAATCCGAGCAAAGTCTGAAACAAATTGCCGGTAATAACCAGCTAATCCGAGGAAACTGCGAACTTCTGCAACTGTGCTGGGCACTGGCCATGACTCAATAGCCACAATCTTCTGGGAATCCACTTCTACTCCTCCTCGAGTGATGATATGACCCAAGTACGAAATGCGATCGAGCCAGAACTCGCATTTACTAAACTTGGCATATAACTGGTGCTCTCTGAGGATCTGAAGAACTATACGGAGATGCTGCTCATGCTCCGCCTCACTCTTGCTGTAGACCAGAATGTCATCCAAGAACACAATCACAAACTGATCCAAGTAAGACATGAAGATGCGATTCATGAGGTCCATGAATACTGCCGGTGCATTGGTTGCTCCAAAAGGCATAACAAGGAACTCCCAATGCCCATATCTCGATCTAAAAGCCGTCTTCGGGATGTCCTGCTCTCTGACTCTGACTCTGATCTGATGATAACATGAGCACAAATCAATCTTCGAGAAGACTGAAGCCCCCTTGAGTTGATCAAACAAGTCATCTATCCTCGGAAGAGGGTATCTGTTCTTGATTGTCACTGAGTTCAAGGTACGATAATCAACACATAACCTGGACGTACCATCCTTCTTTTTCACAAGAAGCATCGGGGCTCCCCAAGGCGATCCACTAGCACGAATGAATCCCTTGGTTCTGAGTTCTTCAATCATTTTGTACAATATCTCTAACTCTGACGGCGCCATCCTGTAGACTCTCTCTGACACTGGGGCTGTCCCGGGAATCAAGTCTATAGTGAACTCGATCTCCCGCTCCGGAGGCATACCTGAAAGTTCTTCTGGGAAAACATCTGGAAACTCATCCACTATCCTGGGCAACTGATCTGCTGCTACTGCCATCAGCAATATCGGAGAAGAAGGCTCAACCTCGCCTCGAGAGAAAAAAAAAACTCCGGCTCTCCTGGAATGCTAAAAACAACCCGGCCATTGTGGCAGTCTATTCTAGCATACTGGTTCCTCAACCAATCCATCCCTAAGACCACATCATAATCGGCCATCGGAAACTCTATCAATCTAGTGGGGAATTCTCTACCGCTAACTATGATCCGACACGAGGAAAACACTCTATCTACTCCCACAAGTCCGTTACCAGTAAGTATATTAAGCCTTACTGATAATGACTCGGGCTCCAATCCTACCCGTGTCGCGAATCGTGCAGACATAAATGAATGCGATGCACCAGAATCAAATAAAGCTGAAGCTGGAAAGGAATTGACGAGAATAGTACCTGCCACTACCTCTCCTGGTGCCAATCCTTCCTCCACGGTCATCACCATAGCCTGACCGTGCCCTCGGGGTGCTGGTCCCCTCTGCTGAAACCCTCGCTGCCTATTCTGACTCAAGGCCTGGGCTTGAGTATACTGCTGGGGTTGTTACTGCTGGAATACATGGGACTGAGGCGGCAAGGGCCTCGGCAATGGATACTGCTGCTGCTGCTGCTGGACCGGTGCTGGTCCTCTCACCGAAGAGCTAGAAAGGTTGGACGAGGATGAACCACCCCTGTTCGGACAGGATCCAACCCTATGGTCTGGTGCTCCACAAACCAGACACAATCCCTGTGCCCTGCGACATTCTGCCACCACATGGCCTGGCTTCCCACAATGAGAACAACCCACTGCGGAAGACTGCTTCTGCTTTTGCTGCTGCTGAGGGTGCGTCAGAGTGGAATGCTGAACCGACGTCACTGAGGCCGCTCGCCTCGGAACTCCAATAGTCAAGGCCCTGGCTGCCGGGGCTGGGACTGAAGACTGATTCATCTGGCCGTGAGATCTCTTCCGACCCCCGGCCCTATCCACAATCCTCTGGGAGGTATACTCATGCCTCCGGGCTGCTCTCAAGACTGCATCAAAAGTCTGATGCTCAAACTGTTCAACTGCCAACAAAATCTCCAGGTGAAGCCCCTGCTGGAATCGCTGGGCTCTATCATACTCGGTGGCCACCAAAGTGGGAGCAAACCGACTGAGTCTGGAAAACTCGGCCGCATATCCGTCGACCGTCCTGCCTCCTTGCTTCAGATTTGTGAACCTCGTCTGTAGATCGTACCGAGCTACAGCATCAAAATACTTGGTCTGGAATCTCTTCCGAAATACTGCCCATGGAATGGGTGCTGCTAACCCAACTGCCTGCGCTGCCCACCAGCTGCGGGCAAGATCTAACAACTGCAGGCGCACCACGGCTACCTTCTCGTTCTCTGGAGTCCTGGCTGCTTCTAGAATCACTTCTGTGTCCTGAAGCCATGCATCTGCCGCGATAGCATCTTCACTACCGTCAAAGAATGGAGGGTTCAAGCGCTTGAAGCTGTTGGCAGCGCTGTTCCCTGGATGACTGCCTCTGGTCAAAGCATCCGCCACTGCCTGTTGCAAGGCATCTCCTCTACGATCTTGGGAAGCTATCAAGGTCCTGACGAGCCCTACCAAAGTGCCATCATCAGGCTCGGCAGGCTGAACAGGCTGAACTGGAGGCTCTCCTCCAATATGATCGACTCTGGAGGCTACTCCGGAATGCTGGGCTTTATCTCCAGGTTGCTGCTGGTCCGCGGGAGGTGCTCCGCATTGCTGGTCGGCCGGGTCAGGTACTATGCCGCTGAAGAAGATGACATAGGAAACAATAAGGAAGGACCAGGACAGATCAACGATACAAGCACATGATCAGGACAAGAATCCAGGGATTCAGAAGATATGAACAGAGATCAAGGACGAATACTGATTGAGACATCTATTCGATAAAACCTTACATATCTTGATTTACAAGTCATGCATGGGCTACCACTTAAACCATGTCACGCCCCAGAACCAGAATACTGTAGAGCGGGGGCAGACATAGCCAGCTACGTATATTGAAATGGATTCCATCTCGCTATACGGTCACGGCTGTCTAGGATACATGAGGGTTTATCTACAAGCCAGCAGTCTCTTAAGGTCAAGAATAAGCCTATTGTCTCGATCACAAGCAAGTAAATAGATGCTACAAGATGTATGATCATTAAATATACAATAATAAGGCGTCCCAAATATTACATATTCAGCTGATCATGAAGCTAGTCGTTACAAAATGTTAGGACTAGCAAGAGTTTAGTCATACATGATCAACCCTAGGATCTGTTAATCATGTTACAGCCCGTAGGCAAACAGTAAGTAAGTGCAATCGAGCTAAACAAGTGCTCGTCGGCTAAACGCCTCAAAAGAATATTTTTACAATAGAGTGGGAGAGCCAAAAATAGCCCACTCGTTGCCAGGATTCCTTCTAGTGTTCACCATCTGGCAGGAAGGTCGGTAGATCCTCTGGAGCTGCTCCGAAATATGGCCACACAAAACCAGCTGGGTCAGACCCCAAAAAGAGCAAGTGCCACAAAGGAGCTTCACTTAAGAACTAAAACCAGCAATCAGCACAGGAATATAAATAATATAATAAAAGACAGGAAATATAAATAATTGGTAAAATTGGAAATAAGAAAAACATGCCAGGATGATATACGACGAGATAACCATGGAACTATTCAGATAACCAGGTTACAACCCGTAAACCAAACAAGGACCGGGGTTGTAACCCTTCGTCTGAACAGAACTTAGAATTCTCACCATTTATCGGTAAAATAAATACAAGTATGCTGGTCATGTAACAGTCTGGAACAAGATCAGGGCAAGACTAGACTTGTTAGACTCCATCCAATCATTTCACGGCCAAGCAAGAACTACGGCTTGATACTTTAACTAACTAGGGTTATCATAATCCTAATTACTAACAAGATGCAGTGAGATTATTTCACAGCCACAAGCCCTGCAGTCCATTCAGGTCACCCAGGTCGAAATTAGGGGTTGAATTCAGGTGGGTACACCGTCCAGGAAACGCATGTACCCTTAAGTAGCTTGAAGGATGCAACACATGACAGTGTGCTGGAAATGTGCCCTACTCGACGGCAGGCTACAGATCCCAAGCGCGCCCAGGTAATGGAATTGCCTGTAGCTGGGAGATCTCTTCATGATTAATGTATTAATCTAGTTGTTAACCTTAGTCCATTTTAGTAGGTACTCCTGACCGTGGTACTCAGGAGTCCCATCCTAGACATGATGCAAGACAGGACTGGTTTATTTATACAAGCACAATCACCCACGGTGTCCAGGATGTTCATTCTTGTCAAGTCATGTCATGTCAGGTAGCCGTCGCAACAGCTTATCAAGATATAACATGTCAGGTTTATCAGGTCAAGTGTACTTGTCAGGAGTGCGCCACGACGGGCCACTATCAGGTCATGTCAGGTCATTATGTCAGGAGTGCACCACTACGGGTCACTATCGTGTCAGGCTCAGGTATCATTTCTAAACATATCAAGTAATTTCGGGAATTATCAAGTTCAGGCCAAAAGGCGTAAGGATATAAAATGGACGTTAAATATCTAATAAAATATCAATATACAGGGCTATAAATCCAGGATAAGGAAAATAAAGCCAAACTGACATGCTAATATAAGATCAAGTCTGCCAAAGGCCATACGTTCAGGTAGGCATACGCTCAGGTAAGCATACGCTCCCAAAAGGCAGCGTATGGGGGGTCACAAAGCTCTCGGGTTGAACCAGGGTGACAAGATAGGCTAGCGTACGCTCAAGCCAGCGTACGCCTTGCTCGCTCAAGCTAGCGTACCAAGGCATGCGTACGCTCAAGCTAGCGTACGCTCAAGACATGCTGCCAACAGGCAGCGTATCAAGGTGAGCGTACGCTCACTAAAGAGCAGCGTACGAAGGCACACGTACGCTCGCTAAAGAGCAGCGTACGAAGGCACGCGTACGCTCGCTAAAGAGCAGCGTACGAAGGCTAGCGTACGCTCGCTAAAGAGCAGCGTACGACTCAGCGGCACAAGCTAAAAAGCTGGCTCACTGTCCACTGTCTTCTCCAAATGGCAAGAACAGCAAGAACTCCATGGATGGAACCCCAAAACTCCAAATGCTCATAACTTGGTCAAAACAAGTCCGAATCCAACTTTCCAAAGGTCAAAATTGGGTAGAATAAAATTCTCTAAAACATAGAACCATCAAAACTTGAAAACAAAGGAGTTTGATAGATCAAAACCATCAAAATCCAAAAATAGCAAAACTCTATATCTACAAGAATTAAAGCCTCAAAATGAAAAATGACAAGTTCTAATGTGTCTTAGAATCATGAGAAGAAGCTAATGGAACCATAAAATGAGTTCTCTTGTGGAAGCAAGTTGCACTTGCCTAAGGGTTGGGGAGTTGTGGAGAGGAAGGAAGAAGAAGAAGAAGAAATAAATGAGAGTTATGGAGGAGAGAGAAGGTTGGTGGAGAAATAAATATCATGGGTTGGTGGTAGGTAGGGGGTTCACCTTGGTCCATGATGGACCAAGCAACCAGCCGGCCAAACCAAGAAAAACTCAAACCGAGAGTTAAGCCAAGCCAAGAAAACTAAACAAAGAACAATACAAGAAAATACGTACACGTATTTCCAAAATACGTAATACGAACCACAGGCATTACAAGCCCATAATGCCTTTTTGGCTGATTCTGTCGCGAATTTGGCATTAATTTACATTGATTGTTATCTTGGCATTAATTAACATTGATTTTTATCTTGATTAATAATTGATCATGCGTTCCTAGATGGAACTAAGGGACTGGCTAGTCGTCTTATTAAATTGAATGAATGAGACACGTTCATATGAACTATCAACTATTGCAATCGACTGGCTGATCCCGAATATTGGCATATAGATACATGCAGGCTTCAATTTATTTATCTATTTTACAAAAACAGCATGTGTACTTTATGGTCAAGGTATGATTATTCCGTGGCTAGTTTTGATTGTTGCATTACGCTATGTAAGACCTACAACCTAACTGCACGGGTATCGTTGTAGAGATGTGCATATCGTACCCCGTACGAAAGAACTCATTCTGAATGACCATGATCCACGACATGGGATTTCACTCAACATAGAGGCTACTAAGTTAAATAAAATAGTGATTGCATGGATAGAATGGATTCCCGAGTTCTTACATGGCAGCCCTCTTTGGGATTATTAAGTACCCGGCAGGCCGGCTGGTTCCCACAAATACTACAAATCTGTCACACGGACAGGAAGCAGTATCTGCTTATATTATTTATTAGATATTGTATATTGATGACGGGCATCCCGCTGGGACTCGTCTAATTCATGATTGGCACAATTGATTGATTGGACAAATTAGCCTTGCTCGTACATAGCAAGAACTAAAAAATCCTTATTGCATATTCTCAGGATAACTTGGAACTCACAGTAGCAAGTCGTAGTAGTTGGATGGCCGTTTAAATTGATTTGTTTCTGTACTGTATCTACTCTGTTAACTAACTGAGATGATCAGAATATCAGGGCATGACGGGCCAACTTCTGTCCTTGTTTGGTTGGGAGGTTGGTTCGAAGTATCGTGATGTTATGCGAATCCCAGTGGCAAGCAGAGATCTACTTATCATATTTTCTTATTACTGGTTCCAGTTTCTCATATCGTGCTTCCTTGCGGTACTTGTTATTAGAGGTCTAACCTCTCTGGTTTTGCATAGCCAGATTTAGAGCCAGTTCCCGAGGGCTCAGCTTACTTCCACCTCCAAGATGGTCAATACTAGAGGGATGATCGCAGGAGGACTCGAGTGGGTTCCTTACTTCCCCGCTCGTTTTGTGAATTACTTTATACTTTGCCGGTTGGCACCGACATGTTAGTCGAATTGTCTTGTACTTACTTTTACATAATTGTAACTAAGTCGGGCTGCAGCTGATAAACAATTGTGTATACTTTACTACATCATCTGGCTATGTTTTGTAAAGCCAGATCTCAAGAGCATTTTGACTGAGCGTTTGGGACGCCTTACTGCTTATTCTCACATGTTCTCTATTACTGTTTCTTATTTGAATGATTGAGACAATAGATGTGAAGTGACCATAGTGAGACTTTCATGTAGTATGCACCCCCTCGTCTTTTAGACAACCTTGATCGTATTATACGGTATTCATCAACCCGTAATACGTAGCTGGCTGAGTCATTCTTCCGCTCTCCAGTATTCTGGTTCTGGGACGCGACAAGATTTTAGTGGTGGCCTATGCAGGTCTGATTTCAGACTTGTGGGGTGTTTTAATTTATAGGATGTCTCAATCACACATATTCTTCCTTGATCTCATGATTCGTTGTTCTCAACCCTAGCTTGACATTCCGGTATCCTTCGACTTCATTGATCCTTCATGTCCGGTCGTTTGATTGCTCTCTTGTCCCTTTCCTCAGGGGCACTTCGTCTGCATCTGTCAGAACTGGACAGCAACAACAAGGGCAACATGGACAACATGACCAGGTTGGTCAGCTACAAGGGCCAGTACTACCTCAAGAGACTATCCAAGAAGAAGTGATAGTGGAACCAGCAGCTGGACCGCAGTATCCGGAGGTTCCTACACCGCCCATAGTTCCACCTACCCCAGTGGAAGTAGACACACCTGTCCTTTTGGATATCATGAGACGGATGATGTCTACTCAGCAACACCAGATGTTAGCCCAGCAGCACATGCACACTCAGTTACAAGAGCAGAACGTACTACTCAATCAAGGATTGCAGACGGCTTTGGAAAGAGGGGCGAGGACAGATTCAGGAGCATCAACCAGATTTTGTAAGTACAACCCCTGCCGTTTCGAGGGCACGGAAGATGCCATCTCAGCAGATGTGTGGCTTAAGGATATTGAGGCTATTCTGACAGCAGCTAAGATGCCGACAGAAGAAAGTGTGGATCAAGTGAAGTTGTTACTTCAGGATCTCGCACGTGATTGGTGGGAATCAGAGTAAGTAGGCATCAGACGTCCTGTTGTTTAGGACGATTTTACTGCAAGATTCAAGACGAAGTACTATGGAGTTGTGGCGCAGTTTGAGCTACAACAGAAGTTTATCAACCTCAGACAGGCTGGCAAGACTGTAGATGCTTATGCAGCGGAGTTCTGCAGATTGAGTAGGTTCGCCCCAGAGATGGTAGCAACGGAGAGCCAGAGGGCTATGAGGTTCCAGCAAGGGTTTCATCTTGAGCTCTTGCAATTGATAGAGGGGCCCAATTATCGGACTTTCGATGAAGTATTGACGGCAACTTGAAGGCATGAGATCACCATTCAGAGGATTACAGCAAGGACTGGAGGTCAGAAGAGATCCCACAGTCAGATTGAAGGAGAAGGGGGAGCAGCGCCCCGAACAACAGCACCGTCCCTTGGCATTCGCATTCACGATGTGGCAATGCGAGGACCAGCACCACCACCCAGGCAGCAGCAACAGCAACAGAGGAAGAACCAGCAACCCCCAGCCACTACAAAAATAACCCCTTTTAGCGACGTCAGAAGACGTCGCTAAATAAGGAAAATCCGTCGCTAAAATATATTTACGACGTATTTAGCGATGAAAATTGGATGTCGCGTATAGGCATGTCGCAGATGACAATTTCGTCGCAGAACGTCGCTGTTTGCGACATCACGTTTGGTGTCGCTAGACGTCGCAAAATTTGCGACAGATAGCGACGTAAGGTTACGTCGCCAAAATAGCGACGTAGAGCGACCACTTTGCGACGCGGTAAACATTATATATGATGACATGGCATGGCAGCCACGTGGGCACTATAGCGACGCCTAGCGACAAATGTAGCGACGTCCAGTTTAGCAACGTCTCTATTTAGCGACGTATAGCGACGTGTACGTTCCGTCGTTGTACGTCGCAGAACGTCGCTATACGTCGCAGAACGTCGCTATACGTCGCAAATATTATAAAAAAAATTAAAAAAATATAATTGGTATTTTTGTTATGCTGTGTGTCTGTGTTTACAGTGTGTGTGAAATACAGTGTTCGAACCATCGACAGTTTCGCTTACTGTTCTATGTTTTATCTTGGATAGAAAGAGCAACAGTTCAGGGTACACTTCTCAGAGCTTCCTCTTCACGTCCTTCACCTTCTCGGGAACCTTTACGACGTCCGGAGAAAGTGAATGACGTGAAAATGAAGCTCTCAGAAGTACACCCTGAACTGTTGCTCTTTCTATCCAAGATAAAACATACAACAGTAATCGAAACTGTCGATGGTTCCGAACACTGCATTTCACATTCATTGTAAACACAGACACACATCATCATAAAAATACACATTATATTTTTTTAAAATTTCGGCAGCACCTCCTTTGTATATCAGATCATCGCTTATAACCCAGCGTAGGTATATTTGTCATCCCCGTCGCAGATATCACAAAATAAATATCACAATAAAAATAAGAGGCAGTGCAAAGTAAATATCACAGACACACATCCTCACAAACATCCAATAGAGTCAAATAAAAATGGAAGATGATAAAAAGTCTCCCACCAAGTGTATAAACAAAAGTGTACCAATAAACAATTTGCCCATAGGGCCAATACATACAAGTCATAAAAAAATTAATAAAATCACTACGGACCCCTGCCGCACAACTGGGATAGAATGTAGTCATACTGCTCCTGGGTGAGCTGTACCGTAGGGGCAGTAGGAGGCAGTACAATGTCTGGAGTCGGCACCGGAGGCAGTACAATATCTGGAGTCGGCACCGTCGATGGACCGGGAGGACGTATCTGCTCCAGCTCTTGCAGTCGCTCACCATAAACAGCAAGGGTACTCACCACCCTCTCAGTACTCGCCTCAAGCGAAGCCGAAACCGGAGTGAGTGAGGTAGACATGCTCCTCTGCGATCCCTCCAGCTCGACCTGTCTACTCTCTGTACGCTGTGCAGACTCGGTGAGCGTGTGCAAGCTGGCAGCTATAGCCTGATGCAGACTCATCAGCTCCTGTATACTGCGTTCGACCGCATTAAATCGTCCGGTGACGATCGGAGGGTCGGATCGTCGCTCGACCGTATCAGAAATCTGCTGCTGCAACTCGCGATGCAGCTCCTCGATCTGACGACGAATATCCTCAGCTCGTGACGACGCCTGCGAAGCCGGAGACTGCGCACTGACAGTGGGGGCCCGGGATGACTTCGAAGCCAAATACGTGCCGTAGGATCCCGTACCGTAGTTCGTACCCATCTGAAGACCGCCAACGGCGGTCATCCAGAGCTCGTCCTGCGATGGAGCTGTAGGCGGCTGGGAGGAACTACCAGCCCCTCCCTCTGCTGGCACACTAGCAGCAGCAGCCGCCTCCTGCTGTAGCCGAACAAACTCGGCCTAGAACATGTTTGCTAATGTGTAAGTGTTTGCTAAAGTCTATATTGATATCTATTTTCCTGTTTTCTAAATTATAGTAAATTAATATTAAGAATATAACGTACATATGCCTGCGTCGCCCTCTCGTCAATGAACTTCCCAGCCCTCCGATGGGTGACCAGGAAGACGGTCACCATGTTCGGGTCCTCACCCTTTTTTACCTGTTAAAATATATTATCTATTATTAGTATTAAACATTCTATCGAACTATATATAAATTAATGTCCGTAATAGGAAATGTACCAGACGACGAAAATGCTCCGTCATCGGAATGGAGCCACCACACCACTTACCGGCGCTCGACCGCGCCACCTTGGCCTTCTCAGATCGCTCCTGGTACTTGGGCTCGCTGAATCTAGCCTTCATCGCAGCCCACTGATCTGGTGTGATCCAACAATGGATCGGCTCTCCGGAGCGATCACGACACTTCTGGTCGTGGATCGCATCACGGATGAGCTTGGCTGGGACGGCAGAAAATTGGCCCTCGATCCTCGCCGCCCGGTGTGGTGGATAGAAATAGGTCCTCTACAAGAAGTAAAATACAAAGTTGTATAGTATACACAAATGATTATTAAAATTTAAAAATAAAATTTTTTTTACCTTGAAGTGGGCGAACCAAAAGGCCTTCCTATCTGCGGGAGCATCTGAGTAGTATATCCAAGGCCCACCATAGTTCTGCCTCAGAAATACTCCCAACTGTCTCTGTACTGCAGAAGGCCGATATCTATACAATAATAATTTTTCATGAATATATATGTACATATAATCATTTGAGAAATATATATTAATTAATTAACTTACTTCATAGGCCCGTCCATCCAAATCTTCATACGCGTCTCGCCCGGGGGAGCGCATGGAGGGTCGTTCTCACCTCCTGCCTGGGCAGGATCAGTCTGATCGTCGTCCTCCATATGCTCGGCGTCGGCTCGCCCCATAGAGCCGTCGACAGAAGGAATGCTGGACGGAGGATCAGGGATGCTGGACGCGGGATCAGGAAGGCTGGACGACGAGGGAGGAGTCGACAACCTGCTAGAACTGCCCTATCCCGGTAATGGACCGAGAACAGAACGGTACACTGGCATACTCGGAGATGAGGATGAGGGTACAGAACTGCCCTCTCCATCCCCAGGCCGAGGCTGACGGGACTGCCTAATGTAAAATCCTCCGCGTCGTCCTCCTGGTCTAGTCATACCTGATAATAACATATGACAATAAAACAAAAATACATATTTATATGATAGACATCACAGATTTGTGAAAAATATCATGGTCACAGATAAAAGTGTCACTAAAGTGTCACAGATTTATTATTACAAAAATACATATTTATATGATAGACATCACAGATTTCAATCCTCTTCTGAAAATTCATCTAGTTCGTTTAGCTCATCATCATCTTCTTCTTCCTCCTCTACATCTTCACTTTCATCTGCATCTTCCTCTTCAGATAATTCTACTTCTTCTACACAATTAGATGTGTAATGAGGAACTTCCGTCGTGTCCACTTCTATAATATTTGTTATAAGAGGTAGTTCATCCTGTTGATAAGCTATATCATCAACCTCAAAGGTATTTCTAGCTTTGGTCATGCATACTGTCCACCAGTCCGACCTTGTTGTTCCCCGTTTAGGGTAACTTGTGAAATACACGAGCTGAGCCTGACTTGATAGGACAAATGGTTCATAGGCTTGATATCGACGCCGATAGTTTATATCAACAAGACCGTGCTTATCTACTTTCCAACCTTGACCTTCTATCGGATCGAACCAATCACACCTGAATAACACAATCTTAGCAGTCTCTATTTCATAACTATATGTCAGCTCCACGATCTCCCGTAGCACGCCATAGAAATCGTTGCCCGCATCAACATCTTTGTAGTTCGAAGATCTGATACACAAACAACTGTTTTTGGTGGAGTCGAGATCCACAAAGTTGTCTCTGATCGGGCAAGTTGTTGACTTGAACCTAAACCCATTAACACAGTAGCTTGGCCATATTTTTGCAGCATAAATTGGTCCATTGGCTAGCGTTCTAATAGACTCATTCTCAAGTCTTGCGTATGGACGATCGACCTAAATACCACGAAAGAAGCAATTAAGCTAATTCTCAATCAAGTGCATATACAGAAAGGTAATTACAGAGTTCTGAAGTCTTACATATGCACTCAACCATGATGGAAAATAACGCCTCATTTCTTGTTCTAGTTTTTCTTCTGTTATGTGTGGCCTACCTGACCTCACATCATCATTAAATATGCTGAAAACAATATCATGCAATTAATGTAATAGTATAATAATCAACACTATTAAAATAATATAGACGTATTATTTACTTACCCCTCTAGTTTCTCTACTTTCTCCTCGTCGCAGTTGAGTAATACATACACCTGAGCAGCCCTTAGCTCATCATCGTTCAGATATCTCTTCTTTATTTTACCCGATGGCTTTTCTGGAGCATTGAATACCTTCAGTATTGTATCATTACTTTCATGATCTCCGTCGTCGTTTCTGGAAGCTCTCGTTCTATTAGTTGCAACATGAGACTTGAAATACATCGAACAAAAGTTTGTAATCTCCTCGAGAACATAGACTTCACAAATAGAACCCTCGACCCGTGCCTTATTTTTCACCTTTCTTTTTAGGTGATTCAAATGTCGCTCGAACGGGTACATCCATCGATATTCGACGGGTCCACCAACACGTGCCTCATAGGATAGATGAATCGACAAATGCTCCATAGAGTCGAAGAATCCAGGAGGAAACACCCTCTCTAGCTTGCATAGTGTTACCGCAATGTCCTTCTCTTGCTTTTCTAGACGATCAACGAGCAATTTCTTAGAACAAAGATCCCTGAAGAATATGCTAAGCTCCGTCAATGGATCCCAAACTGCCTGCGGTAAGAATTCCCGAAATGCAATCGGAATTAACCTCTCCATGAATACGTGACAGTCGTGGCTCTTCATACCCGTCAATTTATTTTCCTTCGGATCGACACATCTTCTCAGATTTGACACATATCCGTCTGGAAATTTTAGGCCCTGGATCCACCGACAAAGTCTCACTTTATCCTCCTTGTCCAGCGAGAAAATTGACTTCGGCAGGAACTGTTTTCCATTCTGCTGTATCAAATACAACGCAGGGCGTTTGCATATTTCTTCTAAGTCCAACCTGGCCTTGGGATTGTCTTTCGTTTTTTCCCTTTACGTCCATCACAGTATTAATTATGTTATCAAACACATTCTTCTCAATATGCATGACATCAAGATTATGTCTGATCAGATTGGTACTCCAGTATGACAGATCCCAGAATATGCTCCTCTTTGTCCAGTTATGATCTCTACCAAATCCATCGCACTTGTACCCAGTTGTAGGATCTTCGATAGCACTTGAAAAATCTTTAACCTCCTCCCATACCGTGGCTCCACACCACCTTGGCGGTGGATCACCCTTCTCTACAACGCTGGCACGGAATGCATTCCTGTTCCTTCTGAACGGATGATCTTTTGGCAGAAATTGCCGATGACAATCAAAGAAGTACGGTTTTCCTCCGTGTTTCAAGCAAAAATCCTTACTACGGTCTATGCAATACGGACATGAGAGACGGCCATGAGTGCTCCATCCAGATAACATTCCATAGGCCGAAAAGTCGTTGACGGTCCACATAAGGGTTGCCTTCATCTAAAAATTCTGCGTCCTGGAAACATCGTACGTGTTAGCGCCTACTTCACATAACTGATTCAACTCATCTATCAAAGGCTGTAAGTACACGTCAATGTTCCTCTTAGGATTGTTCGGACCAGGAATTATAACGGTTAGAAACATGTACTGAGTCTTCATGCACATCCAAGGCGGTAGGTTATACGGAGTGACAATCACAGGCCAGCACGAATACTGGGATCCGAAAGACCAAAAGGAGTAAAACCGTCAGAAGATCGTCCCAACCTGACATTACGCGGATCTGAAGCAAAATCAGGATACACTCGATCAAAGTGCTTCCACGCTTCTCCATCAGATGGGTGATCCAACACTCCTTCAATCTGTTCTCGCATGTGCCAACTCATGTTTTCGACCGTCTCTTTCACCATAAATAATCTTTGCAACCGCGGCGTTAAAGGCAAGTAGTGCATTGAATCGGTCGGTCTTCTTGCACCGGTAGACCTTCCTGTACTAGTTGTCTTATAACGATCAGCACCACAAAATCTGCACACATCTTCGTCCTTGTCGTCTTTGTAATACAGCATACACCCATTGCGACAGGAATCGATTTTTTCGTATCCCATTCAGAGCGATCTCACCATCCTCTTAGACCGGTAGAAGTCTTTAGGCAACATAGCACCCGCCGGCAAGATCTCTATAATCAACTCCAACACTCGATTGTAGCATTCTTGCGACATGTTAAAATCTGACTTAATGCTCAACAGTCTTGTAACCACCTCCAACGGTGAATGATCCTCACAACCAGGATACAATGGAGTCCTTGTATTCTCTAGCAACTCCATGAACTGTGCAGCATCGGCGTTCGGTGCCTCCTCAGGTGCATCATGAACGAAACTAGGTCCCGCAGCGTCGAAAACCATGTTGACGCATCCGTCGTCGTATGCATGATTATCTGAAACAAAATTAGGTCCCGCATGCATATACGGCTCAACGTAAGGCTCCGGCTCTGATGCTAAAGACACAAGTTCTTCGTGTGCGGTCCACTGATAGTAATTAGGCGTGAAACCCCTCGATTACAAATGATATGTCACTTCCACTTCTGGATAATATTTTACGTTATGACATTTCACACACGGACACTTAATTTTGGTGCCGTCCATGTACTGAGGGAACGTCTTAGCAAACTGCTGGAACTGCTCTACTCCCGCTATGTATTCATCTCGCATATCACACATATCATCAGGACGACGATTGTACATCCATGAACGATTCTGCAAGTAGTAATTCATATCCATTTGGAAATAATTCTGCAAAGATGGACACACATTATCCAACAGGCACAAATTCGTATATTATGTCTTATTATGGGACACACATTAGTAGCGGACAGTTACTAATAACAATGATATGCAATCTAGGTCAAACTAGGTTGTACTAAGTCAAACAAAGTCAAACAAGGTCAAGCTAAGTCAAGCAAAGTCAAACAAGGTCAAAGTAGATCAAGGGTTGACCTACAGTTGACTTTGTCAACTTTTAGTCCAATCTAGGTCAGATGTTGACTCTACTTTGACTTTCAGTCAAAATAGTCAACCTTGGTCAAACAAGGTCAAATCTAAGTCAAATATCCTATTTCTAGTCATTACCTACCAAGGTACCCTTTACCTTATCGCCATTGGTATCCCAATACCAATACCTTAAGTTGGTACCCTTTACCTTATCGTTATTGGTACCCTTTACCTTATCGCTATTGGTATCCAAATACCAATACCGCGGTAACATGGTTGGTACATTAAGGGTCTTTGACAAGATGACATGTTGCGAAAAAATATATCCTTATATAGTTCTCCTACGGATTTTCTTTAACATTACGTATGAGAACTATAAGGATATATCTTTTCACAACATGTCACCTTCTCAAAGACCCTTAATGTGACAACCATGTCACCCTCTCATATTCCTGCAACTAAAAGGCAAAACTATGGTATATACATGGTTTAAAGTATCGGCCGATACCGATCCGATACGGCCGATACCGATACGGTTTGGCATGTTCCGATCCGATACCGACCGATACCAAATATTGACCGATACCGACATTGGGGGTCTTTGTTCTGGTCAATTCGGTAAAACCAATCGGTAAGGGTGACTACTATTTCATATAATTTCAAAACTACTAAGAAATAACGCTGAAATACTTAAAATTATGCCTAAATGTATAAAATATATGTTTTTAAATGTAAATAATTTATTAATAATTATTTGTTTTCCGATACCAAAGTCCGATACTCCGATACGATACCGCCGATACTACAGATATCGCCGATACCAATACTCATAGGAATAGTCCGATACCGATTCCGATACCGATATTGTGAACCTTGGGTATATATCGTCAACATTTCAGATTCTTAAAATGAATTTCAAATAGATTTTTGATTGTATATATATGTGTATTTGTGTGTATATACATTGTATACATATATATTTATATATGTATTTGTGTGTATGTAAGTGTGTGAGTATATATATACATGTATATATGTAGATATGTGTATTTATATATATATGTATGTATTGTGTGTGTGTGTCCTGTGTCCTGTGTTTCAGAGTCGTGTCCGAAATAGGGTTAGGGTCCTATCCCCTGCCCCCTCCCCCCTACCCCTGCCCCCTCCCCCTTATAGGGTATCCTATTACCATAGACTAATCTAGGACACTCTTAAGATACTAGGATATCTAACTATCCTAGGATACCAAATTCTAGCCAAGATACTAACTTAGGGTACTAACTTAGGGTACTAACTTCTAGCCCATATCCTAATATCCTATTATCTTGATACCCTCAAGATACTAGCATAATCTAACTACCCTAAGATATCTAACTTAGGATACTAACTTATCTAGGATAAATAGGATACTAACTAACCTATCCAAGACACTAACTAACCTATCTAGGATACTAACTTCTAGTATCCTAAGATATTAACTCACCTATCTAACTCTAGGATACTAACATCCTAAACAATATATTAAATTAGTGCCTAGGATACTATCCTAAATATCTAACTTAGGATACTAACTTATGGATACATATCTAAATCCCTCTCACCTTTCTCACTCTCAAACACACACACACACACACACACACACACACACACACACACACACACACACACACACAATCTAACACTTATCTCAATATCCCTCTTCACTCACACTCACACTACCATACTACCACATCTAAACAAGCCATCAATCACACAACTACCTATATATTTACTATATATATATATATATATAGGCATACATATATAGGTTAAGATATTTACATATACTAGGCTATAACCAAGGGGACACAATATATACATTCAACAATTTATGCATTTATATACTAGAGAGATAGAGAGTGTATAGTGTCAAGTGTGCATATACAAGTGTCATGTGTGTACGTGTCTCCCAAACCAAACTCGTGTCCAAATACTCGACACAATGTGTCCAAAAACAAACCAAACTCTTTGGGGACACGATATGTGTCCATGTGTCCGTGTGTCCGTGTGTGTGTGTGTCCGTAGGAGAGGAGGAGGAGGAAGGAGAGGAGTTAGGTTAGGGTTTACCTGAGGAAGAGGAGGAGGAGCTCGGATTGGGGGAGGAGGAGCTCGAGGAGGAGGATCTCGAGGAGGAGAAGCTCGCCGGAGGGGGAGGGAGTCGCCGGGGGGGAGGGGGTCGCTGGGGGGGAGGGCACTGACAGAGGGGGAGGGAGTCGCCGGGGGGTGGGGGGAAAATTAAAATTTTCGAGAGTTTTCGAGTGAGAGTGAGGGGGAAAGAAGGAAGTGGCGTGCCCTAAGTAAAATAACTTAGCGACGTCACGTGTTGTCGTCGCTAAACGTCGCAAAAATGGCGACATATACTAATAATATGTCGCTGAACGTCGCTATTCAGCGACGTAGTAAACTCCTGTCGCAGAACGTCGCTAGACAGCGATGTTTTGCGACGTATTTATAAAGCTGTCGCTAATAGCGACGTCATTTCTTGCCGTCGCTAAATTATGTCGCTATTAGATGATATTTTAGTAGTGAGTGGGCTGCACTTATTGTGGGAAGGTAGGACACACTAGAGATGTGTGTCGGACATTGAACGGGCAGTGTTTTATATGTGGAAGCCCAGATCATCGGATTACCACCTGTCCCATGAATTCGAGGTCAGGAGGACCAGTACAACAATTTTCTGCTCTGCCAGCACCAGGGGCAGGCCAGTATCGAGGACCAACGGTGGTAGTGAGACCGTTGGCACAGCGTCCGTTCATGTCGTAGGCTCAGATGTTTCGATAGCAGGGACCGCCGATGCAACAACACCAGCATAGACCACCCCAGCATCATCAAGGCAGGGGCCAGCAGCAGCACCAGGCTAGGCCGCAACATGGGAACCAACAAGGAGGTCAAGGGCAGGCATTCACTCTGTCCTTGGAGGAGGCATTAGCATCGGGAGATGTTATGGCAGGTAACATTCTCGTCGCCTCATATCCCGCAGTAGCATGTTTGATTCGGGAGCATCACACTCATTTATATCTGCACAATTTGCAACACGGCTAGGTAGGGGTGAGCAAATACCGACCGATACCGAAAAACCGACCGAACACCGATTAAAAATATTCCGAAAAACCGAACTGAAATTATTTACCGATACCGAATTGCCGAACCGACTAAATTACGGTATAATGGTAATGGTAATGGTTGGAGTGTAATACCATACCGAAAATACCGAACCGAACCGATTCACACACACATACATATATACACACACACGCACACGTTTTTTAATGTTGTTCATGATTAATTTTACACTACTCATTTTCATTTTTATCTTTGTTTTGGTTGGTTTTCTAGAACTTGGAATAGATTTAGTGGACTTGAATTTATGTTAAGAATGTTAAGAATTGAGTTTTTGATCTTTTGAGCTTATGTTTTTGTGTTCTCGTAGAATTTTGGTTACTTAAACTTATACTAAAGATTAAACTTAGTGACCGCATTTGATATTTTTAGCTCATTTTTAGGTGTTTGCGACTTGTTACATATTGTTCTAATAATTTTGATTAATTATTTGGTTGGTAGAGGCTTGGGTTTAAAATTAATGCTTCCAAAAAAGTAAAAATATATATATTATAGGTTAAGAGGTTCTACAATATTAAGTGTGTTAATTGATCAAATATTAATTGGTAAAATATCGATACCGAACAAAAACCGACCGAATACCGATTTAACCGAAACCGAAAAAACTGATTCTAAGTGGTACAATATTGGTATTGATTTTTCAAATACCGATTTTAAAAAATATCGAAAAAATTGACCAAATACCGACCGATTATACCGACGCTCACCCCTACGGCTAGGAATAGAATTCGAGGCATTGCCAGAGAGGTTAAATATACTCACTGGTAATGGGCTCGTAGGAGTTAGTAGAGTTATTCTAGCATGTAGCGTTGTAGTTTGCGGGCATTCCTTACCCGCCCGCTTGATAAAATTTCCTGTTGGAAATTTCGACGTTATCTTAGGCATGGACTGGCTGAAAGACAATCATGCGACAATATATTGTCGTAGAGGGAGTGTATCTTTGATATTCCAGGCATGAAGCGGTTCACCTTAGTCATATCAGTGGCAAATCAACAAGAGCAGGAAGTAGTGACGGCAATAGAAGAAGTTCAAGTTCCGAAGGTAATTGAAGAGTTTCTAGACGTATTTTCCGAAGAACTTCCAGGTCTACCACCGGTTTGGGATATTGAGTTCAGCATAGAATTGGTACCTGGAACTAAACCGATATCAGATCGAGTTTACAGAATGGCGGATTCAGAACAGGCCAAGGTATATCAGCACATAGAGGAACTGAAGGAGAAGAAGTTCATCCAAGCTAGCATATCACCATGGGCAGCACCAGTGGTACTTGTGGGGAAGAAGGATGGGTCATCCAGATTGTGCATCGATTAAAGGAAGCTTAACGCGGCAACCATAAAGAACAAGTACCCACTACCCAGGATCGACGACTTGTTTGATCAGTTGAGCAAAGCAAGAGTTTTTTCCAAGATAGATCTTCGTTCAGGGTATCACCAAGTAAGGGTTCGGAAGGAGGATATTCCCAAGACAGCATTCAGGTCGAAGTATGGGCATTATAAATTCTTGGTAATACCGTTTGGTTTGACCAATGCTCCAGCAATATTTATGGATTTGATGAACCGCATCTTTATGCCGTACTTAGATCAATTTGTCGTTGTGTTTCTTGACGACATTCTTGTATACTCTGCTAGTGAAGAGGAGCATGAAGACTACCTCAGGAAAGTGTTACAGGTTTTGAGAGAGAACCAGTTGTATGCCAAGCTCAGCAAGTGTGAGTTCTGGGCGAAGCACATTTCATTTTTGGGTCACATCATATCAGGTGCTAGAGTAGCAGTGGATCCCAAGAAGGTAGAAGCAGTAGATAGTTGGCCAGTACCCAAGACCGTAGCTGATGTGCGGAGTTTCTTGGGATTGGCAGGATATTACAGATGATTCGTATCAGACTTTGCAAGACTTTCAGCACCCATGACCCGCTTGACACGGAAGGACGTGCCATTCGTCTGGTCGACAGAATGCCAGGTATCATTTGAGAATCTGAAACAGAAGTTGATATCGGCACCTATTCTGACATTGCTAGTTGGACCCGGAGGTTTTACAGTATATTGTGATGCGTCAGGAAAAGGACTTGGGTGCGTCCTCATGCAACATGGGAAGGTGATAGCATACGCATCTAGGCAACTTCGAGACCACGAGAAGAATTATCCAACTCATGACTTGGTGTTGGCAACAGTAGTATTTGCTTTGAAGCTATGGAGGCATTACTTATATGGTGACCGAGTGGACATGCACACAGACCATAAAGTCTGAAGTACATCTTTACTCAGAAGGAGCTGAACATGAGACAGAGAAGATGGTTGGAGTTGATTAAGGATTACGATGCGGAGCTTCAGTATCATCCAGGCAAGGCTAATGTGGTAGCAGACGCTCTTAGCAGGAGAGGCGGCGCATTTATGTTGACAACCCAAAAGCATATCTTAGAAAACCTTCAGGAGATGGGCATCGAGGTTATACTTCCTAGTGATATAGGGGTTCTAACAAGTCTACAAGTTCAATCCGACTTAGTAGACAGGATCAAGGCAGCTCAGGCACAGGACCCAAGGATTCAGACGCTTAGGACAGAATGTGAGTCAGGACTCAGGAAGGAGATGAAAATTCATGAAGATGGTACACTTAGGTTTGGGTCACGTCTATGTGTGCCTAGTGGAGATATCAGACAGGAGATTATGGCAGAAGCTCACAGTTTCCAGTATTCTATACACCCTGGAGGGACCAAGATGTACCAAGATATCAAGCAGCACTTCTGGTGGAACGGGATGAAGAGGGAGATAGCTAGATTTTTTCCCGTTGCTTGGTATGTCAGCAAGTAAAGACAGAACAGCAGAGGCCAGCTGGGTTACTGCAACCGCTTCCTATTCCAGAATGGAAATGGAAACATATTACAATGGACTTTGTGACCGGTTTACCGAGATCACCAAGTGGTAAAGATGCTATTTGGGTGATAGTGGACCGACTTACAAAGGTAGCACACTTTTTTCCTTTCAGAGTAGGGCAATCTACAGAAAAGTTGGCAGAGTTGTATATGCAACAGATAGTCAGGCAGCATGGAGTCCCTGTCAGTATTGTGTCCGATAGAGATACCCTTTATATCACATTTTTGGAAGAGTCCACATCATAGTCTGGGAACCAAGTTGAGATTTAGCATGGCTTACCATCCACAGACAGACGGGCAATCAGAAAGAATAATTCAGACTTTGGAAGACATGTTGCGAGCTTGCACTCTGGATTTTGGAGGATCTTGGGAGAGCCACCTGCACTTAGGGTCCGTTTGGTAAACCGTATTTGGAGGTGGATTTTAGGATTTTGTGGATTTGGAGTTAAATTCATGGAATCCCATGTTGGTTGGAGATGGATTTAGATATGGAAAGTATAACCAAATCCAAAATTTGAAAGTTGAATTTTGGAGAAAAATTAGTCATTTTTTAATAATTTAGTTGTTATATTAAATATTTAGTAAAAACTAATAATAATTAATAGTTAATAAATAAGTTAATAATTCGTTATGTTTTACATATAATTTTTTTACAATTATTATTTTCAAAAATATTTAATTTAATAATTAATTGAAATTAGTCATTAATATTGTTTTAAAAAATTATTTTTTATAACTAATAGTTAGTTATCATAATTATAATCTAAATTAATGATCTGTAATTTAATTAATTAGTTATCATAATAATAATCTAAATTAATAATTTATAGTTATAATTTATAATTTAATTTAATTTTTTATAATAATCTTAATGAATAATTTACAATTTAATTAATCATAACTATAATCATAATTATAATCATTTACTAATCATAACTATAATCTTAATTAATATTCAATTAAATCATAATAAATATTTTTAGTCTTATTATAATCTTAATTAATAGTTCATTAATTACTATTTATAATAATCTTAATTATTAATATTTTAATCACAATTATAATCATATTTAATAATTTATAATTTAATAATCTTTCATTATAATCTTAGCTGATTATAATCTTAATTAATAATTGAATAATATATTAATCATAATTATAATCTTAATTAATAATTATTAATTTATTAATTATAATTATAATCTTGATTAATAATTTAGTAATTATAATTTTATTTTAATATTTATAACAATCTTATTTAATAATTTATACATTTATTAATCATAATTATAATAATTTATTAATGATAATTATTATAACTTTAATATAATCATAGTCTTATTATAATCTTAATTAATAATTGATTAATTTGTTAATCATAAATATAATCTTAGTTAATAATTTATCAATTATAATTATAATTGATTATAATAATATATTTATCATAACTATAATTTTAAATAATTTAGAAATAAATACTTAATTATTATTAATTAATAATTTGTTTTTCTTAATTATAAATTATTAGTTACTATTTTATTATAATCTTAATTAATAATGTATTAATCATAATTTTCATCGGTATTAATAATTTATTATTTAATAATTAATATATTATTTAAATTTTAATTAATAATTTATTATTAGCATATACATCATTATACCTTAATTAATAATTTCTTAATCATAAATATTTTATAATTACAATATAATTTAATTATTAATCATAACTATAATTATAATAATAGTAATTAATTAATTAATTATTATTTTTGAAATAGTTTTTTTATTATCATAATTGTTAATCATAAGTCAAGTTTACCAAATTCTATGTTTGGTTGGAGTAGGATTTTGCTTTGGATTTGGATTTGGAAATCCATGATTTGAATTTTGGATTTCCAAATCCAAATCCAAAACAAAATCCATTTTACCAAACAAGTCCTTAGTCGAATTCTCATACAACAACAATTATCAAGCCCGTATCCAGATGGTGCCATTTGAAGCACTATATGGTAAGAAGTGTAGGTCGCCACTAGCATGGGATATCGGGGAGAGGAAGATGCTAGGCCCAGAAATGATTGTTCAGACAGTTGAAGTGGTTAAGGGAATTAGAGAGCGACTTTGAGTTGCGCAGGATCGGCATCGCCATTGGGCGGACCAGCATCGTAGGTCGCTAAGTTTTCTGTTGGGGACCACGTGTTCTTGCGGATCTCACCTACCCGTGGGGTCATTAGATTTGGCATTCGCGGAAAATTGAGTCCGCGATACGTGGACCCATTTGCTATCCTTGATAGGATAGGCGATGTTGCTTATCGTTTATCCCTTCCACCTTCGTTACGAGAGGTGCATGACGTGTTTCATGTATCTCAGTTACGTAGGTATGTATCGGACCCAAGCCATATCCTTGTCACCCCAGTTTCCAGAAACAGGGGTATTTTTGTCATTTTTCATTTTTAAACTATTTTGGAATTATTTATTTATTTATTGTATTAATTTGGGTTATTTGAGTCGGGTTCGAATTTTAACTTATTCCGACTTGTTTGACTTGTTTCGGGGACCCGGGGTAGTTTTGACCTTAGCGGGCCCACACACTAGTTAGCCATGGCCCACAATATTACCATCAAAAGTTAGAGGGATTAGTCGTGACCCCATGGATTATGTTAGACCTAATTAGAACATTAGATTTACATTTTTAACCCCCAAACCCTAAGCCAACTTGAAAGAGCTAATAAAACAGTAGAGGGGCAAACTTGTAATTAGGAAAATGGAGTTTTGGAGCCATATGTCCAGCCACACGTAGGTGGATAGGAGAGAGAAATTCAACATCACTTGTTCTCATCCACATTCTTCTTCTTCTTCTCCAAAGGTTCTTTCCATTCTTGAGAGCTCCACCATAGTTTTCATCTCCAAAATAGATAAAACCCTTCTCTAAAATAGTTTTCCCTTACATGTAGAATGGTTAGGAACCCATAGGAATATTTCCCATGGTTGTGTCTCCATTAGAGACTATTTTGTGTCCTTTGGGCATTTTTAGAGGTGTCCATTATGTAGAATCGTGTCCCAATAGGAAAACCCCCTATTTGGACACATGAATATTGTTTGTGCATTGGTTTTGGTGAGTTCTATCTTTATTCCAGATTTTACATAGGTTTAGGAATGTATTTTTCCATGTATCTTAATGTTTCATTTTCCTATAATCTATATATTATATATATATATATATATATATATATATATATATATATAATATATATATATATATATATATATATATATATATATATATATGGTGGAAAAAAAAAATATTATATATATTATATATATATGGTGGATTATATATGTGGATATATTTGTGAGGGAATGTGTATTTTGTGATTTGGTTGGGGGCCATAGGTGGTCGGCCTAGT
Source organism: Iris pallida (assembly GCA_029216955.1). NCBI lineage: Eukaryota > Viridiplantae > Streptophyta > Magnoliopsida > Asparagales > Iridaceae > Iris > Iris pallida. The sequence continues at coordinate 9,414,855 of JANAVB010027997.1, forward strand.
GGGAGTATGTGTATGTGTGTTGTGTGTTGTGTAGGAGGGGAGTGAGGGAGTGGTGTTGTTGGAATGTTGAGTGTTTGGTTGAGAGAGATTAGAGGGTGAGATAGAGGGAGATGTGGGAGTGAATTATGAGTGAATAAGAAAGGGGGGGAACCCATTTCTTGGCTGTCAAACCACCCCAATGTGCTGTCCAAACAGCCCACATAACCCCCATATGGCTGTCCTACAATGTCCCAAAGGACAGCCCAAATCTGTCCACATTTTCCCCCACTTTGCTGTCAAGAGCGGTCCCTTTTCCCCTTCAAAAAGTCCGTACAAAACCCATTAAACTGCTGTCCAAGCACAGCCATTAAACCCCCAGTTCAGGCCCCAAATCTCTGTCCAAAACAGCCCATAAATTCCCTTTGGACTGTCACAAAACAGTCCATGTATTACACCAAATTGCTGTCCTGTTTTAGCCCATGGTTGGCAGTCCCATTTAAACACACATTTTAGCCTCCACTTTGTCACCAAATCAGTCCCTAACTTGCCCCACATGCACAGCCCCTTAAACCCATCAATTTCAGTCCACAAACCCCTACAAATCAGTCCACTTTTGCACCATATCATTCCATACATATTAGCTTGTGTGAGTTGTGTTGTGAGCTTGTGTGAGTGTGTGTTGAGGGTTTATGAGTGAAACTAGTATCCTATAGTATTCCTATAGCTAAACTAATAGGAAACCATAGGAGAGCCTATGGGTATGATAAATATAGGAGTGTATCATGGGAGTGAGTGGTGTAGATGAGTGTGGTAGAGTAGAGGGTAAAATTCATGATATGGTAAGGTAGGTAATAGGGTAAACCTACACATATCCTAAACTAGGTTAGATACCTAGGATACCCAAAATTCTTGGTAGGTAACCTTAGATGGGTTGATATCTAGCTACCCTAAAGCCTAGGCTAGTACCATGGGTATTTGCGGGGTTTCCTTGGGATTGGGCAAGGTATCGGGATTTACCTTAGAAGGGTAAATACTAGTTTTGCCTAGAAATAGGATATTGGTGTTAGAAGTCTAAGATAGGGTTAGAACTTGATTCTCGTGGTTGGTAATGATCAAATATGGTGCTCATAGACTAGTTTTTGACGTCGGTTGACCTTTTTGACCAAAAGTCAACAAAAGTCAACCGAGTGTCAAACTTAGTCTTTAAGCGACCCGATTTGACCGAAACCAACCCGGTTTGACCAGTTGACTGAAAGTCAACAGTTGGTCGACATATAGACTAGTTTGACCTAGGGTTGACCTAGAGTTGACCAGAGTTGACCAGAGTTGACTTTTGACCAAAATCAACTATAAGTCAACCCTTGACCCCGATTGACCTATTTGACTTGGATTGACTCCCAGTGACCTAGTATGACCTAGTATGAACCAGTATGACCTAGTATGAACCAGTCGACCTAGATTGACCTAGTTTTGACTTAAACTTGCATTCATGACTTGAATCAGATTTCCTTTTTCATTATTTAGCCCGTTTGACTCATAGTCTATTTAGGTCTGTGATCACTCTGAGCGTCTGTTCACCCTATCAGCTCAGGACCACAGGCAAGTACATTCACTGATAGTTTTTCATTGTCTATATCTGCTATATCCGATTCAGTCGTAGTGTCTTACTTGATTTCCAGACACGATATTTCACGGACTAGTATATGTCGGATCCTGTCATGAGATGTTGTTCCCTATTAACTTGTATATGGGTACATGACTCGATTTATTGCTTGTACTTGTATAGACATGGACTTGGGTGGCTGGCCCCCTGCTTTCGAACCCCGTGTCATGACGTGTTATGTCCGGATCCTTACTATTCGGGGATGGGGAGTTATTAGTGGTTGTGTGATCAAATACCCACTTGTTGTTTCACACTTGTACTCGACACTTGTTATTTGTTCATAGCTACTTGTTCACAACTTTCTATGGTGACCGGCCTTATCTTCACACTTGTTGTTTCACACTTGTTATTTGTTCGTAGCCGGCAATGGAAGCTTGAACATGTTTCCCAACCGATCACATGACGCACTAATAATTTAAGGCACCTTTTATATTTATTATCTGTAGTGACTAAGTTCTGTTCGGAGATGGTTACGCCCGTCCTTGTTTGGTTTAGGATTGTAGCTCGGCTTTTCGAATAGTTTCCAAGTCGCCCTATATACATTCATATCGTCATCCTTTTCAGTACTCATACCATGATAATATATATTTCCAGTTGTTTTGTCTGTATTCATTACACTGTCTCTTATAGAATTTATCAATTCATATGGAAGCTGTTGGTGTTTGTATTTGCTCATTTTCCTGACAGGATACCATTGAAAAATTTTACAGATGACTCTGAGACTGACTGCCCACCTACTATGGGATTGAGTCTGATGGACTAGATTTTGACCGTGGCTTATTGGTAGAGCCACTGGACTTTGCTCACCCTGAGTAGCATAGTTTAGTTAGGTTTGCATGGCCTGCGCCAGCTAGTACATTTCAGTTTGTAGTATCTTTATACTTATACTATCTGAGACTCTGGATATTTGTGTTTAGCTCTGCTTGTGGATTTTGGACTCGTTCCTGTTTTATCTATCATATCTCTTTTCATGCTATCTACCTTAGTTTTGATATATGTGATTGAGACTGTATTGCTATGTCACCTCCATTCGGAGTGTATATACTGTACAGTACATTTATCTATTTTAGTCGTAGTATTTATAGACCCTATATACAGCGTTCTAATACCGCCGATTCTGCAGCGTAGGCTGGACGTAACCACGTGCTCGTGCCCCTCTTCAGGGTGCGGGTCATGAAAATCCTTGATCATTCTGAGCTGGTTGTTGTACCAACTTGTCATACGAGGAGCAGTCGGTGTCCATTTTGGACCGAAGAGAGAAGATACTCAAGAACCAACAATTAGCCTTGTTCGTTGCTTTGGATCATCACTCTTTAGGGATTCAACGTGGGAACGTGAGGAGACATCCGATCACGGTATTCGCACATTTTGACTCACAAGGTATATCTCTTTCTGTATACCTTGATTGTCTTAACTCCTCATGCTCGTTCACCTTATGAGTAGAATGCTTGGTGTCGTCGATAGTTAAACATAGATATGTTCTTGCTATTGGCATGTAGAATGATTGCTTACTAAAATTACTTGTACTTAGATTAGTTTAGCTTTGATTCCTATTCTGCTTGGATTTGAAATTCCGAGGTCGGAATTTTTTTTAGGAGGGTAGAGATGCCACTTCCCATTTCCAGAATACGTATTTTAATACATCACTGCTGGAATATATTTATTTAACATTTATCATGTATTATTCGTATTTAAATTCCTTAATTTTCGCTAATTATTTTTTCTGTATTTTACTTTCTGCTTTTTACTTTGCTTTACCGGTTCGCCTGAGTTGGTTTATTTTCGATTTTGGGTGGTTCAACAATTCCCCACCTACCACCCCCATTAAAGCTCCATCCCCTTTCTCTCTCTTTCATTACTTCTTCTCATTACTCTTTTCTTCCTCATAAACTCTCCCCCCACCTACCCACCTCATAGGCAAGTGCCAACTTGCTTCTTGATGGATCTCCATTTTTGTTGTTCCATTGTCTTCCTCTCAAGATTCTTAGATACTTTAGTACTTAGCATTTTCAATTTCATGGCTCATTCCATGTAGATCTAAGTTTAATGCATTTTTAGATTCTTAGATTTTTATATAGTAACTTTATTATTTTTCAAGTTTTGATGGTTCCATATTAGAGAATTTCGTTCTACCCTATTTTGACCTATAGAAGTCCAGATTTGGACTTGGAATGAAGGATTTAGAGAGCTTGGAAGAAATGGCTTCCATGGTTCTGATTCTCGAAAAATGGAGAAGAAGATAGTACTTGACCACATGAACTTTCATGCGACAAGTTTCCAATCCTGGCCGCATGCTATTCCTGGCCGCATGCGCATTCCTGGCCGCATGAGCATTCCTGGCCGCATGAGCATTCCTGGTCGCATGCATTCCTGGCCGCATGAGCATCCTGGCCGCATGAGCAATCCTGGCCGCATGAGCATTCCTGGACGCATGAGCATCCTGGCCGTATGAGCAAATCCTGGCCGCATGGGCATTCCTGGCCGCATGCGCATTCCTGGCCGCATGAGCATTCCTGGCCGCATGAGCAATCCTGGCCGCATGAGCATTCCCTGGCCGCGTGAGCAAATCCTGGCCACATGAGCGATCCTGGCCGCATGAGCATTCCTGCCGCATGAACTCTAGCCCATAATGTCTTTTTGGCTGATTCTGTCCCGAATTTGACATTAATTTACATTGATTGTTATCTTGGCATTAATTAACATTGATTTTATCTTGATTAATAATTGATCATGCGTTCCTAGATGGAACTAAGGGACTGGCTAGTTGTCTTATTAAATTGAATGAATGACACGTTCATATGAACTATGAACTATTGCAATCGACTGGCTGATTCCGAATATTGGCATATTGATACATGCAGGCTTCAATTTATTTATCTATTTACAAAAGCAGCATGTGTACTTTATGGTCAAGGTATGATTATTCTGTGGCTAGTTTTGATTGTTGCATTATGCTATGTAAGACCTACAACCTAACCGCACGGGTATCGTTTAGAGATGTGCATATCGTACCCCGTACGAAAGTACTCATTCTGAATGACCATGATCCACGGCATAGGATTTCACTCAACATAGAGGCTACTAAGTTAAAAAAAATTGATTGCATGGAGAGATGGATTTCCGAGTTCTTACATGGCAGCCCTCTTTGGGACTATTAAGTACCCGACAGGCCGGCTGGTTCCCACAGATACTATAAATCTGCCACACGGACAGGGAGCGGTATCTGCTTATATTATTTATTGGATATTGTATATTGATGACGGGCGTCCCGCTGGGACTCGTCTAATTCATGATTGGCACAATTGATTGATTGGACAGACTAGCCTTGCTCGTACATAGCAAGAACTGAGGAATCCTTATTGCATATTCCCAGATAACTTGGAACTCACAGTAGCAAGCCGTAGTTTGTATGGCCGTTTAAATTGATTTGTTTGTGTACTGTATCTACTCTGTTAACTAACTGAGATGATCAGAATGTCAGGGCATGACGGGCCAACTTCTGTCCTTGTTTGGGTTGGGAGGTTGGTTCGAAGTGTCGTGATGTTATGCGAATCCCAGTGGTAAGCAGAGATCTACTTATCATATTTTCTTATTACTGGTTCCAGTTTCTCATATCGTGCTTTCTTGCGGTACTTGTTATTAGAGGTCTAACCTCTCTGGTTTTGTATGGCCAGATTTAGAGCCAGTCCCCGAGGGCTCAGCTTACTTCCACCTCCAAGATGGTCAATACTAGAGGGATGATCGCAGGACGACTCGAGTGGGTTCCTTACTTTCCCGCTCGTTTTGTGAATTACTTTATACTTGCCGGTTGGCACCGACATGTTAGTCGAATTGTCTTGTACTTACTTTTACATAATTGTAACTAAGTCAGGCTGCAGCTGATAAACAATTGTGTATACTTTACTACATCATCTGGCTATATTTTGTAAAGCCAGATCTCAAGAGCATTTTGACTGAGCATTTGGGAAGCCTTACTGCTTATTCTCACATGTTCTCTATTACTGTTTCTTGTTTTGAATGATTGAGACAATAGATATGAAGTGACCATAGTGAGACTTTCATGTAGTATGCACCCCCTCGTCTTTTAGACAGCATTATCATATTATACGGTATTCATCTACCCGTAATACGTAGCTGGCTGAGTCATTCCCCCTCTCTCCAGTATTCTGGTTCTGGGGCACGACAAAATTGTCTATCAAATCCATAATAACTAATATCCAAAATTTGTCCTATTGCATCTACTTCTACCGACTTGCCGTCTCCCACATAGATGTGTCTTTCACCATCAATTGGCTTTCGGTAGATCTGACAACCCTTTCTTTACACGCCATGCGTGGTACTTTGTACATTCTTCCTTCTTTACGTGTCCCGACTTGCCACAAAAGAAACAACCATTGGCCTCAGTTTGTTGTTTCTTTTGCACTGGACCCTTAGTAGCTTCTGTATGATTTCGCTTAGTGCCCTTATACTTGTTTTTAGGGGTGGTAGCCAAATTAGCACTTTCAGTTTTATCTTGCTTCAATCTCCTTCTTCTTGTACACAGTACGAAATGAGCTCATTTAGAGTCCATTTTTCCTTTTGACAGTTGTAACTGACCTTGAACTGATTGTACTGTGTAGGAAGTGAGAGCAATACCAAATAAACGAGCAAGTCATCCGACAAGTCGAGCTTAAGTGCCTTAAGTTTTGAAGCATATGAGACATCTCCATGATGTACTCCCTTATGTTACCTTTGCCTTTATACTTCATGGTAATCAAGCGCAACAAAATGTGCTTGTTTCCGCCTTATCATTCTTTGCAAATCGCTTCTCGATTTCAGCAAGGAATTATTTGGCATTAGTAACCTCATCAGATACTGCACCCCTGAATGCCTCTGGAATACCGCACTTTATGATCATTAGACTCATGCGGTTTGAGCGTTGCCACTTTTCGAAGTTCGCTCTGTCACCAGATGAACTGTCATCCTTAGGTAGTGGGACGCTCAATCCTAAGTGCAAGGTCTAGATCCATGCAGCCGAGAACAATATATATGTTCTCTTTCCAGTCCTTGAAGTTTGTCCCGTTAAGCATTGGAATTGAGTTCAGATTAGCAGATATTGTAGCAACACTAGCTGAAAAGAGAACAAAAACTAAATAAACAAATATGCTCTAATTAATAACCAAAGAATAAAAGATAGTCAAAAAATTTAAATAATGGTGAACCCCATCTCAAGATACCTAGTGCATCATTAATATTAAGTCTTTGGACAGTAATATTAACTGCAAGTGGTACTCTTGGTGTAGTGATCAAACGTTGACAATAAGTCATGTCAATAATAAGCCTATCTTTGGATCGGGTTATTATTCACATGTAAACCGTATAATTGTCACACATTTATCACCACAATATGTGTGCAATTCGGCCAAGTATTAACCTTCCTTTGGGCCGGTTAATACCCGCATGAATGTACACACACAAACATCCAACATCCCTCATAGACCATCTACGCAAGAGAGGTCACTTTGGCGACATCTTGTTTCAATGAGTCTACTTAGAATATTGGACAACTATTGCTAGTCATAAAAGGCAAAAAAAAAATGTTGACGAAATTTTACAAACTGAATCATGTCCAAAATCTTATGTACATGCATATTTGAACATTATAAATAAAATAATCATACAAGCTTCAATCAATTTCATGTTCCACAAAAATTGCCTCAAGTAGAAAGCCATACATGGTTTCAAAATTGCACCTCATCTTGGAATCTTTTTCAAATTGAGGCCAAACATTAGAACAATACTGTATAATATAAACATTCATAATTTATTTTACATCCAAAACTGAAATTGTAATATGGACTCAACTGACATTTTAATGGACCGGGTGCTTGATGTATCTCGATTACAGAGGCCAAGCCCATATGTCAAATTAAATAAAAGTTATTAATTCGAACTTAATATTTTCAAGTAACACATAAATTTTTGTGTCCAGGCATGTACACAGATGTCAAGGATATATTTAAAAAATATATTCGTAAAAACCATAAATCCTTTCAAAGATTCATGGTGGTGAAATATATGTGCGTTCTAAATATTTGGACAGAAATTGAGCACATAAAAAAAACACAACAATATTATATATGCAGACATATTGAGAAGCTGATGCTAGATTGCAACCTTTTGTCTGTTTTTCTTATCAATAATCGAATTTCTCTGTTGGCATAAAACGGCCCCAAAAAAAGGAGAAAAATGATAACCAGATTTGCCTAAAATAAACACTGTTAGATCAATATCTCTCTACAAAGAATAACCACTCGCACAAGACGACACTTTTCTTCAAAATCACTGAACAACCGAAATTCTCATTGCCTAAAATATTATAATCCTAACCAAGTTTTCCTTCTGACAACAAAACATATGTCAAAAAACAACATTACAATATCACACGAAAATTCTAAACCCTAACAAAAAAGCTGAGGAATAACATAGATTCCGTTTGTGCATTATATAAATAGAATATGCATGGATATATGCACAAACTTCTATGTTTATTACTAAGTGGATTAATTTAAAAAAAAACTCTCTAGTGCTAACTGTGCTGTCATGAAGTGTTATACGTATTAGAATTCAACAAGTATTTTCCGATGAATATGGTTTGTACGCACAATCATTGAACACACATCATCTTTAATTAAAATTATTTGAGGAGATATTGAGTTGATATTTTCCAATAGAACATGAAGTACGCATGAAAGCTGGAATCAACTCAGAGTGATTCTACATAAAATTGTTCGGTGGATGATGCAAAATTTCAATCGAACAATTGGAACCCTAATTAAATCAGATCAAACGATCTAGGGTTCCAGAACAACATAAAAAAAATATTGATCTGAAACTTCAAACTCAAGAATCAAACAGGGAGGCTCTGATACCACTTGTTGGAGTTTATTGTACCCTGTCGATTCATGAGATGAAAAACATAATAATAATTGCGGAAGCGTACCTGAATCCATTGCTAGGCTTGATGGATCTTGTAGCGATCGTCTCTTTTTTGGGTTCGATCTTCCAACTTGCTACGACCCTTAATGACAAAGGTGAATCTGAATCCTTTGTCCCTCTCTTTCTGTTGATGGGGATGCAGAAGAGAAAAAAGAGACAACCTCTCTTTTGGTGGCCGTATATGTTAGGGACCATAACCCTAATGAATACACACATATATAGATATGTGTGTTATGATATTCTAATTTGGCCCCTCATCAAATTAGAATTATCTCCGGTATCTACACATTAATTCCATGACAATTATACCATTAAGCCAATTTCCAAATAGGCCACTTTAATTTGGCTTAATTATTTAGATAGCCCAAACACAACTAATTTTACATGTGTGGCCCCTTAATTATTGAATAATTCCAACAAGGTAGCTTGCAATGTGTGTTTTGCACAAAGCAAACAACCATTTTGCACGAAAAAAAGGGTAGACAAGTAAACTTTACCAATTACCATCCTTTCTTTCTAGTTTAGGGACAATGGAAAAAAATGGAGGGCAACTTGAATTGGAGCTAGGTCCATGAGAGAGAGAGAGAGAGAGACATAAGTCACATAACCATGTGTCTATTTTTTTTGCGAACATGGAGTTGTCAATCATGAAATTGTCCAATTATATCCCGGTGAAAATATTGGAGTTTGAACTTTTTGTTGTTGTTGTCATTTATTTCAGTTTAGGTATTTATGTAATTCGAAAAACATAAAATTGCTTATATAGCATCACAGTTTACTAAAATTATTCTGAGAGCAACAAAGTTTCAAAAATTGTAACATAAGTCACAAAACATCCTTTAAAAGGACGCTTTTAAGTTTTGCTATAAAACGTCATTTAAAAGGACGTTTTTGAAGCGTCCACGTCATCAGCCTATCCATGCGCTCAACAGCCTTAGGATTCGGATTAACTCTTTCGCGTACCTTAATTTTTAATTAGTTAGAAAATAAAATAACGTTTTCGTTACAACCATATGCACATAAACCTTTAGAAGGGTATTTTGACACATTAAAGTAGTTAAGGAGGATAGTTAAGAAGGGACGGGAGAGTTCAGGGAAGGCTGAGCGTGTGTGAAGTAAAGTTGATATAGAAACTGTAGTGCCCCGCTTTCGATAGGCGACGAACTTTATAATATACTTGCACCGAGTCAGATCGGTCGTAAACTTAGATGGCCATCTGACTCGATCGCCGAGATTAGTAAACGATAACACATTGCGGCATCGATCAAATCGATTTGGACGGATGTTACGAGAATCGATCCAACTAGTGGAACGACTTATATTGGAGTAAGTCCTAGATGTAGCGGGCTGCGTCTCGGCAAGTGAGCTCTATATAAGTGTCCATTCGACGGGACCTGTAGTGCCCCGTCCATACATCGTGCTCCGTTTTCGTCCACGGGGTGCGCGAGAAAGGAACACTGTCGCTATCGATTCGGCCGGGACCGATAGGTCAGAATCGGCCGAGTCGATCGAACGGGAACGGTTGAATTAAGATCCCTTCAATGTTATGAAATAGCTACTTCAGAACTAAGTCCCATATTCAGCGGGTTGCGCCTCGAGGATTGGCTCTGCGGCTGAGTCGGGAGAGACCTCCCGTTGCTCTAATTTTCATGCCGCACTTGATTTGGCTTTGGCTTTAATTTTCGTGAATGTATTTTTCGTGAATGTTTTCGATTGGTTTTCGTGACTTGCATTTTTGAGCTTCGCATTCATATCGACATTCCTTGAATTACACAGTGTTCTAATTAGTTGCTTATGCGATTGCAGGTGATCGCGTAGGCGACGTCAGCGCAGCCAACCGCTCGCTCGCTTGAAGCAAGTCTAAGGCGAGTGGCTGACCTCCTTCGTCTCGTCCCTCTACTTCAAAATCAATATGAAGTAAATGAATACTTGTCATTATAGTGTAGAATCAAAGAAATCGTGGTACGATTCTTCACGAAACACTTGCTATCAAACTGGCAGTATTGAAAATGGAAAACATGCTTTCTTATGCAATTCCACTTAGCCTATGCAGAATAATGAATGAATCGATTAACGTTTATCGCAACGATATGGCTAAGTGAGTAAATCGACTAAGTTCAAAACAAAGGCTAAGTTTCGCACATAAAAGAGAAAGGATAAGGTTCTAGAAAAGAGATAGCATATTTCAAGACTCTGCAAAACGGTCATTGGACAACTTGTCGACAAGGTGTAGTTTTCTCGAACGGTTGCCTAGGCCAAGGGATCGATTCGGCCCCGGAGGAACGAGTATAGCAAGCGCCAGCCTTTCATCGGCGTGGGTTATTCGGAAACTTTCGCACAGGGCTCGCTACCCGCCGCGAAAGGGTCACCGTCTAACCCAGCTATAGTCCATAATGGCTTGACATTGCCAGTGGCCTTCACACCCTTTCACTGCTTAACTATTGCACGTGACACGGAATAAATATGATAGCTGCTTAATGTTTACAAATTCATATGCTCGCCTCGAAACATGTTGCCATGCAATTGATCAGGAAGGTTGGAAAGATCACATAATCTCACTCCCACTTTTCCTAAATAGGGGTAAAATGGTCATTTTTGCATTTTTGGGAATGTTAGAAATTTTTATTTAATTATATTGTTATTTGGAGATTTTTAGAGTCGGTTTCGAATTTCAGCTCATTCCGACTTGTATCAGAGACCCGGGGTAGCTTAGACTATGATCGGAACCCAAACTTAAGTTAGACATGGCCCATAAAATCCAACAAATTAGTCTGGTACTTTTAGACAATTTTCCCGTGACTTAATCGGTCAATTTGTAGATTTTAACTTGGCCTTTACAACCCCGAAAATTAGTTTAAGTCAATTTTGACCTAGAGGAGGCTTGGAGGGCATTTGGACATTTGCCAAATGCCCCAGGCCCCCCTACATGGCCGGCCACTAGGGAGAGACCCTCCCTCTTCATTTACTTCTTCTCCACTCTCAAGTTCTTCCCTCTGTTGAGTTTTCCCCAAAATATAGACCAAAATTTGAGATTTGATCTCTAAATCTTCTATTTTTCTCCAATTTTCTTCCATAGATCCTATCTACACCATCAAGGAAGGGTGCTACCAAGTTTGGGAGAAAAGTGCAAGGTGGAAGTGTCCTTTTCCCAAGGATTTTCGTGTCGGAGAGAATTTCATTAGGATTCACTCCTAATAGGTAATTATCTATCTTCCAAATCATTCTCCTATATTTTTACTTGGCTTTGGAACCCATAGGAATTACCCATGGTTGTGTCCCTTGTGTAGAGATTAGAGGCCTATGGGAGACTCCTAGGAGAACTAGGATTAGGGTTGTGTCCATGTATCCTTGTATTGGTGTGTCTATATATATAAATATATATGAATACATGTGTGTTTGTGTGTGTGTGTCCATATATATCTATATATATCTATCTATCTATATATATATATATATATATATATATATATATATATATATATATATATATATATTTGTCCGGCGGGCCTAGCTCTAGTGGTTAGGAGGGTTGGCTCCCCTAGCGGTGGGGCTAGGTTCGAGCCCTCCCTTCCCCACCCGAGGTGGCTGGGCGGCTTTGGCCGCGGCCTCGGGTTGGGGGCCCCTTGCCGGACACCCCACCCCCCCCCCCCCTGCCCCCCCCTCCCCCCGGGTTACCCCCACCCCCGACCCCCCCCCCCCCCCCCCCCCCCGGGCCCCCCCCCCTCCAAAAAAAAAAAAAAAAAAAAAAAAAAAAAAAAAAAAAAAAAATATATATATATATATATATATATATATATATATATATATATATATATATATATATATATATGTGAGTGTGTCTATGCATATGTGTATATGTATCTATATATATGTTTGTGTGTCCATATTATGTATATAGATATATATATTTATATGTGTGTATGTGTGTCTATATATATATAGATATGGATGTGTGTGAGATTAGAGAGGAGAGAATTAGAGATTAGAGAAGAGATTATGTGAAACCCGTAAATTTAATTAATTATTTTATTAGTGCTTCTTATTATTATTATTATAAATCATTTATTTAGGAAAATTGTATTTTTGAAAATATTATTAATCCTGGAATTTTTGAAGGTTGGACCAGACCGTCCCGAACTTGTCCTGGACCCGTCTCGATCCATTTTGAAATTGGATCCAAACTCAATTTTATCCTTGGATTTATTAATTTATAATTATAAGTTTAATTCTAATCTTATTATTTAAAAAAAATTATTTTCCTTTTAAAACTTTTGTTTAAAACTTGCATTTATTTAAACTCTAACTCTCAAAATACTTTAACTCACTTTTTCTCTCTATATCAATCTTCTAAGGCTTCTGGAGAATGAAACCTTTTCATTTTCCTTCTCAAACGTTGCTTTGGCCGAACCTTCTTTCTGAAACTTCCCGAGTGGCCGAGCCCTTTCCCTTCCCAAACGTCCGGCGACTCCTCGGCTCCCGTAACTCCTCTCCTCCACCCTATAAAACCCCTTCACTACCATTCTTCCATCACCATCCTCACTTCTTCCCAAGCCATTTCCAAATCTGTGCCCTAACTTTGCTCCGGCGGCCTCCCGACGCCGATCCCTTGCGAGCCAGGCCAGCACCCGAGCCGCCCAGGCCAGCGCCCCTCCGCCCGAGGCCAGCGCACCTCCGTCCGAGCCCGGCGACCCCCGCCTCCGCTGTCCCCACGGCCCAGGCCGACCGCCGGCGACCGAGTCTCGCCCCTGCGCGCGCCCCTCCGGCCCCGATCCCATGTCCGCGTCCGCCCTGACGCCGTCGACCCCCTGCCGTTTCTGTTACCCTCACTTTTCCCAGTTAGGGATAAAATAGTAATTTTCCATTTTATAATATTTTTGGGAATTTTATTTCATGAATATTGATATTTAATTATTATAGGAGTCGGGTTCGAATTTCATCGCATTCCGAGTTAATTCGGGACCCCGGTGAATTTCGACTTGAGTCATAATTAGCATGTTATTTAACCATGGCCCACCACACTAAACTTTTCGGTTTAGGAGTTTGGACTAGTCCCCCATGAGTAATTTAGTTTAATTATAATTTTTAATTAATTTTAGCAACTTCCGAAACCCATTTTTGGATTAATTAGCATGTAGGCTTAGGGAGGGGCAAACTTGTAATTAACAAGTGCCCCTACCCATGCCCATGGCCGGCCACCTATAGCACCCTCTCCACCTCACATTTCTTCTTAACTAAGTCTTCTTCCTCTCTCTTCATTCTTTCTTTCCAACTCCTTCTTCTTCCTCTTCAAATCCACATTTAGGTATGATTTTTAAACCCTCTTAAATTCCTCATTTGCATTTACTCCTTCACATTAATTAGAGAGGGAATCATTCTCTACATGTTGACCCTAAATTTTGTAGGTTTCCTTAAATTCTAGTTTAAGGATTTATTTATGGTTTTATTCTTTTTAGAGTGGTATATATATATATATATATATATATATATATATATATATATATATATATATATATATATATATATATATATATATATACATGTGTATTTATATGTGTGTATTTATATATATGTATTTGTGTGTGTGTAGAGGAGAGTGATAGTTGTGTCATGAGAGTGTGTCCATGTGTGGGTGAGAGTGTATCCATGTGTGTGTGTGAGTGTCCATATATATATATATATATATATATATATATATATATATATATATATATATATATATATATATATATATATATATATATATTTTATATATATATATATATATATATATATATATATATATATATATATATATATAGATATGTGTAGGTATATATATATGTGTGTGTGGTCATACATATATAGGTGTGTGTATTTGTTTGAGTAGAGAGAGAAGGGAATAAGGATATGTATGTGAGTATGTATATATACATGTGAGAAAGATTAGAGAGGGATTAGAAGAGATTAGAGAGGTTTTTAGAGTGATTTAGAGAGGGAAATAGAGGAGGAATGATGGAGGATTTGTGGAGGGGAAAGGGGGAGCACCCACAGCAGCTAGGGGGCTGTTTTTTCCCCCCTAAACAGCCCCCTAATAGCAGCAATTTCAGCAGCAGTAACAGCCACAGTAGCAGCAGCTTAGGCATTAAACCCCCCCTTTTAACCCCCTATTCGACCCCGTATATACCCCACTATATACCTATATATATACATATATATACCCTAATATTAGCTCTATATAACCTTAATAAACCTACTAGAATAACCCCCAAAACTTGTTCCAAGAGAGGGTGAAAAGTATAGGTTGAAGAGAGTTTGAGTGAGTGAGTTTAAGGGTTGAGTTAGATTTGGTGATAGGGGAAATTGAGTTCCGTGATTCGGAACGCGTCGAAACTTGGAGGAACCTAGATAATGTGATTTAGATTTTGTCGGTAGGCTTCGGAGTCGGAATCGGGGTTGCGTGTGGGCTCGGGGAGACGGTATCGCACCGCACCATCCCGTATCTTGAAATATTCAAGATAACGGGTAAACGGGCGATAAGATGGACTGGATGTCCACTTACCCTAGAAAACTTGGTAGGTAATGGTTGTATAGGCTAGTACCCTACCACCCTAGGAAGCACGGAGTGGAATTCCCAAGGGAAGGCCATTTGGCGTCAAGTTAGAACGGTTTAAGGGTAAATGTTAAGGGGTAATCGGGTAATTTCGAGATACGGAGTTCGGGTAGTCGGATTGACTTGAAACTTGGGTGGCATGTTGGGTACACCCTACAAATATCATATTTCAGCCAATTTTGGCTCGGTTGACCCAGAGTTGACTTTTTACCCAAAAGTCAACCGTGAGTCAACACATTGTCTAGATTTGACCAAATCCAAACCAGAGTTGACCAGATGACCAAAAGTCAACTATTGGTCAAAATTTTACCAGTTTGACCTAGGGTTGACCTAGAGTTGACCAGAGTAGACCATGGTTGACCAGTTGACCAAAAGTTAACTGTAGGCCAACTCTTGACCCCGTTTGACTTTCTTCGACTTGTTTTGACCTGTGATGACTGGTATGACCTAGGATTGACTTGGTCTGGCTTAGATTGACTTGATATAACTTGATTTGACCTAGATTTGACTTGACAGGACTTAGTGTGACTCAGTGAGACCTAGTTTGACCTAGATTGCATATCATTCATTGTGAATCATTCTTAAACTTGTTTAAACCTAAATTAACATACAGTATCTCATCTTTAGGTTTCTGATTACCGCTCTGAGCATTGATATGTCCTACAGCTCAGGACAGCAGGCGAGTATATTCACTGATAGTTTTCATTGTCTTGATATTTGCTATATCCGATTCAGTCGTAGTGTCTTACTTGATTCTCAGTCACGATAGTTCACGGACTAGTATTGTCGGATTCCTGTCATGAGATGTCATTCCTGGATTTCTTGGGATACTTGTACTTGCTTGGTCTTGATTCTTGTACTTGTATTGACGCCGATTCCTGAAGAGGACTTGCTCCCCTCTTAGGAAATCCCGCGTCATGACGTGCTATGTCCGGATCCGTATACTATTCGAGGAATGGGGAATATTATAGATAGTGTGATCAATGCCCACCTTGAGTTACTACTTGTATCATAGCTATACCCTCACCTCACGATGGGTATAGCCTGACCTGTGCTACTACTTGCTCCATAGCTTACCATCCCGACCGGACCGAGTCTGCGTACTTGTTGCCGGTCGGCTGGAAGCCTGATTCTTGACCCATACCGATCACATTAGGCTATAATATTCGAGGCACATTTTATATTTACTTCTCTTATCATGTACCCTGATCTGCTCTACATTCAGTACTCTCTCACCATGCATGATATACAGTTACTCACATGCTCTACATGCCTTTACATTGTATCATGATTGGAGACTAAGTTCTGCTCGGGAGAAGAGTTATAACCCCGGTCCTTGTTTGGTTTAAGGGTTGTAATTTGGCTTCCGAACGGTTCCCAAGTCTTCATATATATCTTTGTCTTGTAGTTCATTATACTGTCTCTTATAGAATTTGTCAATTCACATGGAACTGCTGTTAGTGCTTGTACTTGCTCATTTTCCTGACAGGATACCATTATGATATATTACAGATGATTCCGAGGCGGACTGCTCGACCTATTACGGGCTCGAGTCAGACGGAGTAGCCATGGATCGTGGCCTTATAGTAGAGCCACTAGATTTTGTACTTGCAGAGTAGTATAGATTAGCTAGGTTTGACTGGACTGCGATCCAGCTAGTTTTATCAGACTGTAGCTTCTACATTATATTTTGAGACCCTGTGATGTTGTATATATCTGGGCTTGTATTGGACTCTGAACTTATTTACTCTTTCATCTATCATATGTCTTTCCTTCTGAGCTATCTACCTTAGTTTTATTCTGTGATTGAGACTGTATTGTTATGTCACCTCCATTCGGAGAGTATATACTGTACAGGTACATTATACTGTTAGTCGTAGTATTTACAGACGTTATATACAACGTTCTACCGCCGACACTGCGGCGTAGGCTGGACGTACCCACGTGCTCGTGTCCCTCCCTCATAAGGGTGCGGGTCGTGACACGTTTTTGTGGTGGCCCATGCAGGTCAGTGTCGCAATTAGTGCGATCTCGTAATAGTGCTCGACTTAGAGTACTAATTACGAGCCTGCAATTAGGACGTAGGACCTAGGACATGATAGGAGTTTCTCAATCACACCTAGGAATTTTCGATCTTTTGATTATCATGATTATTCACCTTGTATTAAATTAACTGTCCTTCTTTGATAATATCTACTCATGTGCCATATTGATCTCCTTGTTTCAATTCGTCTACAGGATGACGAAGACGCATCCGCAGGCCTCTGGATCGAGTAGCTTGCCCGAGAGATCTGACCCGGCCGAGGAGGAGGTTCATGAGACTGCCCACAGTGATTCTACTATTTCGGAGACCTCGGCAGTTGTACAGGGAGGTCTACCACCTCCACCCCAGAGGGTTTCGGTCGTCGTTCCGGAGATGCTGCCGCCACCACCACCGATACCGACGGATACACATCATATGTTCCTTTTTCTTCAGCAGATGATGGAGACACAACGGGCCCAGGCAGAGGCATCGCAGCGCCAGTCGGAGGCGTCACACCGTCAGATCGAGATGCTGAGGCAGAGTATGGAAAACTCGCATCAGCTTGTACTGGCAGCAGTGGAGAGAGTGGCACCGGGTACGGTGTAGGGCCCTACTGGCCAGCAGCCGTACCAGCAGCAGTCCAGGCCGGGGACAGTATTAGACTTTAGGAAGATGAGCTCCAGGGACTTCACGGGCACGGAGGGCTTCCTTTATGCAGACGACTGGCTAGAGGATGTGCAACGGAGCATGGAGCTGGCAGAGCTTCCTAGAGTACTTTGGGTTTCGACCGCAGCCAGCCGATTCTTCGACATTGCGATGACATGGTACCATACGGATCCTCGTGCATCGGTGAGAGGGCTGACATGGGAGAACTTCCGGAGGCTCTTCAAGGAGAAGTTCTTCCCGGACGTGGCTCTTACAGCATTGGAGGGCCAGTTCGTGGGTCTAGTGCAGGGGAACTCATCGGTGGACGAGTATGCAGCTGAGTTCTTCCGCCTTAGCAGGTTTGCTCTCGATATGATCCAGGATGAGGGGCAGAAGGCTCGTAAGTTCCACAGGGGACTTATTCATGCAGTGCGCACCCGCACCTCGGGTCGCCGTGACGCGACGTTCGATCAGATATTGATGGACGCACAGATTGCAGAGGAGGACTTCGGCCTCAAGCCGAAGAGGAGTGGAGATACTATGGGGGCGAGTTCCAGTGCGGGACCGGCCAAGCGTCCCCATATTCAGCAGCAGCAGAGGTCATTTCAGCAGCAGCAGCCTCTGTTGCAGATTCAACAGGCACCGGCGCGTGCCCAGCAGCATCAGGGTCAGGGCCAGAGGCAGACCCAGCAGTGTGCTTTCTGCGGAAAGATGGGGCACAGCAGAGACGTATGCCGGAGGAGGTTAGGCGCTTGCCTATTCTGCGGAGGGACCGACCACCAGCTGAAGGGCTGCCCTGCTCGGGCAGCCAAGGGAGGCCAGGACAGGGTGCAGCCGGCTAGAGGACCAGCGGTTCAGCAGAGGGGTCCTCCACTTCAGACCCAGCAGCAGCATTTTGTTCAGCATCAGAGGGGAGCACCCGCGGGCAGGGTGTTCGCATTGGCAGCAGAGGAGGAGGTAGAGCTCGTGGGAGATGTTGTAGCAGGTCATGTTCTCCTAGATTCCTTTTCTGCTTTTGCCTTATTTGATTCTGGGACGACCCATAGTTTTGTGTCTGTTTCTTTTGCTCCGAGGCAAAATATTATTGCAGAATCTATGGGTAGGACTTGCAAGATTATGACCGGGGGAGGTATTATCCTGGTTAATAATATTTGCAAGGGGCGGAGAGTCACTCTGAGAGGCCGGGACTTGAGTGTGTGTCTGCTCGTAATGTCCCTACCGAGGTACGATATGGTACTCGGTATGGATTGGTTGAGCATGCACCATACTAGCATTGATTGCAGAGGAGTCATAGTTTTTTTTAGGACGCCGGGAGAGCCAGAGATCGAGTTTGCTCGAGGAGCAGCGGAGCCGGAGGCTGGATTCTGTGGAGCTTTGTTGGTGGGGCAGGATTTGCCACATCCGTTGATTGCTGAGTTCTCGGATGTCTTTCCCGAGAAGTTGCCGGGGATGCCGCCAGACAGGGACATTGAGTTCACTATAGACTTGGTGCCGGGCGCCGAGCCCATTTCACAGCATGTCTATAGGGTGAACAACAGCGAGTTGATAGAGCTGAAGAAGCAAGTCGACGAGCTGCAGGACAAGGGGTTCATCAGATCCAGTTCTTCGTCCTGGGGAGCTCCAGTCCTGTTCGTACCGAAGAAGGACGGTACGTCCCGCATGTGCATTGATTACCGGGCGCTCAACAACCTCACTATCAAGAATAGGTACCCTTTATCGAGGATCGACGACTTGTTCGATCAGCTGAGTGGGGCAAAGGTCTTTTCGAAGATAGACTTGAGGTCCGGGTATCACCAGCTGAAGGTGAGGCGGGATGACATTCCCAAGACGGCATTTCGGACTCGGTACGGCCAGTACGAGTTTACAGTGATGCCATTTGGGTTGACCAATGCTCCCGCGGTGTTCATGAACTTGATGAACAAGATATTCCATCAGTACCTTGACAAGTTCGTGGTGGTCTTCATAGACGATATCTTGATCTATTCGAAGACGCAGGAGGAGCATGAGGAGCACTTGAGATTTGTGTTAGAGACTCTGAGGAGGGAGCAACTCTACGGGAAGCTTTCGAAGTGTGAGTTCTTCTTAGACCAGGTGGAGTTCTTACGTCATGTTGTGACTGAGCACGGGATTTCAGTAGACCAGAGGAAGATTTCGGCAGTGGAGACTTGGCCTACGCCCAGTTCAGTTGCCGAGGTTCGGAGCTTTCTGGGTTTGGCTGGCTATTACCGGAAGTTCGTCCAGGACTTCTCGCGGATTACAGAGCCGATGACTAGACTCACCAGGAAGGACGTGGAGTTCGTCTGGACTGTTGAGTGTCAGGCTGCATTCGATGAGCTGAAGAGGAGGTTGACTTCAGCTCCAATCTTGACTTTGCCATCTGGGTCAGGTGGGTTCTCGATCTTCAGCGATGCTTCCGGGAAGGGTTTAGGGTGTGTTCGTCAGCAGCACGGGAAGGTGATTGCCTATGCATCCAGGCAGTTGCATCCTCATGAGAAGAACTATCCTACTCATGATCTGGAGTTGGCCGCGGTTATATTTGCTTTGAAGTTATGAAAGCATTACCTGTACGGAGAGCGAGTTGAGATCTTCACAGATCACAAGAGCTTGAAGTACGTGTTCACTCAGAAGGAGTTGAACATGCGGCAGAGGCGGTGGTTAGAGCTGATGAAGGACTTCGATATATCCTTGCAGTACCATCCGGGGAAGGCCAACGTAGTTGCAGATGCCTTGAGCAGGTATCCAGTTGCTATGTTTTTGACGGTAGATCGTCGCTTGTTGGCCGACCTTGATAGTTTGGGTATCGAGGTCATCATCCCGGGCGTAGAGATCCAGATATGGGGTTTGCAGATTCAGTCTGAGCTGATGGATAGAGTCAGGTCAGCGCAGTATGATGATGTTGCCCTGAGGAGCATCAGGGAGCAGGTGAGGACGGGCTTGCTTGACGATTTCTCTGTAGCCGAAGACGGGTCGTTGCGGCACGGTACTAGGCTGTGCGTTCCGCGTGGAGAGCTTCGGGAGGAGGTTCTTCAGGAGGCGCATCGCTCTCAGTATTCTATGCATCCTGGAGCCAACAAGATGTATAGGGACCTGAGAGAGCACGTGTGGTGGTATGGCATGAAGCACGAGGTAGCTCAGTTTGTATCTCGTTGTCTTGTGTGTCAGCAGGTGAAGGCCGAGAGACAGAGACCAGGTGGATTACTACAGCCGCTACCCATTCTCGAGTGGAAGTGGGAGCACATCACCATGGACTTTGTATCTGGACTTCCACGGTCGCCAGAAGGGAGGGACGCAGTTTGGGTCATAGTTGATAGATTGACCAAATCGGCCTACTTTTTGCCTTTCAAAGTGGGTTTGTCTACGGAGAGGCTGGCTGAGCTGTATGTTCGTCAGATTGCACGGAGTTCCGGTGAGCATAGTTTCAGATCGGGATAGCCGATTCACTTCCCACTTCTGGAAGAGTTTGCAGGCTAGCTTGGGCACCTCGCTCAAGTTTAGTACTGCTTATCATCCTCAGACAGACGGGCAGTCGGAGAGGACCATCCAGACTTTGGAGGATATGCTTCGCACATGTGTGCTAGATCTCGGGGGTTCTTGGGAGGACCATCTTCACCTGGTAGAGTTTGCTTACAACAACAGCTACCAGGCCAGTATAGAGATGTCACCATTTGAGGCTCTATATGGACGGAGATGCCGTACTCCTTTGTCTTGGGATGATGTCGGCGAGCGGGTGCTTCTTGGGCCGGAGATGGTTGTGGATGCGGCCGAGAAGGTCAGGATGATTAGAGACAGACTTCGGGTGGCTCAGGATAGGCAGCGGCATTGGGCCGATAGTCACCGGAGACCGTTAGAGTTCGAGGTTAGTTTCAGTTCTTATAGTGTTTGTTGTGATTGTTTGTTAGTTATGTGTTGAGTTTTTGTCTTGTGTCTAGGTTGGTGATATGGTATTTCTGAGGATATCACCGACACGTGGCACTATTCGCTTTGGCGGCGGTGGGAAGCTCAGTCCGTGCTACATCGGACCTTTCACCATCTTAGAGAGGATCGGTGCAGTAGCCTACCGACTGGACTTGCCTACCAGGCTCGAGGGAGTGCACAACGTGTTTCATGTATCTCAGCTGAGGCGGTACGTGGCAGATCCTAGCCATGTATTGGACCATTCAGTGATACAGGTGGGACCTACTCTCAGCTATCCAGAACAGCCGGTGGAGATTCTGGATCGCAGGGAGAAGGTGCTCCGGAACCGGGTCATACCCTTGGTTCGGGTTGCGTGGAGACATCACTCTCCAGGTGAGTCTACCTGGGAGAGGGAGGACGACATGCGGGAGCGTTTCCCTTATCTTTTCGCGCCCTGAGGTATAAATCTATTTCCTTATTTCTGTTTGTAATTTCCTGTGCTTGTTGTCTTCAATTTCGAGGACGAAATTTTTTTTAAGGTGGATAGACTTGTCACCCTCACATTTCCCAGTTAGGGGTAAAATGGTAATTTTCTATTTTATAATAATTTTGGGAATTTTATTTCATGAATATTGATATTTAATTATTATAGGAGTCGGGTTCGAATTTTATCGCATTCCGAGTTAATTCGGGACCCCGGTGAATTTCGACTTGAGTCGTAACTAGCATGTTATTTAACCATGGCCCACCACACTAAACTTTTAGGTTTAGGAGTTTGGACTAGTCCCCCATGAGTAATTTAGTTTAACTATGATTTTTAATTAATTTTAGCAACTTCCGAAATCCATTTTTGGATTAATTAGCATGTAGGCTTAGGGAGGGGCAAACTTGTAATTAACTAGTGCCCCTACCCATGCCCATGGCCGGCCACCTATAGCACCCTCTCCACCTCACATTTCTTCTTCACTAAGTCTTCTTCCTCTCTCTTCATTCTTTCTTTCCAACTCCTTCTTCTTCCTCTTCAAATCCACATTTAGGTATGATTTTTAAACCCTCTTAAATCCCTCATTTGCATTTACTCCTTCACATTAATTAGAGAGGGAACCATTCTCTACATGTTGACCCTAGATTTTGTAGGTTTCCTTAAATTCTAGGTTAAGGATTTATTTATGGTTTTATTCTTTTTAGAGTGGTATATATATATATATATATATATATATATATATATATATATATATATATATATATATATATATATATATATATATTTATATATATATATATATATATATATATATATATATATATATATATATATATATATATATATAATATATATATATATATAAAATATATATATATACATGTGTATTTATGTGTGTGTATTTATATATGTATTTGTGTGTGTGTAGAGGAGAGTGTTAGTTGTGTCATGAGAGTGGGTCCATGTGTGGGTGAGAGTGTGTCCATGTGTGTGTGTGAGTGTCCATATATATATATATATATATATATATGGACAAAATATATATATATATATATATATATATATATATATATATATATATTTTGTCCATATATATATATATATATATATATATATATTTTTTTTTTTTTTTATATATATATATATATATATATATATGTGTGTGTGTGTGTGTGTGTGTGTGTGTGTGTGTGTGTGTGTGTGTGTCTATATATATGTATATACATTTATATATATATATATATATGTAGGTATATATATATGTGTGTGTGGTCATACATATATAGGTGTGTGTATTTGTATGAGTAGAGAGAGAAGGGAATAAGGATATGTACAAATGTGAGTATGTATATATATATGTGAGAAAGATTAGAGAGGGATTAGAAGAGATTAGAGAGGTTTTTAGAGTGATTTAGAGAGGGAAATAGAGGGGGAATGATGGAGGATTTGTGGAGGGGGAAGGGGGAGCACCCACAGCAGCTAGGGGGCTGTTTTCCCCCCTAAACAGCCCCCTAACAGCAGCAATTTCAGCAGCAGTAACAGCCACAGTAGCAGCAGCTTAGGCATTAAACCCCCCTTTAACCCCCTATTCGACCCCGTATATACCCCACTATATACCTATATATATATACATATATATACCCTATTATTAGCTCTATATAACCCTAATAAACCTACTAGAATAACCCCCAAAACTTGTTCCAAGAGATGGTGAAAAGTATAGGTTGAAGAGAGTTTGAGTGAGTGAGTTTAAGGGTTGAGTTAGATTTGGTGATAGGGGAAATTGAGTTCCGTGATTCGGAACGCGTCGAAACTTGGAGGGAATGCTGCCCAAATTTTTTGGTGTTTTGGCACATTTTCCCAGTTTTGGGTTGTCCCAAATATAGAGGGAATGCTGCCCAAATTTTTTATAAAACTTTATAAATGGATTTCAAATCGGTTTTCGAAAATATTTTTAAATTGGATTTTGGACGACGACCGTATCGGTCAATGGGCCCTTAGCGAAATGCAAACGAAACCGGTTTTACCGGACGTTGAGGCATTAGCTAATTTGACGATTGGACCAATATCTGAGACTCGTAAATTATTCAATTTAATTTTATTTTATTTTGTAATTAAATTGTAGGATAATTTTTAGAGACTAACCAAAGTTTTCTTCTTATTTAAATTCATGTAAAATGGTCTGTAAGGGCATAAGCCCATTTATTTCTGCTATTTTTTGTAATAGCTAGTAATGTGTTCGTATTTTTTCTGATTTTGTTCGAAAACGTAAAAAAATTAGAAATGATAAATAATTATAACATTTTAGAAATTCATGTTCTTCTCATTTAAAGAAAAATATAGTTTTATTATATAAATTATAAAATACCAAGTTTTGCCAATAAACCGATAAATACAAAGTTTTCCGAAATTAAATATAAAATGATCTTTCCATCATAATTAAATGTAACGCATTAGATAATCGAGTTTTGTTTGTGTTAGTATAATAAAGATTAAAAATTGACTAAGACAAATTTAGAGATTGTAACTAGCACATCTAGCATGACAACTTTTAAAATCTAAGGCAGACTTCTCGATTGTAGGATTTCGAGGACAAGTCTGAAATTCATCTCGGAGACATTACCCTCATTCCAGTCAAACCAAGGCAAGTACATTTTGTGGTAGTTTACAATTATTTAGTAATCGTTTTATTGTAAGTTTAAACCACGATGCAACACGGAACTCTCTCTCTGAGAGCATTGACTGATTAACTGTTGGGTACTGGGGGAGTAGTGTAATGAGTATGACCACATCCAAAATAGTATAATGACTGTGTTAGCTTACCCCTCATACACACGGGGATAAGCCATATCGTATCAATATGATACAACTGTACAACCCAATCCGGTCATATTCATTGCCTATTCAAATCACAATGTTTTAACTGCTGGAAAACTAATTATTTCAAATTGTTTAAAAGTGCATAACTCTATTATTATTTCAATTGTTGAATTATCATAAATTGTACTTTGCTCCCTCCTGACTGGAGATAACACTTTTAGGTTCTATTGATGATGCAGAGCTACTGATTAGTAGTTATTATGATCCTGAGTTGTATCATGCTGTGCTATCAGATGATGCTGATCTTGGAGATGACGAGCCTATCTTTTAGCTGTCGTCATTTTCTATTTCCAGTTGTTGTTGTTTGAAAAGACTATTTCTATTATCAGTTGTAACTTTTGTTGGACAAGTTTTAATTATCGGAAATATTAAGTTGTGGCAATTAGTCTGTGTTGTTGATTACCTGCATGAGTGATACAGCTTACTGCCGCCGTCTCAACAACGGTGCAGGCTGGACATGATCCGATTCGACCCAAGAAATTAGGACCGGGTCGTGACAGATTATAAGGGTGAGAAGGAGGGGAATTAGAGAGGAGTTAGAGAGGGAGAAAAAAAAAGAGAAACCACAGCAACAGGAGGGTTTGGGGCTGCTGTCCCCCTCCCCACACAAACAGCAGCATAGCAGCAGCAAAAGCAGCAGTAACAGCAGCTATAGCAGCTGCTATAGCCCCCCGTAATAGCCCCCATTAACCCCCACAAAATCCCCTATATATATACATTTTTTTTCCCTTTAACCCCCACAAAATCCCCTATATATATACATATATATACCCCTATAAACCTACATATATACTCCTATATATAACCATATGTATCCCCCCTAAGAGGGCCTATGAGTGGGTATATGGAGTGGGATTAGAGTGGATTAGAGTTTGTGGGTTAGAGCTTAGCAATAGTGAGAAAAAGGGAATAGTTGGATAGTGAGTGGAAGGGTGATTTTGAGTTAGGAGTGTCGAAACGCGTCCAAATTTGAATGGGACTTAGCTAATGTAAAATAGAGTTTGTAGGTAGGCTCTTAAGTTAAAATCAGGGTTTTGTTTGAGATTAGGAGAATGGTATCACACGATACCATTGAGTATCTTACGATACTCAAGATAATGGGAAATTAGTCAACATGAGTCGTAAGATGGACTGGATGTCCACTTTACCTAGAAAACTTGGTTGGTAATGTTAGTGTAGATTAGTATCCTACTACCCTAGGAAGCCGGGAGTGGAACTCCTAAGGAAAATCTACTTGGCCTTAATATTAGGGTAGAAAGGGTAAACGGGATAAGTAGAGATAATATCCATTTCTCAACATATGGGTTTAATACTTTAAGATATAGCTAAAATTAGGATATTATGGTTGGTAATGGTTAGGAATAGTGGACTTGGACTAGTTTTGACCTTGGTTGACCACTGTTGACTATTTTGACCAAAAGTCAACCGAAAGTCAACCGTAGCCTAAAATTGACCAAACTTGACCAAACTTGACCAGTTGACCCAAAGTCAACTATTAGTCAACGTTAGTCAAGTTTGACCTAAAGTTGACTTAGAGTTGACCTAGGGTTGACCAGAGTTGACCAGTTGACCAAAAGTCAACTGTAAGTCAACTGTTGACTTAAATCGACCCAGTTTAATTTTGTTTGACTTGCATTGACCCAGTTTGACTTTGTTAGGCATAATATAACTTAGATTGACCCTGTTCAATCTAGTTTGACCTTGTTTGACCTAGATTGACTTAGTTTGACGTGTCTTGACCTAGTTTGACTCAGTATGACTTAATTTTACTTCCAAACCATTATATTGATACAGTATTCCATCTATAGGTTCTCGAGGCACTGTTCTTGGACTCAGTCGACTTATCCATCATATTATAGGCGAGTACATTCTCTGATACTTTTCTAATTTACAATAATTGTTATAATTCATGTAATTAGTGTTGATATGTTTGTTCTCGACACATTGGTCACACGGATTGGTATTCATAGATCTCGACATGAGATGTTATTCCTTGTTATCTTGGTATGTCTTGTGCAAGCTCCCTTGTAGTTCTTATACAGTATATGGACGCTGATTCTCGAGGAGACTTGCTCCCTTCTCATAGAATCCCGCGTCGTGACGTGTCTTGTTTGGATCCACTCTACCTGTCGGGGACGGGGAGTACTAGTGTAGGTGTGTGGTCATTATCCGCCTTGTTTATTCTTGTAGACCTTGTGAATGCCAATCCTACACTCCACGTATGATTGGCTAGATCCTTAGACCTTGTGCAAGACCCAAGCCGGCCACATATCGAAGCTAGTACTCACACACCTAGATATATGATTCTTGATTCTTGTATATGCCATGATCAGTTTTACTTGCCTTATTCTAGCTCTAGATTTACAGCTCATCATGCCATGATACTCACAAGTACATTCCATAATTTCTTGTATATACTCTCTATTTACAGTCTTATAGCTTTTGTCATATCTTGTGAACTGTTGTTAGTTGATTGTGTCATGCCCCGCTCCCGTAGGAGCGATCGTCCTCGCTAAGGCGTGATGCCGAACGAGCCTAGATTGTGCTCGTGCAAGGCAGTTTCATAACGGCCGATTACATCGGCGGCGACAGGGTCGTCGCACAGAAGTCCCAAGCAGAAATATTGAACATGCAGCGAAAATTTAAAGGCAAAACATAAGTTATTCAAAAGAACTCTTTATTGATATTAAACAATCAGATTACAATGGGCGCAAGGCCTTGATTACAAGTCTCTCGTGCTCACTTTTTTCTCATTTTACAAGTCACTCTGCTCTCTTTCATCTCTCGATTACAAATACTTGAGCCAGCGGAAGCTTCGAAAGGCGATGTCCATATATTATATCCTGTATAAGTCTTGAGTCCATGCGGCCGCACACTTCGAATCGCTAAGGAACTCCGTGCCTCGACGCATCCAAGTGAGCTCCACGCCACGAGCTTCTATCTGTGCCTGCACATGGAAACTGTGTGGGTGTCAGTACTCAACTGTACTGGTGGAGTGAGCTCCTCGCCCACCCATACAAAACTGACACGTTCATTTACTTTGTGCATTACAAGTCCCTTTCGATTGTCTTGCTAGTCTTGCCTTAGGATCAGTTTTAAGACTACGACGTCTAACCAACTCGTTATGCAACGACATAGTCGTGCTATCATGTCAACGTGTATTTCGATCGAGGCGGTGCCTCATCGCTTATGTACTTGGCCGAACTACAACTCGGGATGGCAGGGTCGTGCCACACTCTATTCGTGACTTCAACTTATTCGAGATATGCTTCGCCGAGGAGCAACTCGTGCGAACTCGGCCGTGCCAAGACTTTCACTTAAACTCAAGTGCCTCTAGACTAATTCTCGTGTGCGATCGACGTCAAGGGGACGACTCGTGCAGGTCGTGCCTCTAGACCTTGCTTAGACATGTTCGTGCTTCAAGATTGAGGTCGTACCTAACGACTCCCTGACTTAGCCAACTTTTACATTACGGTCCTTTCAACTTAAAGTGATGGCACTCAACTTAACTTATGCAAACTTAGGCCAACAATGCCGATACGCGAAAGCCAATACGCGAATGCCAATATTGATACGCGAAAGCCAATACTTGATACACGAAAGCCAGTACGCGAATGCCAATATTGACACGCGAAAGCCAATACTTGATACGCGAAAGCCAATACGCGAATGCCAATATTGATACGCGAAAGCCTTGCTTAGTGCCGAAGCACGTGTCTTGTTGACATAAGCTATAACTCATTCCTTCCGTGCTGATACAAGGCTGGCACTAACGAAATTACATCTTGCTGACTTGATACATGTCGTGCTAGACTGTCTCATGATTCGACCGACACCGTGCTAGTACTTGACGCTATCCAAAGGCAAACACGCGGATTGCCGCTCTTGCCGACACATCTACATGAGGTTGTCACTAGCAATGTCAAGCTATCTTGGATCTCGGCTCGTGGGATATCGGCTCGTCCCTACACGGGTAGCTAGCCCGGAGGCGTCGAAGTCTCCCATGCGGTTATCCAGCATCCTACTTTGAGCCTCACTCGCTTCTCCCGGGCCGACGTGATCCCGGTGCCCCGGCGATCACTCGAGAAAACTTCACCTTGTCGACAAGTTGTCCAATGACCATGCAAGACTAAATTCGATCTACCCATGCTTTCTTAACATGACCATGCTTTCCTTCTTCCTAGCGAGACTCCCAAGTAGCGGGACCGATCTCGTGCACTTCCTTATCAAGACTTTTAGCGAGACTCCCAAGTAGCGGAACCGATCTCGGCGACAACAAGTCGCGTGGACTTCCTTTGATCGTGGCATACTCTTTACTAGATCTACCGTAGCTCGAGCCTTAGACAGACCTGGTTCTATAGGCGACGCTATCGCTCAAGTCATATACTTTATACGACGAGCCTTGTTCTCAAGGGACTACGCGACTTGACAACCGCAGCTAGAGCGGGACAGTGCTAGAAATGGCTTCGATAGCCCAGCACAATACTTGTCTAACTTATTCGGGCAACGACTCGACGAGCAAGGGCTACGCCGAGCTACGCATCGAGGGAACGTGCTATACACGGGGTCGACTTAAACAACCAAGTTCTCGGGTGCCTAGACTTTTAAGCCAACAAGCCGTGCAAGACGACTTAACTCGCGGGACGTGCGAAGGCTATGCCAAGCCTTGGACGACGGGACCGTGCATGCATTTTCAAGTATTCACGCGGACGACGCCTATGACTTAGGTCAATACAAGCGTTGGGGCAAAACGACGGGACAGTGCATGCTTTATCAAGCATTCAAGCGGGCGACGCCTATGACTTAGGCTTATTCGAGTGTCGGGACAACTTAGAAACTTAGGCCAACTTCCTTCTCCCAAGCCACGGGGCGAAGGATCGAGTGTCATTTGAAAGCACGCTGAGCCAACTTCTAAGCAGACCGTGGGACCATTTTCCATGTTCTAGGACATTCCGACGGGTCGAGATTATTCCCTTAGCTATGTGGATGCGTCTCTTTTATTAACAATCCTAACTTGTGCAAGTTGAAAATATACGAGTTATTAAGTGAAGGCTAAGATGAGGCAAGTTCACCGAAACTACCCCACCTGAGCGAGGAGTCGCCTCGACGGAGCGAGCCTTCAAGTAGCTGTTGCAAGGCTAAGTCCGAATGCCGTCGGCGTTTCAATTCCTTCGTTTGACTTTGCGGGACGGGGCACTACAGATTGTACTCGTTCCATCCTGACTGGATATGTTGACAAATATTACAGATGACGGTGAGGAGGATTGTTGTACCTACTACGGTCCGGTTGACTTAGTGAGCTTAGACTTGGAGACCTTGGTTCAGCAGGACTTAGCTCCGTCCGACGAGCCTCTAGCTTATTTTAGTTAGAGTAGACATTTTGGACTGGACCTTGTCTCCAACTTGCTACTTATGTTATATATATATATTATATTTTGGGATTGTATAACTATATTACTTTGTGGCACCCCATCTATATCCACGTCTCGGGACTAACAAAAATTTTGCGTGTACAGGACCACAAGATTGGAAAGATTCAAACTTTTTTAACCTTCGTATTAACTTAATTTTTTTCCGAGTGGTTAAAGGAAAAGGCCCTTTTTTAAATATTTGCACATGCCTTTAAAATGTCAAAAACAATCCTAATTACTAGTTCTACTAAAATTCAATCTAACAATACTTAACTATGGATAATTTGTGGATGAATAAAAAATCATAAAAGTATATTTTAGTTGTCAACAACTATCACCAAGAGCTTCCACACAATCAATGTCACTTCATAATTAGTCAATCTAGTAATTTTGAGAGGAGGGAAATAATTTTGAGAGGAGGGAAAATCTATGCAAGTGGCTCATAGCTCAAGAGAAAGCGATATCAGTGACACAATGAATTGAATGTCACATGGATTTTAGTCAAGCAATTTATAAGTTTATAACCTTGAGAAGAGAAGAACAAAAATTTTAAAAAAAATGTTGAAGGGATATGATGTGTTATCAACATTCAACAATGCTGCTTCATAAAATAATGATGTGTGACATCAATTTCAGGAATGAGGATGATCAATAAATACTAGCTCGTCTCAAAATTGAAGTATGATTCAATTGGGCTTAAAATAAACCTAGTAACCTACAATCAATCAAGGGGATGTGCAGCTACTTGCTTGCTACTAATCACATGGAGTGTGTATTTATATCAATCGAGCACATTGATGTCGATGCACAATCCTTTTTGTTCATTGCCACCACTATCAAACGCACCTCACACAACATTTAAAACATAAATTTAAATAGAGTGGATAGTTCTAATAATAATATATGCATCAAGTAAACAAAAATTCGATAAATTACATAAACATGGCCGTGGAGGTAGAAGATGACGGTGGCTAGCTCTTTTTTTTATTTTACCTTCTAAAAATTGAATATAATTATTTTAAGTTATTCAAATAAGGCATATGATGGTCATTTTCCAGTGCATAATAAATAAATAAATAAATTAATTGTAATATACAATTCTTTAAATATGGGGGACACCTCTCTCTAGTGACCATATGATAATTATCCCCAAAAATGTTACAGACCAAGTCCAAAGAAGATGACTAGTCAGCCCAGCTTGGTTAAAAATTAGTAGATGGGCCTAGTTTTTTTCTTTATATACTGTTCATGTGATCCAACCTTTTTTTTTTTTTTTTTTCCTTTCTTGTTTATATTTTATGCCTATGTATACCATTGCTTAATTATGAAAACTTTTTTTTAGGTGTCCTTTTGAGATGTCTTTTTTTTTTTTTTTTTGAACCAACTAATTAAGACTCGGTCAAGATTTTAATTCCACTTAGTGATCCAGTTATATTGCTAAGTGACAACTGTGAAAGTATAATGGCACTCGTCTATTAATGA
Source organism: Iris pallida (assembly GCA_029216955.1). Lineage (NCBI taxonomy): Eukaryota > Viridiplantae > Streptophyta > Magnoliopsida > Asparagales > Iridaceae > Iris > Iris pallida. The sequence goes on from JANAVB010027997.1 coordinate 9,446,883, forward strand.
TTAATTGATTGTTGTGATTAATAATAATAATAATAATAACAGAAATTTTCAATGTGGGACAGTGGGTGAAGAAATCATCTCAAATTGCACTAGTCACATTCACGTGGGTTGCACGTATAAAAAAATAATGATAGTATTAATAAAGTATATAAAAATTTAAATTATTACACTATTTTAAATATAATTTGAATATATTTTACTATGATTTGTTATGATAATTTTTTTTTGATCATGGATATGTGTTTAATTAGATAATATTATGTAGTTATTTTAAACATAATTTTAATTTTAAATATATTCTAGTATGGGATAGTTTTAAATTTTTTACCTGAGGAGAGAGGGTTCAATTACCCACGCAGAAGATAAAAAAGATGGTTAATTTTAATATATTATTATTATTTTGAAGAAAATTGTTGATGATATACACGGCTTAGGTTCAAACTCGAGCCGTTTTGAAGCCCCTTTATAATAGTAGAGATATAAGGGAGCAAGTTCTCCATAAATACAAGTAGGAAAATGTGGCGCGAGTTCAACCGGCGCAAAACAAACAAATTTAAAAAAAAAAATTGGGCGCTAGTGTCACCTTTGGCGCTATAATTATTTTTCCCCACAGATTATTTCAGTTTTTTTGTTTGACTTAGTTTGGTTTGGTTTATCTTATAATTTAATTTAATCTTTTACTTAGTTTGATATTATTTATACTACACTATGGATAATAACAAACTATATTAGTTAATATATTTATTTATATATATTAATTTTATATTAACTAATGGATTTTATTATTATCCATATGAATTACAATACAAATTAATGTATAAAAATAAATACATATGTACTGATTTGCATATTTTTTACATATATTTATTTGTATGAATAACAAATGCAAATAAATATCTTACTGTAGATATTAAAAAATTAATATACAAATTAATATATAGTATACAAATAAATATAAATAATAATAAATTAATATAGAAAAATAGCAAATAAATATATACAAATAAATATGAAATATAGATAACAAATAATGTATACAAAATAATAAATAAAAACAAATATATACAAATTAATTTGTATATTAACTAATATATTTTGTTATTAATGATGTTTATTAGCATTTCAATAATAATAATAATAATAATAATAATAATAATAATGTTTATTGTAATGGTTCCATTTCCAATAACTAGCTATATATATGTTGTTTTGGTTCGCAGAATTTGAACCTGGGGGAAAAAAATGATTCTTTTTTATTTCGTTTGGATGCGAAAGGGAAATGAGAAGTAAAATAATTTAATTTTCAAGAGAAAGTAAAATAGGGAGGAAATGGTTTCTTCCATCAATCAAAGGATTCAAATTTTTTTTTCCTCTAAAGATTCATTTTCTTTTCCAATTTTTTTAGTTTTTCCGAACACCAAAAATAAATTGATTGTAAATACAATTTTCCAAAAAAAAAAATTCAAATAATTAATTTTCTTTTCTTACATTTCCTTTCCTCGAACCAAACGAGGCCGTGGAATTAAATCTACGAACATGTGCCTGTCTATGTACACCTTCGCATGTAGGAATTAAATTATAGTTTTTCCAGTGTGATCCAGCCTAGCTGCCACTTCCTGGCACCATATATATGTAGTCATTGCAGACTCGGCTACTGTAACATGAGACCTTTAGCTATAAGAGCATCTCCAACCCTATTGTCTAATTTTGTGTTGTGAATCTTACACTGTGTTTGGGAACATTTGGGAGGAGGGAGAGAAAAATTTGAGGGGAAAGAAAATGGAAGGGAAGGAAAATGGAGGAAAGTTAATTTTTCCTTCCTTTGTTTGGATGGACAAAAAGTAGGGAAAGAAAAAGTTTAAAAATAATTTTTTATTTGTTTATGTATATATGTATAATTACTATTTCCTCCTTGGTATTCTCAAATGATGATTTAATTTTAACTTTTTGAGGGGTGGTGGGGTAAATTCACTCAAATTCCTCTCATCTTTCTCCATTTTCCTCCCACATTTGGGAGGAAAATTTTTTGGTGGGACCCACCTACTTTTTCCTCTCAAATTTTCCTCCCCCATGTTCTCTCCCCCTTTCCAAACACCATCATTTAAAATTTTCCTCTCACTTTCCCCTCAACTTTTTCCTTCCTCCCATTTTCCACCCTTCCCAAACGGTACCTTAGATGGCATAGGACACAAGACAATGTCTTGTATAGGTGGCAAGATTATACTTACAAATGACAATGAGTTTAAAAAGCCATCTCCAATGCAAAAGTATTGAGAAGACAATACAAAGTAATTTTTTACAACTTCCAAGACAACTTTTACTCTTCTACTTATTTTATAAACATTTTTATTCACAAATGATGATGTGTACATAAAGACATTGTGAAGTGCATTGTCTAGATCTAGACAACCAACTTCACATTGTCTTTGCCATGTCATTGCCATGTCAACTCTACACTTGATTTCACATTTGCATTGGAGAAGTACTTTTGAAAAAAATGGTTGTCATTCCTATGTGGCAACAATTTTTTTCAAACTCACAATAGGGTTGGAGATGCTCTAATGGTGATTGTAGCTGCAATTCTTAATTTCTTGAACACATCAACATTATCCAACCTTTTGGCTATCACTCATGTACGTATGAAGATTGTAGCTACAACCTTTTTTTTAATTTCTTGTTTGGATTTGAAGGATGCAACAATTAAATAATAAATAAATTCTAAAAAATAATATTTTTGGCTGTCCGATGCTAGTGTTCTAGTGTCTTTCAAGATATATCTAAAGTTATATCCCACCTAATTTTAGATACCAACATAATATTTTTGGCCCGCTCTCACGCGTGCATGTAAAACGACCGTACCTACATGGCAACAACTCATTGTCCCATGTTAGCACCGAGGCCCACTCCCTTAAAATCTGGGTCACGCACCAATGTATGACCTCCACGTGTCGCGGGACAATGACAGTCATATCCAAAGGACATCATCATTTTATACTAGCTCCACGACTGGATGTACACATACGCATGCTTCTATCAGTTAGTTGCTAGAGGGCATGACCAGCCCTGGCCCAGAACGACCAGGACGACCGTCCAGAGCCAACAAATCATGGGGGCCAAAAAATATTTAAAAATAATATGTCAATAGTTTTGCATCTCAAAAAAGGATGAGTATATACCATGGGACTTCTAAGATGTAAAGTTATTGTGGTGTAGTGGTTAGTACTCTAGAATCTTATACTATATGTTGTATTTAAGTTAATTCCTTGCTTGTTACTATTTTTTCAAAGTTTTTTTTAATATTTTTTTTACATTATATATGGAATCTTTATTTTGAGAGTTCGTCTTAGGCTCCCATGAGCTCAACGTCGGCCCTGCTGGGAGTGGTCACTACTTATCACTGTTATGTTTTATGTTTTTCCAATACAACTACAAATAACGGAGGCTTAAATCTCTAGCTAGACTCAATATTTTTCATAGTTGTTTTTCACCATTTTGCATACAGTTGATCATGCATGAATGAGGTTCTTATCCAAGAAGTTGTCTTGGTACAAAAAGTCACGTGAGAAAACAGTATCAACCGCCCCTCTGATCACTCTATTTACAGAGTTTACAAAAAAATGTTCTTAGAGCCTATGAAGTTAGGTATCGTTTGGTTGATAGATTTAAGGAACCAGAAAAAAAAGTTGTTCTTTTTCTTTATTTGGTAGTTACAAATTTGAAAATTAATTTTCTAACAAGAGAAAAATGGAAGGGAATATGATTTCACTCATGACTCATGTGATTGATTTTTTCTCCTCATTTTCCAACATTTATTATAAAAAATTAGGACAAAACTAACAATGTGTTATTGCTTATTTTACGATCAACTTTTCGTATTCTGGATCCCTTTGGATTTTCATAATATCATTTTATTTTAAAAGGTAAGAATATTATTGGAACATTGATATATTTTTACTTTGCTTTCCTGCACCAACGAAACACTGGAAAGGACATCAAATGGTCTTTCCTAAGTGGTTTCCTTGTTTTACTAAACAACGAAAAGAAAATGTAACAAGAATTATACTTTTTTTTTTTGAACAACAACAAGACTTCATTAAAATTATGAAACAACTGAACTCATGTCAAGAATAACATGAGGTTCAATACAAGTAGGTATCTCTTCAGAAAGAGAAACAGAGTCAGATGTAGAGTGTAATAAAGCAGAAGTAGCTAAGGAGTGGGCACATTGATTAGCACTTCTAGGAGTAAAATTAAAAGAAATATTAGACATAGATCGGCAGGCCATGTTAGCATCCTCAATTGTATGTCGAGCACGCCACAGAGGAATTACTGCTGGATGAGTATTAGAATCGATCAATGCCTTACAATCTCCTTCAATTGTAACATCAGTAAGCATTTTATTTTTGCAGATTGACAAAGCTAATTGAATACCAGATGCTTCAGCTTCAATAGGTGAACCACCAGCCTCTGTTTTTGATAATGCTAGCTTGAAACAACCCTGGGAATCACGAAGTACTGCAGCTCCCGACATTTTTCCATCCAAGAAGGCACCATCAAAGTTGATCTTCCAGCAATTCAGACTTGGTGGCAACCATGGAACACAGAGTTCATTGCTGTTCAAATTGCTTGAACAAACAGGAGGTCCTAAGGAGTTAAACTCATGTTTCTTCTGTAATCGCTTTGCTTCTTCAAAGATCCATCTTGCATTGATTTGAATATTGTTGAAGATAGCATTGTTTCTTGATTTCCAAATGATCCATAGCTGGTAGAAGTAAGAAGCCACTTTGTTTGCATCTCCATCCTTTAAAATAGCTGTAGTAAGTGATGAAATTGTTGAGTCTACTGATATCATGCCACCCACCAATGAATTATATTGCCAAGAAACACCTGTTATGGGACAATGCAACAATAAATGGTTAGTATTTTCAGGATGTACCTTGCAGAGAGGGCAAGTTCCATCGATGTGATCAATGCGTTTGTGGATATTTTTGTTTGTAGGAAGGAAATTTGTTATTGCTCTCCATACGAATAGCACCACTTTTGGACTGATATTTGTAAAAGCCCAAAGCCTCTTCCAGACTTTGAAATCATCTCCTCCAGGGAATTGCGAAACAGGGAACAATCTTTCATGAATAACTCGATAAGCTGATTTGGCAGTAAACTCTCCACTTGGTGTATGAATCCATATTAGTTTGTCCTTTGTACAATTAGCAGATAATTTGATTTGCAATATAGCAGAAGCTTCATGGGGAGGAAAGAGTATATGTATGAGGTTGATATTCCAGGACATACAATCCACATTGATAAGATCAGTAACTTTACTTGCCCAGGTATTGCTACAAGGAAAACCTTGTACTATAAATTGTGGTAGAGATGGAACCCATGGGTCATACCAAATATTAATATCTTCTCCGTTACCAACTGACCAAATGATATTATTCTTGAGCCAATCCCTACTGGTAAGTAAACTGGACCAAACACAGGAAATGGTAGTCGAGGGAACAGCTGACCAGAAAGTAGAAGAATGTAAATATTTTGCAGTAAGCAATTTTGACCAGAGGGAATTTGGTTGTGAGAGAAATCTCCATGAATGAGGTTCATGGAGTAAATATTTGTTTTTTACCATTTTGCATACAGTTGATCATGCATGAATGAGGTTCTTATCCAAGAAATTGTCTTGGTACAAGAAGTCACGTGAGAAAACAGTATCAACAAACACTCTGATCACCCTATTTTAGAGAGTTTACAAAAAAAAAAAAAAAAAAAAAAAAAGAGTTCTTAGAGCCTATGAAGTTAATGTTATCCAATTAGAGGAGACCGACTGCCAGGGATGAAGTTGTTGGAAAAATTTAACTTTATCATCCTGAAAATAGAGTAACAAATAATAAAAAAAAAAATTAGGAATACCAATCTACGGAGAAGTCATACAAAAAATATTGTCCTAAGAGAATATTAGAGGTCTATGTGCAGACATCCTCTCGAATTCTCCTAGTGGTAAAATTTTATTGCTACCGGCTTCCCGCCACCGCACACAGTTTCAGAAGAACGATCCGAACTTAGCTTTGTCCAGAAAATTAAAGGAGGAATAATTTGAGAGGATAGGAGAAAAATGATAGTTTTCTGAGGGTAATGAGAAGAGGAAAATATGATCATTTTGATCCTTTTCTTGTATATATTTTTTGTACACATTGAAAGAGATGAGAGAATGGAATATATAGAGCCATGGGCCATTTCATGATATTAAAAGATTTAATGAGCCATTAAAGGCCATAAAATGACAGCTTTGATTGGTGTTGAAAGATGTGGTAAATAAGAATTTATAGGTTGATAATATGACCATTATGAATGAATAATAAGGTAAGGGAACTTAATTTTTCTAATATATACAACAGAAGTTAATGTCAAAAATAGAGATGGTCCATAAAATCAAATTAAACACCCCTCCCCAAAAAAAAAAAAAAAAAAAAACGCATGATAATATTCCAAGACCTAGATTAAGATAGCAAAATGTAGTACTGCATGCATGCATGTGTGTCGGTCGACATGTTAATTTGGTAACGTTGTATTGTATCAGAGTTGAAAGCAGGTGGTGTCCCAAACATGCAAACATTCACATTCATAATTTATATAGCTTAGCATTGCAGTCCAGTCAATGGGCCGCAGTCAAAGATTCCTATTTCTGTCTCTGCATGTTTTTCTGCGCCAATGGTACGTATGAGCGAGCGAGCGAGCGAGCGAGCGAGGAAGAAACAACCCAATCCAAATCAACACACTCTCACTCCATTATATGTTCTTCTTCTTCTTCTTCTTCACGTGGTCAAAGTACAGACACACACACATTCATACAATACTATTACAAAAACACCAAAATATGCTACGCCTGAGCCTATGCACCTATGCTATTTGTACTTGAGACTGCTGCACTGGAAAAATCTCTCTTTCCTTTCGGATCCTCATGTGGACCCGGACCCGCTAATCGAGGCGAAGGGAGAGGAGAGGAGAGGGTGGGGGGAATCTACGAGGATACTTTGGTCATTTCCCGGTGGGTGCCGTACTTGGTACGCGGTCAAAAAGCCGGACAGCTGGGACACGTGTGGAATTGGGATGGCACGTGCGAGAGGGATTTTTTATTTTTACTCTCTCTCTCGCTCTCGTCTCTCTTTGGACTCCGGGCCCCGCACACACGGCAGGCCTGCCGGGTTGACCGGAGACAAACCCGGGACCTGACAGCCCCTCCACCTCCGGGGCCCACAGCCCTAAACCCGCACGCGCGTCACGTACGTGTCGGATCCGGGACTATATAGATTTTATGCATGTACCACCCTGGAGATCTTGCTTATTTATGTTGCCTGTCTGATTCTTCTTGGATATCTTACACTATATAATAAAGCTTCAAAATGATTCAAAAGTGAGTCATCTAAGTCGTTATTATATCACGGTCTATTTTATTTTAAAAATAATATTTTTTATAAAAATTGTTGAAAAAAATTTAAATTTGTCAACATGAAGAATCGAATTATTCTTATAGTTGGATACTATTCTTATTATCACATGAGTTAGAAGAGATATTGGATTATAGTTTGATACTATTCTTATTATCAGATATTATACGTGCAAAGCACGTACATTTACTAGTGTTTATAATTGACGAGGCTACGGTTTATTCAATTTTTCGAATTCAACTGAATTGTGATAGTCAAAATCGAATAAACGAACAATTCTAAAATTTTAAAATAAAAACTAAATCGAAATTAGCCACAATCGAAATCTAACGAAACTGAATACATAATTCGATTTTTTCGGTTGAATATTTCTATTGTTTACTGGATCGAGTCCAAAATTGGAATCGTAGTTAAATTATACACATTTGTTGTATTCTAAAGTTTCGTTCAAAATTGGAGTAGTTGTTAAATTATCAAAATTGAACACAAAACATATAAATAATATTGTTGTTTTCAAAACATACACATTTTTCAATCACAAAATATGCGTAAATTGCGGCTCTGCTTGGATTGAGGGAAAAGAAAAAAAAGCAGACTTAAGTAGGGTTAAATGAGGTGGAGTTATGTGAGGGTAGTAGAGTCAACACATAGGACCTTGTTTGGATTTGATGGAGAGTTAAGTGGGGGTATTTAATAACTCTTGCTTGGATTGAAGATTTTAAGTGAGAAGAGGATTAATAAGAATATGATAGTTACCAAAATAACCTAATTACAAATGTCATAAAATTAAATTTTACTGAAATTTTAATTAGAAATTATCAAAACATCTTCACAAATTAGGTAGGTACAGTGCAACATGTTGAAAACAATAAAAAAAAAAATTCTGATATTTTATAGAACAAATAAAGATTATTTATGATTTTTTAAACAAAATTTTTCAACCCCACTCGTTAAACTCGATTTTGGAAGGTTAAAAAAATGGACAAAAGACGTGAAATAAACTCTCACTTAACTCTCTATAACCCTTCCTCCCAAACCTCACCCTCAAACCAAACATGATTTTATTTTGTCTCTCACTTACCTCTTTTAACCCTCAATCCAAGCGGACCCTAAAGGTACTCACATAATTGCCCGAGCCTTATTCAATTTTTGATTTCGGAGGAAATCGGAAACCAAAACCGAATATATTTTTTTTGTATATTCAAAATCGAAATCGAATTAAATATTTTTTAAACCGAACCAATTCTCTAGTTCGCGTATGTTCGATTTCGGTCCCAAACCAAATAATGCTCACCCCTACTTTCTAATATTGCTAGTAGCAATTTTGGTTCAATACCCTAAAAAATAGGCGTGATTCCTTTCATGTGTCTGGATATCAAGCGGAATGGATGAGAAAAGAAGAATCATTCCCATACAAATAAAAACAATAGAGAAAATAGTTCCCCCATCCACCATAGGATTCATTTTTTTCACAATAATAATTCATTATTTCTTCCCCTTTTTTTCTATTTTTAAACATAAAAAAATGATATAAATTATAATTTTCAAAGAAAGTAAAAGAGTAAAGAATCGACTCCCTTTCCTTTTTCACAAACTAAACAATGCCTTATTCACTCCTCCGGAACAAAATTCACACAAAATCAAGTAAGAATTGCTCGCTAAATAACTTTTCGAATAGGCTCCCTTCGATGCCATTCAAAATTGTAGTTGCACAATAATATTTGGTTAGGATTTCCTTATCTCATTCTTTACCTTAAAAAACCACTAATGAGAAAATGAAAGAAGAAAAAATAATAACTCTAAATATTTATTATTATTATTGTTGTTGAAGTAGATAAGTTCTCTGCACCCAATCAATATGAAGAAGAAAATATATAGAAAAGAACACCCACATCGTCGACAAAGTTAAATTCTTTTAGCTGATACTCCTACAATACTTCCTATGGTCACATTTAAGATGCCTACATTTAGAAGAAAATGGCAAAACTACATAGGTGCTCACTATGGCGTGTTGCAGCCCACCACATTTGTTTTGTTTTGTTTTATTTTTTTTTATTTTTTTATTTTCTCCATATGAGTCAGTCTATCCTAACCTACTCCAGCCAATCCAAGCTTGAATTCATGATTTTACTCTTAATTAGAAAGTTGCCAATAAGAAAATAGATAAGATGTCCTGGATTTCATTTTCTATATCTTCGACTTTGATCTAATTCATTTGGATTATATATTTTAATAGGGCGATGATGAGCCTGGCTTGCACGGCGCGAGGCATCGGCAATGTCGGAGGACTGACGAAAAATAGTCACAATTTGAACATGCGTGGACGAGAATGGGACGTCCGTTCATGAAAACTCAACTGATAGGACACCATGCGGACGGTCATGGACTGACACCATTCTATCACGATATTAACGACGACCGACCGGCGACGACGGAATGGCATCGAGAAGACGTCGTAAGGACGTCGTGCGCATAGAACCAGTTGCTAAACGTAGGCATCCTTAAGATGTCGGGGGCTCCTTTGACGTCGTGGACGAAACGAGACGTTGAGTTGCGGGCATCGAAAGAAGTCAGGACCGTCTCGTGGAGCTCTAGAGCGCGCGGAGTGAGCGGGGTGTGCGTGTGGTACGATGATGACAGAGTCAGTGCGGACAAGATCCACACGAAGAGATCGAAATGATATGACGACCGGCTAAAAATCGTGTGCAGGGACACACGATTTAACTGAGTCCGCACCAAAAAAAACAAAAAAGAAGAAGTAAATAAATAAATAAAAAAGATTATATATTTTAATATTTAAACCTGTCTTTTATGTAATTTTTAAGATAGTAATGAAAATGATGATATGCAAAAGAAAATAATAGAAAGGGACATAAGAAACATAATAGAAGGATAAGGAGGTATCTGCAAACAAAACTTCAAACTTCTCCCAATTAAGTCACACCCGACACAAATTCCCAAACCAGTGTCTTACTTGTCGACTTCCCATTGGACTCGACAAAAGCCTGTACGCTGTACTTAGGTGAACAGAGAATCCGGTCAGCAGTCGCTTGCTGCCGGTGAGGAGTAGCGTGGCCTTCACAGAATATTTCTACTTTCTGCTCTACTCCTCCGAAAGAGGGGAGGACGGCGGGCCAGCTGTGTACAGTCCCACCGTGGGGCCCACCACCAAGCAAGCCCAACCAATATTCGTTCCTATAAATCTTTGACCGGTCAGCAGGCTCGAGTTCCGCGATCAGCTCTAAATTTTCGGCTTCCGATTGGTTTGGCCCATCTCCTCTATCGATATTCCTTTGCCGACAATTCCGAACGATGGATGTGCCTACTTTGCATATGTATCCCTCCAAATCGTTTTTCTATTACAAACTATATTTTCTTTTTATTTTTGTCCACAATTAGAAATAATTACAATTGATTCAACTAACTCCGTCTTCCGCCTTAAAGGACATTGTAACCTGCAAATTTATTACTCTATCGTAAATTATATTTAATAAGTCAGTTGTCTAATTCTACAATTCTAGTATTTATTGGAACGCAGGTCCGAACTTAATATGAGACTCCTGAGACGGATGTCTCGTGTCCAAAATTTTACAAGACACAGTAATTTTTATACTAATATATGTAAGTCCACTTCTGAATTGAAGTACAATAGACTCATTCTAAACCTTTAGTTTGCATAAATTTTTATTTTTGTTATAGGATATATAAAAATCACATACTAAAATAAAAATAAAAAAATCAGTTAGTCAGAGTAAATTTTTTTTTTTTTTAGTGAAGTCGCTATGAAAATCGTCTTCCTTCCCTTCGCTCTCAATCTCCTCTACCGATATATCTCTCTCTCTCTTTCTATCTGTTACTTGGAGTACTTGAATAACAAAATAAGTTACAATTTTATTCTTGAGTCTAGATATTTAGGACTTTATTTTAGTTTTTAGTTTAAAATATCTTTAATTTTATTACTATTTTACTGGACTATATTATTTTGGATATTCTCTTCTATTTATTGATTTTTTTTTTTGGGATAATACTATTGTTTCACCATCGACGAAAAAATTATATAAATATTAAACTTTAATGGTACCACTTTTCGCCTTACATCTCAAAATCTAAGATCCGACACTGTTAAAATGTCACCATCTTAATTTTGTGATTCAGCAATCAAATATACTCTAAAATTATTAAATAAAGTTGTAGATAAATATACAGTGTACTGTTTTGTTGAATGATTGGATTATACCTTTTTTTTAAAAATTTATTACAATTACGATTTGCATGTTTTCACTTGCTGCAAATATCCCAAGTATAAAGGAGCTAAATCCAAACATCCTCCTTCCAGCTTCTTCCTAGTTCCTACTTCCCCCACACCACTGCAAATTGCAACACAACAACAAAACGCTCATGTGACCCCATATTCCCATCCTGCCCGGCTTAATTTCGGTAACAACCCCGCACGCACGCACGCACACGTACGCACGTGCGGCATCCTTCCTTCCTCCATAAGACCCGCCTCTCTCCTTCTATAGAACAGCAATATTCCAATTAAAGAGAAGAGAAGAAGAGAAAGGAGCAATGCCGCCAGCAAGCGTGTCGGTGTCCCCTCTGGACCTCTCCGGCGTCCAGATCCCCCACCACTTCCGGTGCCCCATCTCCCTGGAGCTCATGCGCGACCCCGTCACCGTCGCCACCGGCCAGACCTACGACCGCGTCTCCATCGAGTCCTGGGCCGCCGCCGGCCACACCACCTGCCCCGTCACCCGCTGCCCCCTCCCCCCGGACTTCCCCCTCTCCCTCATCCCCAACCACACCCTCCGCCGCCTCATCCAGGACTGGTGCGTCTCCCACCGCTCCCTCGGCGTCGACCGCATCCCCACCCCCAAGCAGCCCCCTTCCCCCTCCACCCTCCGCCTCCTCCTCTCCCGCGCCGACCTCCCCTCCCTCCGCAAGCTCCGCTCCCTCGCCAAGGACTCCGACAAGAACCGCTCCCTCATGTCCACCCCCGAAACCAGAGCCTCCCTCATCCACCTCTCCTTCCTCGACCCCCACTCCGCCGTCTCCGCCGAGGCCATCGCCGTCCTCTCCCTGCTGCCGCTGGCCGAGCAGGACGCCCTCTCGATCGTCCAGAGCCTCGACAGGCTCTCCTACCTCGCGGATCTGATCGGCTCCTACGCCACCCCGGCCGACCTCAGGGCCAGCGCCGGCGCCCTGCTCGAGTCCGCCACGTCGCTCACCAGGTCGACGGAGGCGCGCTCCGCGATCGGATCCGCCCACGGCGTCATCCAAGGGATGGTGTCGCTGATCGACACGGCCGACGGCAGATCCGTGAGGATCGGGATCCGCGGGCTCTTCGCGCTGTGCCTGGCGAAGGAGAACCGGACGAGAGCGGTCGCGGCCGGGGCCGCGGGCGTCGTGATGAGGAAGCTGCAGGAGATGACCGAGCCGGAGGTGCTGGTGCGGGCGCTGGCGGCGGTGGAGCTGCTGTGCAGGACCGAGGAGGGGAGGGAGGCTGTGGCCGGGGTGGAGCGCGCGGCGGGGATTCTGGTGAGGGCGATGGCGGTGGGGAAGGAGAGGGCGGCGGAGCACGCGGCGGGGGCGCTGGTGTCGGTGGTGGGGGACTCGGAGGAGAGGCAGGCGGAGGCGGTGGAGGCAGGGGTGGTGACGCAGCTGCTGCTGATGGTGCAGGGGGGCTGCTCGGACCGTGCGAAGAGGAAGGCGCAGCTGCTGCTCAAGATGCTGCGGCCGGCGTGGGCCCACTACGAGACCATGGTCAATTCCGACGATTACTACTACTTCCAGCCATTCTGACTAGGTTCCCTTTTTTTTCCCCTTTTCTTTTTTCTATTTTATTCTAGAGAATTTTATACTTTAAAATTCTATCCATATCGATTTTTAGTTTGCAATTTGGGGTAATTAGGAGGGGGTGAATGATTGGGGAATGGTCCTTTTTGGAGGAAGGGGAGGGTGTATGTATGGTTTAAAGTTTTGATTTTTGACATGGAATACATAACATGACTTGTCAAATTTATTTCTCTAATTGTTTGTATTATTAAACTTGAATAATTTTGCTGTACCAAAAAAAAAAAAAAAAAATTCCGATCACGATCGACTGGAATTTTGAATTATAGTCGGTCGATCATGACTCACTGGACGGTTCACTAACTAATGGGGGTTGAAAGTGTCAGAACAAAAGCTGTACTACTTTTGATGCTTATTTTTACTGCAGGAAGGGGGAAGGGAATGTTACATGCTGTCTAGATTTTTGGTTGGGTCTATAGCTTGGAAGGGGGAGAGATTCGAACAGAAGAAACTAGAAAAGCATGTCCTAATCATTCAGCATTTCTTTCTTGTCTACTTTTTGACCCTGAAATCGACTGCTACCATGTTTGTCTGGGTGGGTGTCAAGTGGAATCAATTCTCTTAGTCTCCTAATATTATATATTCTACTTAATTGTTTAACTATGTAATATTATCCAATTTTTGTCCCTGGCTTGGACTGTATTCCTGCCCGCGGGTCATGTGTCGCCTTCTGATTAGCTGAGAGACTGGTGGGCCCAGAAGTTAGCAGAGGGGTGGTCAAACGGAAGGCGATACCTGGTCCGCAAGGACTGTGGTCCAAGCCCGCGGACAACGTAGCATTTTCGTAAGATAAAGATAATTTTCTTAGTTGGATAGGTTCAATCCAACATTATTTATAGCAAATTTTAGTTTTAATTAATTTTATTTATGTATGTGCAATACATGTGATATTACTAGTCTAACAACTAGTTTATTATTTTGTATTTTGTATTTTCTGCATATAAACAGTTTATGAAGATAAATTTGTATTCCGAAAAGGAAACTTTTTCTTTATATAAATTTAAATATTTTATTTTTGATTTATATAAGTTGGTAGAAAGAGTAAATTGACAGTCTCACTTGGAGTGAGGAATGTTCTTGATAGGTCGGTCAAAGGGAGCTACTTGCATGAATACTAGGAGTGAACCACCTAAACATGGGAAGAAAAAAAGATTGGCCGAGCGCAGTGAAACATGGAGGAGAGGATCACACAGAGAGAGAGAGAGAGAGAGAGAGAGAGAGAGAGAGAGAGAGAGAGAAGAAGGAGGGGGGGGGGGGGGGGGGGGGGGGGGTTACATTAGTGGGTGGGTTAGGTTGATAGTGCATGCCTACAATTGGTGGCCGAAGAACGAGAAAAATCATGTGGGTAGGCTGGATTCCACACAAGAAAATGCCTCAGAAAAGAACAGAGGCATGCATGCATTTATGGGTGCATGACCCCAATTTCAATTCTTGGCCAAGCCAAGGGAGCTAAGGTTAATTTCATGGTGGTGGTACTAGTAGTAGTGCTGTGGGTGGTGGTGGTGGTCATCACATGATAGATGATAGCTGATTTGTCCTCTTGCCTTTTGGATATGTGGTTGCCACCCATGGCCATGGCCTAGCTAGGCCTTGTGGAGGTCAACTTTGCTTTCTTGCAATCAATCACCCATGGCAGCGAGTGCTTGTATGTAGTATAGACCAATTAATTAAATTATATTCATGGTCCCATACTTGTCTAGGTTTGGTTGAGGAATGGAAATGGTTGGGGGAAGTCTCACATACTTCTTTTATCATGCTATGCTATTGCTAGGATTAACATATAGTAGGATATTTCAAGCGTCTAATAAGTGCACCTTTTGGCCTCTCCTATGTAATCAGGGATCATCATTTGTGCTCACATCTTTGAATGGTAACACTTCCACCTAGGGATGGCAACTTCCCCCGAATTCGACGGGGATCTGACTTTTTTTTCCCAACGGGAATAGGTTTGGGGATATAGAAACGGGGATGGAGACGGGGATGAGGATTAAAATAAATCTCGGATCGTATTCGAGGTCGGGTATGGGTATTGTACTCCCCGTCCCGGTAAATCTTCGACCCCGATTACTTATACTTATATGTGCAATACATTTATATGAGTTCATGATCTATCTAGTACTATATATAATTTTTATTAAATCAATGTTTTATTAACATGTCTGTAATTTTTTTGGAATGAATTTTGTTTTAAGTTTATACTGTACAGAAAAAATTATTAACGAGACGGCAGACGTTGACAAAAAAATTCGATCCCAACAGTGTTAATGGGACGGGGACGGGGATGGGGAGTACATTGTTAAACGGGGACGGGGATGGAGATAAAAATTTAAACCCGATCGGGGTTGGAGACGGGAACGGGGATTCGAACACTACTCGGAGACGGAGATGGAGGTTATGATCCCCGGTCCCGACCCGTCCCATTGCCATCCCTACTTCCACCTGGACAACCCTCCTCCATGGGACAACTCTTAAGATCACTTGGTTTTTTTTTAAGACCGGTCTAATCCAAATCTAAATTAATCTTATATCTTTCAATAGGACTAAAGGGCAACCAAAATTAGCTCCAACTAAAATAATTCAGCCTTCCGGTCCGACACTGGTTTGGACATATTTAAGATGACAATATATAAAACATAGGGATTCCCCCTAGGGCGCTAGCTCTCATCTTTTTCTTCTCCGCATTTGTCTGGTACCCTAATCTTACAAAAAAAATTAATTGGACGATTAATTTAAGAGGGTGTAGAGATTGGAAGGGTCTCTTTTCATGTTCTTGTAGTTATTGCTGAAATTCACATAATTGAAGTGGAAGATTTTTTTTTTTTTTTTTTTTTTTTTTATATGGTTTGCCTTCAACTACAGGGTGCCACATATGTCATCCAGTGATTGGAGAAGTCCGGGAGGTGTGGAAACAACAATATATAGCTCAAAGAGCCAAATGATCACACCAGCCACTGGGTGGGCTAGATTGTGTGGGCTTGAAGTTCTAACTTTAAAGATACTTTGCTGAGAGAGAGAGAGAGAGAGAGAGAGAGAGAGAGAGTTAGTTCATAGAAGCAACTTATTGGATATCTTGTAAGAAAATATTTTTGCATTACATTGCATTATAGTATTGTGCATATAATCTTTGTTAAGATTTTTTATTTTATTTTATTGATTCAATAAAATTATATATATATTCCTCCTTTTGTCATGTAGTGTGGATAGGGTTTGATCAAACCATGCTAATATTGTGTGTGTGTATTTCTTTCTTGATTGTTTTTGTTGGATTAATTTATACTTAGTTAATTTCGACATAGAATATTTGTGTTCAAGATTCCACATGTCACATAAAAGTTTTTGCCCATTAACATGTCTATGGTATTTTCTTTTTCAATTCTTTGACTTGGTTGCTAGAATTGGTGATAAAGAAAGTGTTTGATTTGTACATCCTAGCTGCTTTCGAAATATTATTATTCATGGAGGCTTGACTTGGCTGGCTCAATATGCTGGATTGCTAGAATAAAGTACAAAAATTCTCTTCCAAGATTCACAATTTTTTTCTTTCTTTCAAAAAAGACTCAATAAATGTTTTGATAGATTAATCTTGAATTTTTTGTACTTTAATCAAATCACCTTCTTCATCCACTAGATTTTGCAATTTGAGTGCTAGAATTAAATCTTGACTTAAAAAATGATTGAAGTATTCAAAATATTTCCGTACATGACTATAATCGTCTTACCATCCTTCTATATAGGTTCGAAACATCTCATATTTATTATTCTTTTTATTTTCCCCCTCATATTTCACTATGTTCCCGTCTGTCCCATATTTATATATTATTAGTTTATTTTCTTTCTTGCGTAAATAATTCTAATAAGTGTGGTTGACGATAAATTGGCGGTCTACTAATATCTTTCATTAAATTTGTGTACAATTGTACCAAATTAAAATTATATTTTTTCAACTTTTTTTTTTGGTACAAAAGGGTAATTCTTGCGAAGATTTTTTTTTTTTTGCACTTTCCCCTATATTGCTATAAATAAAAAATCTTAGAGTAATTCATGAGTTCTTAATTTTTAAAACTTAGTCATAAAAATCCGTTGGATTACATACATCTCATCCCTTGATTTTTTTTTTTTCAAGGGTCTATACAGAAAAAAAAGAAGGTACACTTTTAATATTAATAAAATTCACATGCCATATCTATGCGTTCTGATTTTTTAGTTTTTAAAACTTTCTAAAAAACTTGTGTAGTAGGAAGATAAAAGGGATGTATTACAATAATGTTGTGGCTACTCAGTCGATAGTCCTATAAAAAAGAGAGAGGACATTATAATAGAATTTTTGTTTTGCTTTCAGACGATCTAGAAATGATCAAAAAGTACACAACATTATACTTAATATATATGGAGTCTATTTTCATGACTAGAAGTAGAACGTGATCATAAGAATGTTTTAATATGACTATTCTCAATTAATAATCTATCTTATTTCAAAAAATCTTATCCGATTGAGAGGAGGACCGTGCGTCAGTCCGAGACTAAGAGCATCTCCAACCCTATTGACTTGTTTTGTGTTGTGAATCCTATGTGGCATAAGGCACAAGACAATGTCTTTCCTATATGGCAAGATGATATTCACACAAGACAATGAGATAAAAATGTGTTCTCCAATACAAAAGTTTCAGAAGACAATAAAATTATATTTTTTCAACTTCCAAGACAATTTTTTCACTTCTTCTTATATATATATATATATATATATATATATATATATATATATATATATATTATTCATAATTGATGATGTGGACATAAAGTCATTGTGAAGTGCATTGTCTAGATCTAGACAACCAACTTCACATTCCTTGCCATGTCAACTTCACAATTTATTTCACATTTGCATTGGAGAAGTACTTTTGAAAAAAAAAATATTTGTCATTCCTATGTGGCAACCATTTTTTTCAAACTCACAATAGGGTTGGAGATGCTCCAACGTTATTGTGACTTTGGAAAAAAGTTAATGCCACATAGGAATGACAAAATTTTATTCAAAAGTTCTTCTCCAATGCAATTGTCAAGTCAATTGTGAAGCTTATGTGGCAAAAATTAAAGAAGACATTGTGAAGTTGATTGTAGCTTGTTCTAGACAATGCACTTGACAATGTCTTCTCTTCCATGTCATCAATTATGAATAAAAAATATTAGAAAAAAGAAAGAAGATGAGTAGTTGTCTTAAAAGTTGTCTTGGAAGTTGGAAAAAAATACTTTTTATTGTCTTCTCAATACTTTTGCATTGGAGAGAGTTTTTCTATCTCATTGTCTTTTGAGATATAATTTTGTCACATAAACAAGACATTGTCTTGTGGCTCATGCCATATAAGAGCCATCTAAGACTCACAACACTTAACAAGACAATAGGGTTGGGGATGCTCTAATGCGAAGGCTCCTCCTTACCCATCGGGTCCCACACTTCTCCAATGGGAAACTCCCATGTCAGTTTCGGACTGAGGCACAAAATTTAGTAGTAAACAATTATTTTAAGTAAGACTAAAAAGATGTAGAACATGTAAATTTTTGACACCTAAATTTATATTAGGCCTGGCCCAACAACAAAAGTGCCTATTGAGTCTAAATTCGTGCTGGGTCCCAACCAAGATGGAGCTCGATCCATACATATATTATTCCAAACCCCATCACGTCTCTTGCATATTGATCCGAAGACTGTAGCCCAGAGTTTCAGGAGTCTCAACGTTTATGTCATCCATATCTTTGTTAAGAATAAAGGACATTGTGCTCAATCATTTCTTTCATTCTTTAGTTGTGTTTTTTTATTTTTTTTCAGAACCAGGAAGATGATCTTTTCTTAATCGGAATGCATTGCTGGCTACAACAGTCATGATATCATTCTCCTTGATTGATGAGAAGACTATAATAGATAAATTATTCTTCTTGATTGATTGATTGATGAGAAGACTCTTTGACCCTACTCAGAGCCGGCCCTAAAGGTTGAGTTATAATATCTAATTTTGGTTATCCCATGACTCTTATTGTCAGCTGGTCCTGTGGTTATCCGTGATCCTGATCTTTGCTAGGATCATATTGAGCATTGGAGGTTGTCCTAACAGTAGAGGATTGTCCAAGTCTCAAGCCTTGTCCGACTTACCCCAGGGCCGGTCCTATCCCTACTCCTCTTTTATATTTTTCTGCATACAGGAATAAACGTAAGAAGATAATGTTGGAATTATTCAATAATTAAGGGACCACACATGTAAAATTAATTGTGTTTGGGCTATCTAAATAATTAAACCAAATTAAAGTGGTCTATTTAAAAATTGGCTTAAGGGTATAATTGTCATGGAATTAATGTGTAGATACCGGAGATAATTCTAATTTGATGAGGGGCCAAATTAGAAATATCAAAACATATAAATATATGTATTAATTAGGGTTATGGTCCCCAACTTATACGGCCACCAAAAGAGAGATTTTCTCTTCTGCATCCCCATCAACAGAAAGAGAGGGACAAATGATTCAGATTCTTCTTTGTCATTAAGGGTCGTAGCAAGTTGGAAGATCGAACCCAATAAAGAGACGTTCGCTTCAAGATCCATCAAGTATAGCAATGGATTCAGGTACGCTTCTGCAATTTAATTTATGTTCTTCATCTCATGAATCGACATGGCACAATAAAATTTCTAACAAGTGGTATCAGAGCCTCCATAGTCTGATTCATGATTTGAAATTTCATATTCAATTTTTTATGGATTCAGGAACCCTAGTTCGTTCAATTTAATTAAATTAGGGTTCAAATCAATCTCCCACTATGGATTGTCTTTCTGGAAAAGTTATTCCTCTGGATTGGAAGGTTATTGCTTTGGATTGGATTTAATCACAAAGGATTTTAGTTTGCTTTGCTGCCATGCGACACATATTCGGAGTTACCAAGAAGATTAATTTCGAATGCCAGTTTGTGACTGCTTTCACAAAGAACAATATTATCTATGAGCCACTTGCAAATTTTCTTTATTTGGCAGCACCATTAATAGGGTTTCAATAATAATAATAATAATAATAACAAGCTTTGTTAAGTATGGGATTGGAGAACCCACAACCATTTCGGACCAGAACCTTAATCTGGCGCCATAGACCAATTCGGCCATATTTCAACAGTGCATTATTTTGTATATTGATCCAACAGAAATAAAGTTGAAGTTTTTTTTTTTTTTTGATACATGTTTCTTTAATTGACTAATTTTTTTTTATGTTAAAAGAATATTTGATTGTTCTTTTATTTAAAGTCATGCAAAGAAATTAACATGTTTATGATTAAATTGATATCTTTTGGCATAATTACATGATTCGGTCAATGAAAACTGTTAGATTATTTTATTTTGTCTTTAGTAGATCAATTTTAGTATAATCTTTATAGATTATTTGATGTAATCTGTTAATGCATATATTTGGTCTTCTTTAGATTATTCTATTTAAAGTAATCCTTATGCATTATTTGATATTATCTTTGGATGCATATCCTCCGTAGATTATTTCATGAATTTGGTTATATTAATAATATCCAATTTTGTCAAATTAAAATTTATGATTATGCTTTTGATTACTTTATTTGAGTAATAATATTATGAATATGCATGTATATAAAGTTTTGGACATGATTCAGTTTTGTAAAATTTAGTCAACATTCAATTTTTTTGGGTGCCTTTTATGACTAGCAATAGTTGTCCAATATTCTAAGTAGACTCATTGAAACAAGATGTCGCCAAAGTGACCTCTCTTGCGTAGATAGTCTACGAGGGATGTCGGATGTTTGTGTGTGTATATTCATGCGAGTATTAGCCGGCCCAAAGGAAGGATAATACTTGGCCGAATTGCACACATACTTGTGGTGATAAATGTGTGACAATTATACGGTTTACATGTGAATAATAACCCGATCCAAAGATAGGCTTATTATTTGACATGACTTATTGTCAACGTTTGATCATTACACCAAGAATACCACTTGCAGTTAATATCACTGTCCAAAGACTTGATATTAATGATGTACTAGGTATCTTGAGATGGGGTTCATCATTATTTGAATTTGTTTGACTATATTTACGCTTTGGTTATTTGTTAGAGCATGTTTCTTTTTGTTGCTTTGTCCTCTTTACAGTTAATGTTGTTAAAATATCTGCCAATAAGATTTTAATTTTCATGTTTAATGGAATAAACTTTAAGGAAAAAAGAAATGAATACAGTAGCTGCTAATGGTCCAGATCAAAAGAAACAACAATATAAAACTAAGGGTTATTTCTTTTGTGACAAGGCAGGACACATAAAGAAGAAATGTACAAAGTACCACGCATGGCGTATAAAGAAAAGTATATTTCCAAATTTGGTCTGTTATGAGGTTAATTTGGATTTAGTACCTAAAAACACGTGGTGGTTAGATTCTGGTGCTACTACCCACATTAGTGTTTATAGACAAGGTTGTCTGAGCTACCGAAACCAATTGATGGTGAAAGATACATCTATGTGGGTAACGGTAAATCGGTAGAAGTGAAAGCAATATAACATTTTAGGTTATTTTTGGGAACCGATTATTATTTGGATTTGATAGACACTTTTATTGTACCGTCTTTTAGACGAAATTCAGTTTCAATTTCCTTAATGGACAAATCTGATTATCATTGTTCATTTGGAAATAATAAGTTTAGTTTATCTTTAAATTCAAATATTATTGGTAACGGTTTTCTTAAGGTTTATGATAACCTATATTCATTTAAAACTATTACATCTTACAATAAAATCTTGCAAGTGGAGTCATGTGGTACTAAATGCAAAATTAACAATAAATATATTTTTAGTCTCATTATGACATAAGCGATTAGGTCACATCTCTAGAAATAGAGTTGAACGATTTGTGTCTGATGAGATTTGGATTTTATTGACTTTATAGACTTTAATGACTATATTAATGTGTAAAGAAAATACAGACCAAAATTAAATTGTAAACAGCTACTTTATTGGCTATGCTGACAAATCGATGGGTTAATAATTATACGGTCCCACATAAATGGAATTTATTTTGAGACGAGAAGTGTAATAGTTTTTAAGGATGTTGAATTTGGGGGAAAAATAAAGTCAGGATCATTGTCTTTGATAAGAAATCAATTACGATTCCTACTATCACTTTTGACGATGTGCAGGATTCTATACCTGTCATGATCAAGAAGTGAATTCGGAGCCTCAATAAGACAATGTCGAATTACCTCTATAAGTCGTTGTTGAGATACCTTAACAACGACAACGTAGCGGCACCCCATTCAAGATAAGGTAATTATTCCTAAGGAACAAACTCAACAACCTCAAGAACCGGTAATATTAAGATGGTCCACCAGAGAAAGAAGAAATATAATTTTGGATAATATTGTCATATTTCTCTAGGAACGTGAGAAAGACTGTGGATACTGGAAGATGATCTAATCAACTTCCGTCAGGCCATGGAAAGTTCCAGTTCTCAAAGTGGATTGATACAATAAACAAGGAGTATAAGTCCATGCAAGACAATAAAGTTTAAGAACTTGTCCCATTACCAAAAGTTATGAAGTCCATTGGTTGCAAATGGACATTTAGAACCAAGAAGGATTCGAAGGGTTATGTGGAGAGGTATAAAGTACGTCTTGTAGCTAGTGACTTTACTCAAAATTTTGGAATTGATTTTAAAGAGTTTTTCTCTTCGGTATATTTGAAAAACTCCTTTAAATCAATTATAGCACATGTTGTACATTTTGATCTTGAATTACATTAAATGGATATCAAAACGATATTTCTCAATGGTAACATTGATGAAACAGTTTATATGGTGCAACCAGAAAATTTTGTGTCGAAAGACCCAAAGAATTTGGTTTGCAAATTGACAAAATCTATTTATGAACTCAAGCAAGCTCACTACTAAAATAACTCCTTTTAGCGACGTCAGAGTACGTCGCTAAAAAAGGAAAATCCGTCGCTAATTTCTATTGGCGACGTATTTAGCGACGAAAAATGGATGTCGCTTATAGGCTTGTCGCAGATTACAATTTTGTCACAATTCGTCGTTAGTTGCGACGTCACGTTTAGTGTCACTAGACGTCGCAATATTAGCGACAGATAGCGACGTCATCATACGTCGCAAGTATAGCGACGTAGGGCGACCACTTAGCGACGCTGTCAACTTTACATATGATGACATGGCATGGCAGCCACGTCAGCATTTTAGCGACGCCTAACGACAACCTTAGCGACGTCGGCTCTCAGGTGGTCATATACAAGTCAGCAGTATAGCGACATATAGCGACGTCACGTCACTATTTGGCGACGTATAGCGACGTGTACAGGACGTCGCAAAACGTCGCAGAATGTCGCTATACGTCGCAGATGTTATAAAAAAATTTAAAAAAAATAATTGGTATTTTTGTTATGCTGTCTGTCTGTGTTTACAGTGTGTATGAAGTGCAGTATTCGAACCATCGACAGTTTCGCTTACTGTTCTATGTTTTATCTTGGATAGAAAGAGCAACAGTTCAGGATGCACTTCTCAGAGCTTCCTCTTCACGTCCTTCACCTTCTCGGGATCCTTTACGACGTCCCGAGAAAGTGAAGGACGTGAAAATGAAGCTCTCAGAAGTACACCATGAACTGTTGCTCTTTCTATCCAAGATAAAACATACAACAGTAATCGAAACTGTCGATGGTTCCGAACACTGTATTTCACATTCACTGTAAACACAGACACACATCATCACAAAAATACACATTATATTTTTTTAAAATTTGGACAGCACCTCCTTTGTATATCAGATCATCGCTTATAACCCAGCGTAGGTATATTTGTCATCCCCGTCGCAGATATCATCACAATTAACAGTCTTCCATCATAACAGTCTATAACTAATAGATGAATAACAGTCTCCCATCATAACAGTCTATAACTAAATATCTTACATGCACTCAATGAAAATACCAACAAATTAAATATCACCAACATACATGTCCAACAAACATACATGTCCAACAGAGTCAAATAATATTCAAAATCAGTGTACAGAACGGTGAATGGGCCCATAGGGCCAATAAATACAAAGATGATAAAAAATCTACTGGATCACTGAGGACCCCTGTCGTGCATCTGGGATAGCATGTACTCATACTGCTCCTGTGTGAGCTGCACCGTAGGGGCAGTAGGAGGCAGTGCAATGTCTGGAGTCGGTGCGTCTGGAGTCGGCACCGTCGATGGACTGGAAGGACGTATCTGCTCCAGCTTTCGCAGTCGCTCACCATAAACAGCAAGGGTACTCACCACCTTCTCAGTACTCGCCTCAAGCGAAGCCGATACCTGAGTGAGTGAGGCAGACATGCTCCTCTGCGATCCCTCCAGCTCGACCTGTCTACGCTCTGTGCGCTGCGTAGACTTGGTGAGCCTGTGCAAGCTGGCAGCTGTAGCCTGCTGCAGACTCATCAGCTCCTGTATACTGCGCTCGACCGCATCAAATCGTTCGGTGACGATCGGAGGGTCGGATCGTCGCTCGACCGCATCAGAAATCTGCTGCTGCAACTCGCGACGCAGCTCCTCGATCTGACGACGAATATCCTGAGCTCGTGACGACGCCTGCGAAGCCGGAGACTGCGCACTGACAGAGGGGGCCCGGGATGACTCCGAAGCCAAATACGCGCTGTAGGATCCCGTACCGTAGTACGTACCCTTCTGAAGACCGCCAACGGGGGTCATCCAGAGGTCGTCCGGCAATGGAGCTGTAGGCGGCTGGGAGGAAGTACCAGCACCTCCCTCTGCTGGCGCAGTAGCAGCAGCAGCCGCCTCCTCCTGTAGCCGAACAAACTCGGCCTAGAACTTGTTTGCTAACGTGTAAGTGTTTGCTAAAGCCTATATTGATATCTATTTTCCTGTTTTCTAAATTATAGCAAATTAATATAAAGAATAGAACGTACATATGCCTGCGTCGTCCTCTCGTCAATGAACTCCCCAGCCCTCTGATGGGTGACCAGGAAGACGGTCACCATGTTCGGGTCCTCACCCTTTTTTACCTGTTAAAATATATTATCTATTATTAGTATTAAACATTCTATCGAACTATATATAAATTAATGTCCGTCATAGGAAACGTACTAGACGACAAAAATGCTCTGTCATCGGAATAGAGCCACCACACCACTTACCGACGCTCGACCGCGCCACATTGGCCTTGTCAGACCATTCCTGGTACTTGGGCTCGCTGAATCTAGCCTTCATCGCAGCCCACTGCTCTGGCGTGATCCAACCATGGATCGGCTGTCCGGAGTGGTCACGAGACTTCTGGTCGTGGATCACATCACGGATGAGCTTGGCTGCGACGGCAGAAAATTGGCCCTCGATCCTCGTCGCCCGGTGTGGTGGATAGAAATAGGTCCTCTACAAGAAGTAAAATACAAAAGTTGTATAATATACACAAATGATTATTAAAATTTAAAAATAAACAAATTTTTTACCTTGAAGTGGACGAACCAAAAGGCCTTCCTATCTGCGGGAGCATCTGAGTAGTTAATCCAAGGCCCACCATAGTTCTGCCTCAGAAATACCTCCAGCTGTCTCTGTACTGTAGAAGGCCGATATCTATACAATAATAATTTTCACGAATATATATGTACATATAATTATTTGAGAAATATATATTAATTAATTAACTTACTTCGTAGGCCCGTCCGTCCAAATCTCCATACGCGTCTCGCCCAGGGGAGCGCATGGAGGGTCGCTCTCACCTCCTGCCTGGACAGGATCAGTCTGATCGCCGTCCTCCATATGCTCGGCGTCGGCTCCCCCCATAGAGCCATCGACAGGAGGAATGCTGGACGGGGGATCAGGGATGCTGGACGCGGGATCAGGAAGGCTAGACGACGAGGGAGGAGTCGCCAACCTGCTGGAACTGCCCTGTCCCGATAATGGACCGGGAACAGAACGATACAATGGCGTACTCGGAGATAAGGATGAGGGTACGGAATCTCCATCCCCAGCCCGAGGCTGACGGGACTGCCTAATATAAAATCCTCCGCGTCGTCCAGATGGTCTAGTCATACCTGATAATAACATATGACAATAAAACAAAAATATATTTATATGATAGACATCACAGATTTTTGAAAAATATCATAGTTGTAGTGCCCCGTCCCGCTCAGTCAATCGAAGGAATCGGAACGCCGACGGCGTTCGAACTTAGTCTTGCAACGGCTGCTTGAAGACATCGCTCGGTCGAGGCGATCGCACGCTCAGGTGGGGTAGTTTCGGTGAACTTGCCTCATCTTTGCCTTCACATAATAAATCGTATGTTTTCAACTTGCACAAGTAGGCTTGATAATAAAAGTGACGAATCCACATAGCTAAAGGGAATAATCCCGACGGTCGAATTGAGTTAGAATATGGAAAGGTCCAACGGCCGTCTTAGAGTTGGTGCACGGCGTGCTTTGAAAATGACACTCGATCCTTCGTCTCGTGGCTTGGGAGAAGGAAAGTTGATTGAGTCGGCGAAGTATGAACGTAGCCTAAGTCATAAGCTTCGCCCGCATAAATGCTCGATAAAGCATGCACGCTTCCATGATGCAAGGCTTGGCATAGCCTTTGCTCGTCCCTTGAGTTAAGTTGTAGGCTTGTTGAAGTTAGGCAAAGTGATGGTGGTCGACCTAAGTCATTCCAAGCACGGTCCTACAAGTTCTACGGCTGGGTATGACAACTTAGTCTTACGGTTTCAAGCCCGTCATATAGAGTATGTCTTGGGCGGTGGCGTCGCGTAGAGTTCAAGTTGGTTTAAGGCACGATGTCACGGACTTAATGTTTTCAGGCACGGGCCACGGTTGATTCGTTGAGTTTGGAAAGTGTTGTGAATAGTTGTTATTGAGTTGAGTAAAATGATAGGACAAGAAAGAAGAATGCTCGCGACTACGGGTCGTCGAGGCAAGATCTCAGATGTGAGAAGTATTGAACTTGGCCCTGAAAGAGATGATAACATAAGAGGTGGAATGACTGTGTGAGACGTCAGTTGAGTCGAGTCTTGCATGGTCATAGACAACTTGTCGACAAGGTAGAGTTTCCTCGAACGGTAGCCCGACGGAAAGGGACCGGTTCTTGAGAAGCAGCATTATCACGTGCTGGATGACCGCACAAGTTAGCGCAGAGGCTTGCCAGCGGGGCTAGCTACCCACCTGGCAAGGGCGGCCACCTAACAAGCTAAAGGAGTCCAGGATGGCTCTAGGAGTCAGTGACCAAATCATATAGATGAGTCGGCATGGCGGCAAATCCGCGTGTGTGCCTTTGGATTGAGTTGAGTTGTTGAATGTGTGTACAGTTGGAATACAATGTTTGGTCCTAAGATGTGGCATCAACATAGGCGACGTGCTTCGGCACGAGATGTGGCGTCGAGTCTAATGTTGTCAGCATATAAGTTGCATAGTTTGGATGTGAGTTGTCCTGAGTCTAAGTCAGGAAAGGCCGCAAGGCAAAGTTGGTCGAGTGACACTTAACCCACAAGTCTTGATTGGGTCAGTTGATGATTTAGTAGCAAAGGGCCGCGAGGCGGCAATATGGTTGAGTCGCACGTAGTTGCGAGGCACGGCACAAAAGATTTGTAGCATGGTCACATGGGAATGGAGCCTCATCGCGTAGTTGCGTCTCTGATTTTGGCCGAAAGGCAAGCACGACTTGATAGGTTAACGTCGTTTGAGTCGACATTGTTGTTACAAGCACGAAATGGTCTAGAGGCACAGAATAGGTGTGAAACCCATTTTCTATGAATTAAATTATGTCTAGTATTTCTAATATTATTATTATTATTATTATATTATTTTGAGTGTTAAAATTATTTCAAAATTAAACAAGAATTTTTGGTTGAACCCAGACCCGAGCCTGAGCCCGAACCCAATCCCATTTCTTTCTTTCCCTAAAAATCCTGATTTGGTTAATTATAAATATATATATATATATATATATATATATATATATATATATATATATATATATATATATATAGAGCCGGTCCAAGTTTGGACCAGCTTTTGTCCATACAACAAAACCCATTAAAGGAGCAACCCATTAAACCTATTTTGGAAACCCATTAGCCCATTCATATTTCAATTCCTTTTTATTCTTATTCATTCAGAAAAGGAAAATTTTTCCTTTCTTTCTCAAACCGTGGCTGTGGTCGACCCCTGGCTTTCCGAACGGTCGCCGACCGCGGAAACCGCCGCCCTTTCCTTTCCTCTCCCAAACCGCCCATCCATCCTATAAAATCCCCTTCTCTTCACAACTCCAGCATCATCTCCATTAGCTCTACCAAGCTCCCCAAACCCTTTTTCTCGAACCCTAACCCCATTCTCCGGCAATCTCGTCGCCTAGGCCGACCCGTGCGCGTCTCCTAGCGCGGCCGACCCGAACGCCAACCTCCCGCCGGCGACCCCCTGCTGGCCGAGCCCGCGCGCCACCCCCGCGAGCCGCGCCCTCCCCGTGCGGCCTCCTCCCCGCGCGCCCCTCTGGCCGACTTCCCCCTGGCCGCAGCCCCTCCGGCCGAGTCCTTGGCCGCTGCCTCCGGCCGACCCGCGTCGACTCTCCCTGTCGCAGCACCTAGCTCCGGCCCCGCGGCTTCCCGGCGCGTGCCCTAGCCCGCGTGCGCCCTTTTTGGTCTGTCCAGCTTCCCTGGCCGCGACCCCGTGACCCGATCTGCTGTTCTATGGCAGCGACGCCGCTGTCCGCTGCTGTCCAGTGCCCCGTCGCGTCTCGGACTCCGAACCAGTGCTGTTCCGAGTCTCTTTTGCTGTCTGCATCTCAAATTCTTCCTATTATTTTTATCTGAGAGCTCTAGCCGAGCAACCTGAGAAATTCGAGGACGATTCTGAATTTCCATCTCGAAGTCTTCATCCTCAGTCAAATCCATTTTGAGACAAGTATAGTTTGTGTTAGTTTTACAGTTATTTTAATAATCGCTTTACTGCAAGTTTAAACCACGATGCAAACACGAAACTCTCTCTGAGAGTACTGATTGTGACTACTGTACTGATTGGGGACTGGGGGAATAGAGTAATGTTTATGACCACATCCAACTGTAACTTAGGCCAGTATTAGCTTACCCCTCATACACACGGGGATAAGCCGAATCGTATCAATAGGATACAACTGTACATCCCAAGCCGGTCATATTCATTACCTATTTAAATCATACTATTTTACTGCTAGAAAACTATTCATTTCTAAACTGTTTAAAAGTGCATGATTCTATTATTTATTTTAACTGTTTAAATTAGCATGAATTGTACTTTGCTCACTCCTGACTGGAGACCCAACATTTTAGGTATCACTAATGATGCTTTATTCCGTAGTATTTTTCCCGAGATTCCAACTAGAGGACAATGATCTCGAGACTGATGAGCTGGTTGCCTAGATTTTCTTCTTCTTTTATAAATCATAATGTTTGTGGAAAGCAGTGTATTTCAGATGTATCTTTCATTTTATTGTAAAAAGTTTTTAAATTCGAAATAATAAATTTGTGGCAATTATTGTGTTGTTGATATTACCTGCATGAGTGATACAGCTTACTGCTGCCGTCTCAACAACGATGCAGACTGAGCATGATCCGATTCGACCCAAGAAATTGGGACCGGGTCATGACATGTTTTTAGTGGTGGCCCATGCAGGTCGAATCAACAACTTAGGAGAACCAACTTAGAAACAATTAGAACACTAGAATATCAAATTGCCACAACATAGGACCGATATATATATATATATATATATATATATATATATATATATATATATATATATATATATATATATATATTAAATATTTCGTTTGATTATAGACTGGTAGGCTACCTTGCTTATGTGTGCATCCTAAACCTTCCAGAGAATGGCCACTGACAAGACCAATCCTGCTGGTGATGAGGTGTCATCTCCGGATCATACCCCATCTCTTCAACCAAGTCCAGGGTCTTTTTCCTCGTAGCTGTGTCACGACCCGCACCCTGTATAGGGGCACGAGAAGTGGGTACGTCCAGCCTACGCCGCAGTGTCGGCGGTAGAACGCTGTCCTAGGTCAATCATCTAACAATATAAAAGTACCTGTACAGTTTATACTCTCCGAATGGAGGTGACAAACAGAATGCAATCTCAATCACATCTAGGTAGAAGAATGAAAGATAGATAGATAGACAGTAACTCAAAGAGAACAGTAGAATAGATGAAATAAGTCTAAGTGTCTAGGATACATAACATCCAGAATGTCAACTCATAATACAATAAGTCTAAGAGTCTATATATCTCAACATCTCAAAATACAACTCAGAATGTGAGACAAAATGATAATACATAAAAGACTGTCTAGCTAAACTAGCCTAGACTACTGGGGCAACATCCTCAGCTGCAGGTGGATCCTGCTGAGGGTCCACAACATAAGTATCATCTAGTCCTGCTCCATAATAGGTAGACACCTGGGCCTCATCCTCATCCTCTGTAATATTTTCAACAGGTCCAGTCAGGACAGGAAGGAGCACAATACATCTCACGCAGTTCATATCAGGTTAGGAAATACGATACATGCAATAGAGTAAAATACAGGAAGTGCTGAAAGGAAATATACGCTGTAAAAGAGATAGCTTGTAAAGAAAATATCTACTGTATATAGAGAACTGTAAGTGGCTAGTGATGTAGAGTACAAGATAGGCATGTGAATGGCTAGAATTTATACATGATTACACTACTGAGTTTGTACATGATTATACTACTTTGGAATTATTCACATGTCTACTTCTACTCCCCTGTTTCCCCAATAAATACACAAGGATCTAGACAAGTTACGTTATTATACATGATTACTTCACATGAGGCTCATAAATGAGTATACGTGAAGTTATACATGAGGGCTCAGTGAACATGAGAGTACATGATCACATGAGTATACATGCATGATGGAAGCACAGGAGTACATGATGAAAGTGAAACACACGTAACATGAAGTACCCGATGCTCCCGAGGGGGATAACATCTCATGTAAAGATCTATATAGTACCAATCCGTGTTACCAACGTGACAGCATCAAGTAAAGTAATCTAGAGCGAGAAGTAAAGCCTGAACAAGTATAAAACGGTCAGAGAATGTACTCGCCTGATAACTGAATGTCTGAAGAGGTATACTGCTTGAGGAGAGGTGTCTGGCTCCTAATCAGAGCAATACAAGTTACAATGTATCCACAATGGTAAAAATAAAGTATACAATGCATACTACATGATTCTAGGTCAATCTGGTCAAAAGTCAACTCTTGGTCAACTCAATAGTCAAACTGGGTCACAGGAAGTCATACTAGGTCACAAGGGATCAAACTGAGTCAAATAAAGTCAAACAAGGCCAAACAAGTCAAGGTTAGTCAAATTTAGGTTAAAGTCAACTCTTGGTCAACATTCTAGTCAAACTAGCTAAGTTATCTAGGGTTTAGTCAATCAATGGTCAGACTAGTCAAATACTAGTCAACATGGTCAAGCTAGGTCAATCTAGACTATCTAAGGTACTACACCACAAGGTTAAGGTATAACCAATACCTATACAAGTATACCACATATAAATACATATATATATATAATACCAACCTTAATCCAACATTTAAGCGAATCCCATATTCCATCTCAAGTCATGACTCAACTCTAAGTATCTCACTTAACCCCATACATATCTTAATTGACAGGTAACTATTCATATAACCCAAGTCACACAAATACCCTTATATACTTAGGGCACTCACATATAGGTTAAACCTAACCAAATTAGTTAATAATCTAGGGTTTAGTCAAACCTTAGTCATTAAGTCCTTCTAAGTCCTTTCTAGGTTAATTAGGTCAAGGTCTGACCTATAGTTGACTTTGGTCAACTATGGTCAACATTTTGGTCAACCTAGGTCTAGTAGTTAAATACTAGTTAATATGGTCAAACTAGTCAACTCTAGTTACTTGGGTCCATATAGGGTCAAGCCTTAGTCTAACTAGGGTTTTGGTCAATCATAGACTAATCAACAAGGTAATTAGGTTAATCTTGACCAATGGTCAACATATGGTCAAACACTCTAGTCAACCTAGGTCTAGTAGGCTTATTGGTCAAATCAAGACTTACTAGCCATAGGCCATAGGCTAACAACTAAGTTCCATAGGCTAATACCATATAGGTATCTATATATATATATACAATAGACACATACACTATCTACACCATATATATATATATATATATATATATATATATATATATATATTTTTTTTTTAATATATATATATATATATATATATATATATATATATATATATATATATATATATATATTATATATATATATATATATATATATATATAACATAGGCCATAATATATATATATATATATACATATCTACAATATATATATATACAATATACATACCCACTATATACACCATATATAACCAAATATGTAAAATACTATATATATACTCACTATATATATATATATATATATATATATATATATATATATATATATATATCTATATATATATATATATATATATATATATATATATATATATATATTTTTTTTATATATATATTTACATATAACAACCACATAGGCCTATAGCCTATGTAATACCCTAGGTATCTATGTATAGACACATTATATATAATGACACACTATATAAACTAATACTATATATATATATATATATATATATATATATATATATATATATATATATATATATATATATATATATATATTATATATATATGAAACATATATATACTACATATTTATAGAGAGAGAAGTAAGAGAGAGAATAAGAGAGAGGGAGAGAGGACAGTGAGAGAGAGGGACTGCTAGACACACACAGGGAAGGGGAGGGGGCTGTTATCAGATTTCCTGAGAACAGGAAATCAGCCCCCAAATAATACACAAGAGTGCACACACATACCTACCTATATACATACATGTATACACACATGTATATACAAGTATACATCCTAAAATCCTACCTACACACTCACATACACATATACTACCTATACATACACTGAAATACACATATACATGCATATATCATAATCAAAATAGATTTGAAATTTATTTGAAAAACTGGAAAATAATCCCAGAAATTGGGATACTGTGCATGTATCAGAAATTTGGGGAAAACCCGATTTCAAATCTTAAACCTAGCTAAGACTCAATACCAATGGTTGGTAATCGTGCCCCTAGGTGTACTCGTGTCCCTCGTGTCCCTAAGTGTCCACCACGACACGACACGACGTGTCAATCTCGTGAAAAAACCCAATCGGGTAAATTTACAGTGCACTGGAATTGGCACTGTATCGTGCACGTGTTCACGTGTCTCGTGCTCACGACACAGGACACGTGAGGTGTCGTGCTCGTGTCCCTAGGTTCGCCTAGGGTCAGGCTAGGTGTCTAGCAACCTGAGTCATGTCCATGTGTTGTACAGTGTCGACACGAGGCCCGTATCAGTCGAGAAAACTCGACTGATATGCGTGTTTCAGGCCGCGTTGTGCACGTGTTCCAGTGTCTCGTGTACGCGACACAGGACACGAAACTTCTCGTGCTCGTGTCCATGTGTATGCCAAGGGATGGGCTACACGCTCGTGTCACCACGAGGTGTCCACGTGGCGTGTCCGTGCGACACGACACGCTCGAAATGTGCTCTGTGCAGTACGCACAGTGCAGTATAAAACCCATGTTCGTGTCAGAGCTCTCTCGACACGACACGAAAGGTCGTGATATTTGAGGGAGGGTCTGACAGTGATGGCCCCCTCCTCTGTGTCAATTTCCACGTGTCCTCATGGCGTGTCGTGTCCAAAAATTGGGTTGAGTAGCAGGGGAGGCTGTATGCCTCAGTGTAGTGTCCTGACAGTGGGTTCGTGTCAATTTTTGACACGGACACGGGTCTAATTTGTGCTCAGAGTTAGGGTTCTGTGATCTACACCTATAGGGCTAAAAATTTGTTCAATTAGTTTTCGAAAATAATAACATTTAATTTACAGAGATAATTCATCAAACACTTATATTAAAATCTAGATACGTGTCCGATACGGACACCAAACCCAATCTAATTCCTACCAAACTTAGCCTATAGGTCCCTGGTACCTAGATGCATGTATTCATGAAGAGAAAACAGAAATTTAACTAGGTATGAGGGTATTTACCTATTGAGTGAAAACTCAAGAAAACACCAAGGTAGGGGGGTGTCCTTTCCTCTTGGTGATGCCCAAAGCTCCACAAATCCTTGATAGCAGGCCCTAACTAGTATCCTCTAGTGTAGGGGAGTCCAATACAAGAAACTAGAGGTGATTTGGATCAAAATTGATCAAGTTATCAAGGTTTGAAGAAAGGGAATTTTTCTACGTTTTAATTCATGCAAATTGATCATGAATGAATTTGAGGGGATTATATAGGAAGGGGGGTAGTGTTTGGCTGCCATGGGGGTAGGGGAGGGTGTCCTACCACCTTGCAAACTTAGCCCCTAAGTCTTTGACTAAGGGGTTAGATATTTAGGTTCTAAATATCTAAAAAGTGAAATATCTAGATATTTATCTAACTAGATATTTATACATAAAGCTAATATCTAACATTAGTCTTCTAGGTTAGTTGCTAACCCCTAGATTAGGCTAAACTAGGTTAGGGACTAACATGACACTAATCAATAATTAGACAATAATAAAAACACATAAATACAAATAATTCCAAATAAATCCTAGAAAATTACCAAAATACCCTTTAGGCTAAAAAGCCCTAATTTGATGTTCTAAATCTATGGCTAGGCTCACATGATCATGGTTATTCTCTAGGTTATGAAATCTCTAGGGTTTACACTAAGTTATACTAACAAAATCACAAAGTCATAAGTCATGACTTAGAAAATGGTTTAACTTAACTAAAATCACCCAAAAATTATATTATGACTAAAATACCACTAATAAATAATAAAAATAATAAATTTTCAAAAATATCCTAATTTCAGAAAACTGGGTGTTACAAGCTGATTGACCGTCCCCATAATACATCCAGTGAAGTTTTTACTACACCGGCGGATCCTACCTCTTCTCAAACTGAGCTGCATTTCCTTGAGGAAGTACCCATTCCTTATGCTCCACCAGTGCCAGCGAACACCTCCCAAATGGTTGCCCTACTTCAAGAAATCCTGGAGTCCTAGAAGGCTCAAGCTGAAGCCCAGCAGGAACAGATGGATATCACGATAGAAGTCATGAAGAACGTCAATGATGTAGCCTTAGTTATCTCCAACCAAGTTAGAGCGAAACCTCACCCTAGGAGGTATACCCCTGAATCTAGAAGATATTTGGGTCCCATCAAGTACTCTACTTTCCGGCAGTCTTGTCGTCAGAGGCTATTGGCTTGTGACTACTGCAAGAGGCCTGGTCATCAGGCCGTTAGTTGCCGCAAGAGATTGGGACAATGTTTGGCATGTGGATCCGCTGAACATCGGATAAAGAACTGCCTCTTATCTTCCCATTATACCAGAGCACCTATCCCAGAAATACCTGCTACGCCGCAACCTAGGGACACTCTTCCTATCGAGCAGACCTTGCCTCCTACACCCATTGCAGGAGGGCATGATGCAGACTCGAGGATCATAGAGGAAGATGAATCAGTTGGAGACTGCTCATGCAAGAGCCAGAACCATGAAGATTAAGTACCTAGGACTGCTGAATAGCATTATCTATTGTTATAAGAAGTTGTAACAGGATGTCCTTAGAATAATCATGAGAGTCTTGCTGTAATTCTCCTTCATGAATAAATTTTTTTTACACCTTTATGGTAGATGTCTTCTCTGATAGTTTTTTTGGATTACCCTAAATTGAGACATAGGATTCACCATTGACCTAGTCCCCGGCTCTTTCCATATTTCTAAAGGATGTTACAGAGTCAACCCGAAGGAGGCCAAGAAGATGAAGGACCAGATCAATGAAGGCTCTAGGATTTATCCAAGATGGAACTTCACCTTAGGAACACCTATCTTGTTTGTGCCTAAGAAGGATGGAACAACGGATGTGCATCGATTACCAGACACGAAAGAACAAGTACCCTCTGCCCGGATCGAGGATATGTTTGATCTGTTTGTGTGGAGTTAGGGTGTTTTCGGAGTTTGACTTAAGATCTGACTACCATGAAATCAAAGTCAGGAAGGAGGACATTTCCAAGACGGCATTCAAACACCAAGTATGGGTAGTTTTCTTTGGTCATGACGTTGGACTGACAAATGCTCCTGCTGTGTTCATGAATCTTATGAACAGAGTTTTTCATGAGTATTTGAATCAGTTTATCTTCTCCAATAGATAACATTCTGATATATTCGAAGACTGAAGAAGAGCATAAAGAACATCTGAGGAAAGTTCTGGAAACTTTGAAGAAAAGAAGTTTTATGATAAGCTATCTGAACGTGGATTTTCTTTGACAAGGTGGATTTTTGGCCATGTTGTCAAGAGAAGAAATTTTGATGGAAGATAGATGTTGTTGAAAAGTGGTATACCCCAAGTTCAATTCGGAAGTTTCTTGAACTTGGCTGGCTACTATCAGAAGTTCGTGAAGGATTTCGCCAAGATTGCTGAGCTGATGACGAAGCTCACTTGGAAGAATAAAGAGTTCATCTGGACGAAAGATTGCCAGGCGGCATTGAGGAGCTGAAGAAGAGACTTACCACTACACCAATCCTTGCGCTACCCGCAGGAACCGGTGGTTTCTCAATTTACAGTAATGCCTCTGGAAAAGGACTGGGTTGCGTTCTTCAACAACATAGGAAAGTAATTGCTTATACATCTAGGCAACTACAGACTCATGAGAAGAATTATCCCACACCTAATTTGGAATTTGCTGCAATTTTCTTTACTTTGAAGCTATGGAAGCATGATTTTTATGAAAAGGGAGTAAAAATATATACGGACTACAAAAGTCTGAAATATGTCTTCACTCAGAAAGAGCTGAATGTAAGACAAAGAAGATGGCTGAAGCTAATGAAGGATTTCAACATCGACCCGCTATACCACCCGGGTAGGGCTAATGTGATTGCTGATACACTTAGTCGATACCCAGTGGCGATGTTCTTAACCAAGGCGTGGCACCTACTAGAAGACGTCGAGAAGCTTGGACTGGAGGTTATACTACCTGGAGATAGAAGGACGGAGCTGGATGCTGATTCAGTATTGATGAAGTTCGAGGCTGATGGACAAAATCAAGAGGACGTAGTTTCAAAACGAGGCATTTTGCAGGCTTAGAGATCAAGTGTTGGCAGGAACACTTGAGGGTTTCTAAATTAATCAGCAGTGGAACTCTGAAGAATGGTACGAGGCTTTGCGTATCGGCTGACAAACAGAGGAACGAGTTGATGAAAGAAATATACCAGGCGCAGTATTCCATACATTCAGGAGCTAATAAGATGTATCGGAATATGCCTTCATTAATTGGTGCTATGGAATGAAGAAGGACAATTTCAGGTGTAGGATTAGATGTGAATTTGTCAACATGAGGAATTTAGCAAGAGAACAACAAGTTTGTTACAGCCGCTGGACAATTCGAAGTGGAAGTAGAAACATATAACAAAGAACTTTGGGTAAGGATTGTCTTGTTCCTAAGGAGGGAAGGGCACCAATTGGATTATAGTGGACCGACTGACTAAGTCAGCACACTTTATTCCCTTCAAGGTTAGTTTATTCACCGAGAAGTTGGCAGCATTGTACGAGAGGCACATCTACCGGATTCATGGAGTACCGAGGGACGAGCAATCAAAGAGGTCAACCCAGACACTTGAAGACATGCTGAGATCCTGTGTCTTAGAATTTGGAGGGTCTTGGGAAGACCATTTGCACTTGGTAGAGTTTTCTTACAAACAGCTACCAAGCTGGAATTGGTATAACACCATTTGAAGCACTCTATGGACGTCATTGCCGTACATCACTTGCATGGACGAAGTAGGAAAAAGAATATTGCTGAGACCTGAGATGGTGACTAATTAGAGACAAGCTCCGGATTGCCCAAGACAGACAGAAGCATGGGGCAGATAGCAGTCGTCGACCACTGAAGTTTGAAGAAGGAGATAGTGTATTTGTGAAGATTTCTCATATCAGAGGAACGGTCAGTTTTTGGCAGAGCAGGAAAATTGAGCCCCAGGTCAGCGGGCCATTTGAAGTTTTGAGACGAGTTGGAGTAGTAGCATACCGGTTAGCTCTACCAGCTAATCTTGAGGGTGTGCACAACGTTTTTCATGTATCGAATCTCAGACACTACATCCCGAATCGGAGTCATATTTTCTGGATCATTCAGAGTTGGAGATTAGATCAATCCTTACAGTGCCAGAGAAGCCAGTGTTAATATTAGACAGAGGTGAGTCGAAGATCAGACACTCAGAAGCTGCCACATAACTCCAAATTCTTGCAATCATTATCTTTCGTTCTAAACTTGATTGATGCTGTTAAGTTAGCATAGTTTTGCGAGCTTATTCTTTATCGAGCTTGATCATGACAGTATTTTATTGGGTGCACCCACTAATATATTGTCTAATCAGGACCGGTGCATGATGGTCTGATCAACCTCGTATACTTTGGTTCGCTTTTTGTATTTTTCTACATGGATGATATCATAAACCGTCTCATCCACGACTGCCTTGAAAATTCTTATTGTTGGACCTGAGTTACGGGCGTAGTACCCGTAGCTGTTTGATTCTCCTACTCTGCCTTTAATTTTGAGGACAAAATTTTCTAAGGAGGGAAGATTGTGAAATCCATTTTCTATGAATTAAATTATGTTTAGTATTTCTAATAATAATATTATTATTACTATTATATTATTTTGAGTGTTAAAATTATTTCAAAATTAAACAAGAATTTTTGGTTGAACCCAGACCCGAGCCTGAGCCCGAACCTAATCCTATTTCTTTCTTTCCCTAAAAATCCTGATTTGGTTAATTATAATATATATATATATATATATATATATATATATATATATATATATATATATATATATATATATATACACATATATGTTTAGAGCCGGTCCAAGTTTGGACCAGCTTTTGCCCATACAACAAAACCCATTAAAGGAGCAACCCATTAAACCCATTTGCCCATTCATATTTCAATTCCTTTTTATTCTTATTCATTCAGAAAAGGAAAAATTTTCCTTTCTTTCTCAAACCGTGGCTGTGGTCGACCCCTGGCTTTCTGAACGGTCGCCGACCGCGGGAACCGCCGCCCTTTCCTTTCCTCTCCCAAACCGCCCATCCATCCTATAAAATCTCCTTCTCTTTACAACTCCAGCATCATGTCCATTAGCTCTACCAAGCTCCCCAAACCCTTTTTCCCGAACCCTAACCCCATTCTCCGACGATCTCGCCACCTAGGCCGACCCGTGCGCGTCTCCTAGTGCGGCCGACCCGAACGCCAACCTCCCGCCGGCGACCCCCTGCCGGCCAAGCCCGCGCGCCACCCCCGCGAGCCGTGCCCTCCCCGTGCGGCCTCCTCCCCGCGCGCCCCTCTGGCCGACTTCCCCCTGGCCGCAGCCCCTCCGGCAGAGTCTCTGGCCGCTGCCTCCGGCCAACCCGTGCCGACTCTCCCTGTCGCAGCACCTAGCTCCGGCCCCGCGGCTTCCCGACACGTGCCCTAGCCCGCGTGCGCCCTTTTTGGTCTGTCCAGCTTCCCTGGCCGCGACCCCGTGACCCGATCTGCTGTTCTGTGGCAGCGATGCCGCTGTCCGCTGCTGTCCCAGCGCCCCGTCGCGTCTCGGACTCCGAACCAGTGCTGTTCCGAGTCTCTTTTGCTGTCTGCATCTCAAATTCTTCCTATTATTTTCATCTGAGAGCTCTAGTCGAGCAACCTGAGGAATTCGAGGACGATTCTGAATTTCCATCTCAAAGTCTTCATCCTCTCCAGTCAAATCTATTTTGAGGCAAGTATAGTTTGTGTTAATTTTACAGTTATTTTAATAATCGCTTTACTGTAAGTTTAAACCACGATGCAAACATGAAACTCTCTCTGAGAGTACTGATTGTGACTACTGTACTGATTGGGGACTGGAGGAATAGAGTAATGTTTATGACTACATCCAACTGTAACTTAGGCCAGTATTAGCTTACCCCTCATACACACGGGGATAAGCCGAATCGTATCAATAGGATACAACTGTACATCCCAAGCCGGTCATATTCATTGCCTATTTAAATCGCACTGTTTTACTGCTAGAAAACTGTTCATTTCTAAACTGTTTAAAAGTGCATAATTCTATTATTTATTTTAACTGTTTAAATTAGCATGAATTGTACTTTGCTCACTCCTGACTGGAGACCCAACATTTTAGGTATCACTGATGATGCTTTATTCCGCGGTATTTTTCCCGAGATTCCAACTATAGGACGATGATCTCGAAACTGATGAGCTGGTTGCCTAGATTTTCTTCTTCTTTTATCAATCATGATGTTTGTGGAAAACAGTATATTTCAGATGTATCTTTCATTTTATTGTAAAAAGTTTTTAAATTCGGAATAATAAATTTGTGGCAATTATTGTGTTGTTGATATTACCTGCATGAGTGATACAGCTTACTGTCGCCGTCTCAACAACGGTGCAGGCTGGACATGATCCGATTCGACCCAATAAATTGGAACCGGGTCGTGACAATAGGTCAAGGCGTCGGTCTTAAAACTGATCCTAAGGAAAGACTAGAAAGACAATAGAAAGGGATTTAAGCTGCACAAAGTAAATGAACGTGTAGGTTTTGTATGGGTGGGCGAGGAGCTCATTCCACCAGTACAGTTGAGTACTGACACCCACATAGTTTACAATTGCAGGCACAGGTAGAAGCTCGTGGCGCGGGGCTCGCTTAGATGCGTCGAGGCATGGAGTTCCTTGGCGACTCGAAGCATGCAGCCGCATGGAGTAAAGACTTATACAGGACATAATGTATAGACATCGCCTTCCGAAGCTTCCGCTGGAGTTAAGACTTGTATTGAGAGATGAGAGAGAGCTGAGTGACTTGTAATGTGAGATGAGTGAGCTTGAGAGACTTGTAATATTGGCCTTGCGCCCTAATGTAATCTTTGTTTCAATATCAATAAAGAGCTTCTTTTGAATAACTTGTGTTTGGTTCTACCTTCCGCTGCTATCATTCAATGTCTCTGCTTGGGACTTCTGTGCGACGACCCCGTCGCAGCCGCTGAAATCGGCCGTTATGGATCCCGCCTTGCACGAGCGCAATCTAGGCTCGTGCGGTATCACGCCTTAGCGAGGACGATCGCTCCTACGGGAGCGGGGCGTGACATAATGGTATCAGAGCACAGCTTTACGTCCTTGGACTATCGATTGAATTCTTTAACTCGTTGTTTCCGCAAACTCTGTTGCTTCCGCAAGTTGATATCGTTGGTGCGCTCTCTCTCAATTGTCCCATGGGATGTCCATACAATAAGTCTAACTATTTTACAAAACATAGAAAAATAGTTTTTGACAAGAAACAAAAAGATGGTTCGCGTAAGCACGGTTGGCTAAGTCGGGCTGGGCATATACACCAAAGTTGCGTCGACCTTAGAAAAGTCTAGTGCGGAAATTGAATATCGTCGAGCAAGAATGAGTTGAACTCGATTGAGTAAGTGAGATGACTATCGATAGGGGTGCTATCGAACGGCGATATCGTCGATGCGATATAGATGAGCGTGCTTGGGATTAGAGGAATGGTTCGAACGGGATTCAAAGAAGTCGATTTTGATTCGAATGATAAGTTGAGGATTTGTTGAATGACTTCATCCCTGAGTGGTGTATGAGATAGCCTCAGGGATGTCGATCGATTGATAAAGAAATGATGCAAAATGAGGAATTACGTTGGTCGATGACTTAAGATAAACGGATGAACGATACGTGAATTTGGTTTGAGGAAAATCGATGT
Source organism: Iris pallida (assembly GCA_029216955.1). Lineage (NCBI taxonomy): Eukaryota > Viridiplantae > Streptophyta > Magnoliopsida > Asparagales > Iridaceae > Iris > Iris pallida. The sequence goes on from JANAVB010027997.1 coordinate 9,489,141, forward strand.
TGTGAATGATTCGAGGGATAATGATCGAACTTGAATTTGGATGTCGAGGAGATTATCCAGTCGGACGATAGCATCATTCGCACGACTCGAAATTTGGTTGCAAAGGAAGATCGTCAGGTTACGCATATCGTCGATGGTATTGAGGCGTATCAAAGATCGATATGTGATATCTCGGGGGTACTCTGACTCGGCGAAAGACGATCGTGCAAGGGTTATTGTTCGATTGGATGCGATACTTAGAATTTTGATCGAGATGAATATGGGATAAAAAATGATTGTGTCTTGATGGTTATGCGGATAACCACAACGTCGACTTTCTTGTCTTGCGCGAGCGAAACTCCATCCTCGCACATGCGTTGCATCGGATTTGAGGCGATCGTTCCGCGTGAGCGCTGACATGGTGATTCATGTCGCGGGAATGACCGAACTTGGAAAATTAGGACGCGGCAACTTTGATTGTCTCGACTTGTCGGTTTGATACGAAAGAGAATTCGAGGATGTTAGGACTTGCGATTGATGAATGAAATAAACTTGAGGATTGAGTAGGTCCAATCCGTGCATCGAGAATGAATTAGTCTAGACACAAAACAAGAGTTACGTCCCGATGAGGATGACTATCCCGCGGGAGCGTGCATGGTGATTCATGCCCACCGTGGATAATCTGAATCGCGTGAGATCGGGGCGCAACATATTGTTAAGTTAGACGACCTCATGATCGAATGCATGAATTGGGATAAATGACTTAGGGAATACGAAATGTGAATGGTGGTTTAGCGGTGGATTGTGTCGTAGCGTGCTTGACTTGTAAAGGATTGATAGGTGGATTATGTCGAACGTGTGCGAGGGATAGAATATACAAAATGGCTTGATAAACGAGCGATACGTTCTTGTTGAGTATTGGTTGAATGTGAATTATCGTAGGATGGCCTTGCTAAAGGACTCAGACCCCGTGCGACGAATATTGGGATGTGCATAGGAAATCGATGCTCGATGTTTAGAAATCAGAGTGATGCGAGCTTGGGTAAAAAACCCCGTACTATCAACTTGGTTTGACCTTAGGATGGGGTCAGTGTTGATATTGTTGTTTGGGAACTATGATTCCAATACTGACGGAAAGACATAGCCTAGCGATTAGGCAGACGTTTCGGTACGGAGCGATAGGAATTGTGGAGACACCACTCGCAAGTATCGGTTGACATGCATGTATATCAGGGACGCTTGAATACGTGCACGATCCAACTCGAGTGGTGTTAGCGGGATTCGCTATCACGAGGCTTGGTTGAAATACATATATTTTGGGGACGCCTGGAATATGTGCACGATCCATACTAAGTGATACGTTAAATCAAGTGAGACTTGAGAAACAGGAAAGTGTCGAGGATTTTGAGATCGTAAGTTTTGAAGAAAGGATTGAGGGTAGCACGAGCGTGGCTCGGATTTGCGAAACGCATAGGCGTAGTGTGTGCAAGAGTTCTTGAATGTTGAGTAAAGTGATAAGTCAATAAGTAAGTACTCAGTTAGTTTCGAGGACGAAACTTTTTCTGAGTGATGTATGATGTAGTGCCCCGTCCCGCTCAGTCAATCGGAGGAATCGAAACGCCGACGGCGTTCGAACTTAGCCTTGCAACGGCTGCTTGAAGACATCGCTCGGTCGAGGCGATCGCACGCTCAGGTGGGGTAGTTTCGGTGAACTTGCCTCATCTTTGCCTTCACATAATAAATCGCATGTTTTCAACTTGCACAAGTAGGCTTGATAATAAAAGTGACGAATCCACATAGCTAAAGGGAATAATCCCGACGGTCGAATTGAGTTAGAATATGGAAAGGTCCAACGGCCGTCTTAGAGTTGGTGCACGGCGTGCTTTGAAAATGACACTCGATCCTTCGTCCCGTGGCTTGGAAGAAGAAAAGTTGGTTGTGTCGGCGAAGTATGAACGTAGCCTAAGTCATAGGCGTCGCCCGCGTAAATGCTCGATAAAGCATGCACGCTTCCATGATGCAAGGCTTGGCATAGCCTTTGCTCGTCCCTTGAGTTAAGTTGTAGGCTTGGTGAAGTTAGGCAAAGTGATGGTGGTCGACCTAAGTCATTCCAAGCACGGTCCTACAAGTTCTACGGCTGGGTATGACAACTTAGTCTTACGGTTTCAAGCCCGTCATATAGAGTATGTCTTGGGCGGTGGCGTCGCGTAGAGTTCAAGTTGGTTTAAGGCACGATGTCACGGACTTAATGTTTTCAGGCACGGGCCACGGTTGATTCGTTGAGTTTGGAAAGTGTTGTGAATAGTTGTTATTGAGTTGAGTAAAATGATAGGGCAAGAAAGAAGAATGCTCGCGACTACGGGTCGTCGAGGCAAGATCTCAGATGTGAGAAGTATTAAACTTGGCCCTGAAAGAGATGATAACACAAGAGGTGGAATGACTGTGTGAGACGTCAGTTGAGTCGAGTCTTGCATGGTTATGGACAACTTGTCGACAAGGTAGAGTTTCCTCGAAGGGTAGCCCGACGGAAGGGGACCGGTTCTTGAGAAGCAGCATTAGCACGTGCTGGATGACCACACAAGTTAGCGCAGAGGCTTGCCAGCGGGGCTAGCTACCCACCTGGCAAGGGCGGCCGCCTAACAAGCTAAAGGAGTCCAGGATGGCTCTGGGAGTCAGTGACCAAATCATATAGATGAGTCGGCATGGCGGAAAATCCACGTGTGTGCCTTTGGATTAAGTTGAGTTGTTGAATGTGTGTACAGTTGGAATACAATATTTGGTCATAAGATCTGGCATCAACATAGGCGACGTGCTTCGGCACGCGATATGGCGTCGAGTCTAATATTGTCAGCATATAAGTTGCATAGTTTGGATGTGAGTTGTCCTGAGTCTAAGTCAGGAAAGGCCACAAGGCAAAGTTGGTCTAGTGACACTTAACCCACAAGTCTTGATTGGGTCAGTTGATGATTTAGTAGCAAAGGGCCGCGAGGCGGCGATATGGTTGAGTTGCACGTAGTTGCGAGGCACGACACAAAAGATTTGTAGCATGGTCACACGGGAATGGAGCCTCATCGCGTAGTTGCGTCTCTAATTTTGGCCGAAAGGCAAGCATGACTTGATAGGTTAACGTCGTTTGAGTCGACATTGTTGTTGCAAGCACGAAATGGTCTAGAGGCACAGAATAGGTCAAGGCGTCGGTCCTAAAACTGATCCTAAGGAAAGACTAGAAAGACAGTAGAAAGGGATTTAAGCTGCACAAAGTAAATGAACGTATAGGTTTTGTATGGGTGGGCGAGGAGCTCATTCCACCAGTACAGTTGAGTACTGACACCCACATAGTTTACATGTGCAGGCACGGGTAGAAGCTCGTGGTGCGGGGCTCGCTTGGATGCGTCGAGGCATGGAGTTTCTTGGCGACTCGAAGCGTACAGCCGCATGGAGTAAAGACTTATACAGGACATAATGTATGGACATCGCCTTCCGAAGCTTCCGCTGGAGTCAAGACTTGTATTGAGAGATGAGAGAGAGCTGAGTGACTTGTAATGTGAGATGAGTGAGCTTGAGAGACTTGTAATATTGGCCTTGCGCCCTAATGTAATCTTTGCTTCAATATCAATAAAGAGCTTCTTTTGAATAACTTGTGTTTGGTTCTACCTTCCGCTGCTATCATTTAATGTCTCTGCTTGGGACTTCTGTGCGACGACCCCGTCGCAGCCGCTGAAATTGGTCGTTATGGAACCCGCCTTGCACGGGAGCAATCTAGGCTCGTGCGGCATCATGCCTTAGCGAGGACGATCGCTCCTATGGGAGCGGGGCGTGACAATAGTCACAGATAAAACTGTCAATAAAGTGTCACTGAAGTGTCACAGATTTATATGATAGAAGTGTCACTAAAGTGTCAAATATGATGATAAAATAAACGTACAGATTTAATCCTCTTCTGAAAATTCATCGAGTTCGTTTAGCTCATCTACTACTTCTTCTTCTTCTTCCTCCTCTACATCTTCACTTTCATCTGCATCTTCCTCTTCAGATAATTCTACTTCTTCTACACAATTAGATGTGTAATGAGGAACTTCCGTCGTGTCCACTTCTATAATATTTGTTACAAGAGGTAGTTCATCCTCTTGATAAGCTATATCGTCAACTTCAAAGGTATTTCTAGCTTTGGTCTTGTATACTGCCCACCAGTCCGACCTTGTTGTTCCCCGTTTAGGATAACTTGTGAAGTACACGAGCTGAGCCTGACTTGATAGGACAAATGGTTCATAGGCTTGATATCGACGCCGATAGTTTATATCAACAAGACCGTGCTTGTCTACTTTCCAACCTTGACCTTCAATCGGATCGAACTAATCACACCTGAATAACATAATCTTAGCAGGCTCTATTCTATAACTATATGTCAGCTCCACGATCTTCCGTAGCACGCCATAGAAATCGTTGCCCGCATCAACATCTTTGTAGTTCGAAGATCTGATACACAAATAGCTGTTTTTGGTGGAGTCGAGATCCACAAAGTTGTCTCTGATCGGACAAGTTGTTGACTTGAACCTAAACCCATTAACACAGTAGCTTGGCCATATTTTTACAGCATAAATTGGTCCCTTGGCTAGCGTTCTAATAGACTCATTCTCAAGTCTTGCGTATGGACGATCGACCTAAATACCACGAAAGAAGCAATTAAGCTCATTCTCAATCAAGTGCATATACAGAAAGGTAATTACAGAGTTCTCAAGTCTTACATATGCGCTCAACCATGATGGAAAATAATGCCTCATTTCTTGTTCTAGTTATTCTTCTGTTATGTGTGGCCTACCTGACCTCACATCATCATTAAATATGCTGAAAACAACATCGTGCAATTAATGTAATAGTATAATGATCAACACTATTAGAATAATGTAGACGTATTAATTACTTACCCCTCCAATTTCTCTACTTTCTCCTCGTCGCAGTTGAGTAATACATACACCTGAGCAGCCCTTAGCTCATCATCGTTCAAATATCTCTTCTTCATTTTTACCCGATGGCTTTTCTGGAGCATTGAATACCTTCAGTATTGTATCATTACTTTCATGATCTCCGTCGTCGTTTCTGGAAGCTCTCGTTCTATTAGTTGCAACATGAGGCTTGAAATACATCGAACAAAAGTTTGTAATCTCCTCGAGAACATAGGCTTCACAAATAGAACCCTCGACCCGTGCCTTATTTTTTACCTTTCTTTTTAGGTGATTCAAATGTCGCTCGAACGGGTACATCCATCGATATTCGACGGGTCCACTAACACGTACCTCATATGATAGATGAATCGGCAAATGCTCCATAGAGTCGAAGAATCCAGGAGGAAATACCCTCTCTAGGTTGCATAGTATTACCGCAATGTCCTTTTCTTGCTTTTCTAGACGATCTGTCACGCCCCAGAACCAGAATACTGGAGAGCGGTGGCAGACATAGCCAGCTACGTAATCCCAAAGTACGTTAATACTCTGAAATAACGTATAAGCTGTCAAGACATGGGGGGTACTCTACAAGCCATCAGTCAATCCTATGGTTTAACAATCCTAGGTATCTCAATCACAGGCAATTATACAAGAGCAAAGAGTACGATCATCATACATACAATAGTAAGGCGTCCCGAACCATATATACATGACTGATCATGAAGCCAGTACCACAGAACTGATGACTAGCTAGAATATTAGTCGTACATGATAAGGACTAGCTATAGTCTAGAATACACATATCATGTTTATGCCCGTAGGCTACAATATTAAGGAAAATACCAAAACATGAGCTAAACACGTGCTCGGGGCTAAACGTTACAAGAAGAGAATTTATATATCAGTGGAAGAATTAAGAAGACACCCACTGAGGCACTCTGGTGCTCCGGCTGGTCACCGTCGAGTAGATGGCACGGTAGATCCTTCGGGCTCTTCTATTAGAACCTGGCCATGCAAAACCAGTGGGGTCAGATCCCAAATAGCAAGTACCACAAAGGAGGCCGAACTATGAACTTGAAACCAGCAATTATTAGCAATCAACAAGCAGATAAGTAAAGGAAGATCGAGATTCGTGCGGTACCAATGCACTCATCCCGAACATAGGAAGACAGTAAGTAAATCATCACTGAGTATAAATTAAACTGGAGAACATGTTAAATAAATAGAGCTGAGAAGATGATATACGATGAGATAACCATGGGACTATTCAGATAACCAGGTTACAACCCGTAAAACAAACAAGGACCGGGGTTATAACCCTTTGTCTGAATGGAACTTGGTTTCTCCCACCATTTATCGGCAAGGTAAAATAAGAAACCAAGACATGCAACAATCCCGAACAAGATCAAGACAAGACTAGACAGATTTAAACTCCATGCAACATTCACGGCCAAGCAAATAAAAGTGACAATGAAGAGTACAATCATTATAGTAAAAATCTGGAGTGACAATCGTTCAATCATTCTGGTACAATCTTGCAATCAATCACTTCTAGACAATACTATACTGGACTAGACTCCATCCAATCAATCACGGCCAATCATTGCCTACGGCTTTCTATATTAACTAACTAGGGTTATCACAAGCCTAGTTACTGGCAAGATGCAATGAGATTATTCTACAGCCACAAGCCCTGCAGACCATCCAGGCTATCCGGACGCAATTAGGGATTGAATTCAAGTGAGTACATCGTCCAGGAAACACATGTACCCTTAGGTGACTTAGAGGGTGCAACACATAACAGTGTGCTGGAAATGTGCCCTACTCGACGGCAGGCTACAGATCCCAAGTGGGGCGCCCAGATAACGGGATTACCTGTAGCTGGGAAATCTCTTCATGACTACTGGATTTATTCTAATTGTTAGCCTTAGTCTATTTCAGTAGGTACTCCTGACCGTGGTACTCAGGAGTCCCTGTCCTAGACATGATGCAAGACAGGACTGGTTTGTTTGTACAAGCACAATCGCCCACGGTGTCCAGGATGTTCATTCTTGTCAGGTCATGTCATGTCAGGTAGCCGTCGCAACAGCTTATCAAGATATATCATGTCAGGTTATCATGTCAAGTGTACTAGTCAGGAGTGCGCCACGACGGGCCACTATCAGGTCATGTCAGGTTACTCATGTCAGGAGTGCACCACTACGGGTCACTATCGTGTCATGTGTAGCAGGTCAGTTATCAGGTCAAGTTATCAGGTCAAGAGTGCACCACGACGGGCCACTATCAAGCATGTCATGATCAATTATTATTCCAAACATAATAAATAAATTCAGGATTATCAAGTTTATGACAAAAGGCGTAAGGATATAAAATGGGCGTTAAATATCTAATAAAATATCAATATACAGGGCTATAGAAGAGCCAAGCTTAAGGAAAATAAAACCAAACAGATACGCTGACATAAGACCAAGTCAGCCAAAGGCCATACGCTCAGGACAAGGTCATACGCTCAGGTAAGCCTACGCTCAGGTAAGCATACGCTCAGGTAAGCATACGCTCAGGTCAAGATACGCTCAGGTCAAGATACGCTCAGGTAAGCCTACGCTCACAAAGGGCAGCGTATGAGGTCCATACGACTCCTTACTACCCAAGTGAGCGTATGCAAGATCCCTGAAGAATATGCTAAGCTCCGTCAATGGATCCCAAACTACCTGCGGTAAGAATTCTCGAAATGCAATCGGAATTAACCTCTCCGTGAATACATGACAGTCATGGTCTTCATACCCGTCAATTTGTTTTCCTTCGGATCGACACATCTTCTCAGATTTGACACATATCCGTCTGGAAATTTTAGGCCCTGGATCCACCGACAAAGTCTCACTTTATCCTTCTTGTCCAGCGAGAAAATTGACTTCGGCAGGAACTGTTTTCCATTCTGCTCTATCAAATGCAACGCAGGGCGTTTGCATATTTCTTCTAAGTCCAACCTGGCCTTGGGATTGTCTTTCGCTTTTCCCTTTACGTCCATCACAGTATTAATTATGTTATCAAGCACATTCTTTTCAATATGTATGACATCAAGATTATGTCTGATCAGATTGGTACTCCAGTATGGCAGATCCCAGAATATGCTCCTCTTTGTCCAGTTATGTTATCTACCAAATCTATCGCACTTGTACCCAGCTGTAGGATCTTCGATAGCACTTGGAAAATCTCTAACCTCCTCCCATATCGTGGCTCCGTACCACCTTGACGGTGGATCACCCTTCTCTACAACGCCGACACGGAATGCATTCATGTTCCTTCTGAACGGATGATCTTTTGGCAGAAATTGTCGATGACAATCAAAGAAGCACGGTTTTTCTCCGTGTTTCAAGCGGAAAGCCTTACTACGGTCCATACAAAACGGACATGAGAGACGGCCATGAGTGCTCCATCCAGATAACATTCCATAGGCCGGAAAGTCGTTGATGGTCCACATAAGGGTTGCCTTCATCTGAAAATTCTGCTTCCTGGAAACATCGTACGTGTTAGCGCCTACTTCCCATAACTGATTCAACTCGTCTATCAAAGGCTGTAAGTACACATCAATGTTCCACTTGGGATTGTTCGGACCAGGAATTATAACGGTTAGAAAAATATACTGAGTCTTCATGCACATCCAAGGCGGTAGGTTATACGGAGTGACAATCACAGGCCAGCACGAATACTGGAATCTCGAAAGACCAAAAAGAGTAAAACTGTCAGAAGATAGCCCCAACCTGATATTACGCGGATCTGAAGCAAAATCAGGATACACTCGATCAAAGTGCTTCCACGCTTCTCCATCGGATGGGTGATCCAACACTCCTTCAATCTGTTCTCGCATGTGCCAACTCATATTTTCGGCCATCTCTTTCACCATAAATAATCTTTGCAACCACGGCGTTAAAGGCAAGTAGTGCATTGAATCGGTCGGTCTTCTTGCATCGGTAGACCTTCCTGTACTAGTTGTCTTATAGCGATCAGCACCACAAAATCTGTACACATCTGCGTCCTTGTCGTCTTTGTAGTACAGCATGCATCCATTGCGACAAGAATCGATTTTCTCGTATCCCATCCAAAGCGATCTCACCATCCTCTTAGACCGGTAGAAGTCTTTAGACAACTTAGCACCCGCCGGCAAGATATCTATAATCAACTCTAACACTCGGTTGTAGCATTCTTGCGACATGTTAAAATCTGACTTAATGCTCAACAGTCTTGTAACCACCTCCAACGGTGAATGATCCTCACAACCAGGATACAATGGAGTCCTTGCATTCTCCAGCAACTCCATGAACTGTGCAGCATCGGCGTTCGGTGCCTCCTCAGGTGCATCATGAACGAAACTAGGCCCCGCAGCGTCGAAAACCATGTTCACGCACCCGTCGTCGTATACATGATTATCTGAAACAAAATTAGGTCCTGCATGCATATACGGCTCAATATAAGGCTCCGGCTCTGATGCTAAAGACACAAGTTCTCCGTGTGCGGTCCACTGATAGTGATTAGGCGTGAAACCCCTCGAGTACAAATGATATGTCACTTCTACTTCTGGATAATATTTCACGTTATGATATTTCACACACGGTCACTTAATTTTGGTGCCGTCCCTGTACTGAGGGAACGCCTTAGCAAACTGCAGGAACTGCTCTACTCCCACTATGTATTCATCCCGCACACCACACATATCATCAGGACGACGATTGTACATCCATGAACGATTCCGCAAGTAGTAATTCATATCCATTTGGAAATGATTCTACAAAGATGGACACACATTATCCAATAGGCACAAATTCGTATATTATGTCTTATTATGGGACACACATTAGTAGCGAACAGTTACTAATAACAATGATATGCAATCTAGGTCAAACTAGGTTGTACTAAGTCAAACAAAGTCAAACAAGGTCAAGCTAAGTCAAGCAAAGTCAAACAAGGTCAAAGTAGGTCAAGGGTTGACCTACAGTTGACTTTGTCAACTCTTACACTATGTTTGGGAACATAGGAGGGGAGGGAGAGAAAAATTTGAGAGGAAGGAAAATTGAGGGAGAGGAAAGTTAACTTTACCTCTTCTTGTTTGGATGACCGAAAAATGAGGAGAGGAAAAATAAAAAATTAACTTTTGTTTGTTTGTGGAAGAAAGATAAAATTACTGATTTGTCCTTAACTTTTTCATGATTTTTAAAATAATCAATTGATAGGAGTTAAACTCATCCGTAAGTTTTATTTATGAGGTGTCTCATAACATGAGTTGTAGATTAACTAATCCAGTAATATATATGAAGTTAACTAATAAATAAATCTATAAAACACCTCATAAACAAAAAAAAATCTTATATTTATGATTTTCTTTTGCTAGAGATATCTCAAAAATCATAAATATATATTTATGAGGTGTCTACAACTCACGTTTATGATTTTTTTTAAGATGAACTATATACGTGAGTTGTAGATTTTTTTAAGATTAACTATATGTACGTGAGTTGTAGATTAACTATACATGTGAGTTATAGATTTTTTAAGATTAACTATATACGTGAGTTGTAGATTAACTAGATTTTTTTAAGATTAGCTATATATGTTTATATTTATATTTTTATTATTAGAGATAATACAGTAATGTAAGAAATTTAACTAATAAATAAATCAAAATACAAAATCTTATATTTGAATTAAGATTTAAATAATAAAATATTATCTTTAAAATAATAAAATTTATAGCAATTAAACTCCTACGATATTTATTTATTTATTTATTTTTGAGATGTCTTATACGTGAGTTGTAGATAAAATCAATATTTGCTTAAGATTTAAAAATTAACTTTTTTGGTTTATATTATGTTTTTATTGTTAGAGATAATACAGCAGTTTATATGAATTTAAACAGTAAATAAATCAAAATACAAAGTCTTATATTCGATTTAAGATTTAAATGATGAAATATTATGTTTAAAATAATCAAATTAATAGACTCATACATGAATATTTTTATGAGAGTTTTAGATTAACTTATCAAAGAATTTCGGAAAATGATTCGATTTTTGTGATATGTAAGTTGATAGGAGAAAAATATATATACTACCCGAAGAAAAAAAATAAGAAAAAAGAATATGAACGGACAACCTAGAAAAAGAAAGAGAATTGATTGAGGGGTAATTGGGTAAATATTATCCAATTCCCTCAAGCACGTACATTTTCCTCCCGGTTTTGGGAGGAAAGTTTTCTGGTGGGGCCTACCAAAAATTTTCCTCCAGATTCCCCTCCTCCTATTTCTTTCCCCCCTTTCCAAACAACTTAGTTTCTAATTTTCCCTCCACTTTTCCCTCAAAATTTCCCCTCCCTCTATTTCCCCTCCTTCCCAAACGTAGTTGTGAGACCCGTCTCACTGTATCGATATTTTATACGGATACGTGTTTATTTGAGCCGTATTTCATATTTATCGATTTACGTGATATTTTAAAATTTTCCTAAATGTAGGATTTCATGACTTGGTTTAACTTGGATTTGGTTTTGTTGGGTTTGGTTTAACTTTGACTTGGACTTGACTTGGTTTGGTTTGGTTTCTCATGAGATGAGGTGTATGGTTTAGATTGAGTGGAGAGGAATGAATGGTGGAGATTGCTTGGGATTGTTATATAAGCCACTTTTTCTCTCTCCCTCCTCATTCACCCTCATTTATTTCTTTCCACCAGAACCCTATGTTTTCCATAAATAAATTCACTTTATTTATTGTGTTTCTGGGAAAATTACAACTGTAGGAATCCGATCTAGAAGACGATCGCTTTATCCCTTGGACTATGCGAAGAAGAAAAGCTCTCAAAATTTTGACAGTAAGTTAGATAACTATGTATCTGTAAAATGAATGAGAAAAAGAACTCTATTTATAGAGTCAAAAAAATAACTGAAAGGATAACTGTCTTCACAACCTGTGCCTAGTTGAAAATTACGCAGGATTTAACATACGCAAGGTTGTGAGCAGTTACTGGACGTGGCCTGTAACTGTTGGACACATGGCAATCATGCATGAGTCGTATGCAAGTTACAGGACACGCAGACAAGAGATCAGTGGCATGGCTGTCACGTACTCTAATTTGATGAAATCTACGCAGACTTATTGAAGACGAAATCCACGCAGACTTGGGTCAGAAAGCTTCAAAATCCACGCAAACTTGGGCGAGAAGCTTCAGAATCCACACAGGCTTGGGGCAAAAAGCTTCAGAATCCACGCAGACTTGGGGTAGAAAGCTTCAAAATCCACGCAGACGTGAGACAAGAAGCTTCAGAATCCACGCAAACTTGAGACAGAAAGCTCAAAATACACGCAGACTTGAGGAAGGAACATATAAGTTCAAAATACACGCAGACTTGAGCCAGAAGGCTCAAAATATACGCAATATTGAGGCAGAACTGCCAGCTGTCTTGATTCGACGTGCCTCGACTGACATAAAATCTCTGACAGTGATTGCCTTTGTCAGTCGCATTAAATGACAAGAAGCTCTTTTGGTACGCCAACTTAGTGAAGGCTGAGTCTTGCTGAAGAAGATTTCAAAAGTCACGCAATAGTCGGCTATGATCTCTCGAGTTCCGTACATACGTGGCATACGAGAAGACATTCTTCGACTGTCGTGCTGTCAGTCATAATGACACTCTGACAAAATGATTAGCTGTCTCCCAGCGTGATTTTTTTAAATATTGTCCTGATCAACTCAGCGTGACTTTGAGACTTTGTCCTGATCAACTCAGCGTGACTTTCATTTTTAAGGCCTACAAAACCCCCTTCAAAGTTTTCAAAAGTTGAAAAGATTTCAAAATTTCGAAATACTTTGAAAACATGCAAATGAACTTATTAAATGTCATGATGACTCTTCATTTTTCGAGACTGATTGCATCCAATTTATGGTGGAAAATGAACCGCCGGCGAGCTTCTTTATATAAACGGGGAGAAAATTCAGCTTTGATCTTCATCTTACGTCAACATGACTCCGAAGGAAGAAGCTGAAGAAGAAGCAAGAAAGTTGGGTTTCTGTGCCCATGGCGACCCTACTCTCGGGGGTAAAGAACCGGAGCCTTTAGTTTTCGAGTTCAAAGATGACCCTACTCAACTAGCCAAGAACTTCCTGAGCCACTTTGGTCTGGACGGCTCGTCTTCTTCCAATGGGCGCAGCCTCGCAGAGCAGCGTAAAACGCTCAATGTTCTGTTACATCGTATGGGAGTCACTAGTGTAGAGGAATTGGGTGTCAAGCTTAGTCGCTTCGAAAAATAGAGCGTGTCTTTTCATGCTTCTGTTTTCTATAAAAAATGTTGCACTTCTTTTCCTATGTAAGGTCACCAGTGCCTCTTTGTTTTGAAAAATGTGGTACAACTTTATGCTGAGAACTAGTTGTACTCTGAACAGCGTGCATTAATGAAGAGCATTAGGCGACACTCTTTGAATGTTTCAAATATTGTGCTATTTTCCAAAGTACACGTGACACTCATTCCGTAGTTATGAGCGCTTTTTACTCGGATCTTTCCCAAAAATAGGCTTGTACTTCGACCCTATTTAAATGGATAAGTGAGTTTCACACATACTCATCTCTTTATTCTTCTTCTCTGAGAATGAACTTTTTATGAGATTTCATTCTCAACAGGAAATCAATGCTTTCTAATGTTCTCTTTCTGTGCACTAAATCAGACATTGGTTTGCCAATCACTAGCACCAAACTCGATGGTAAGTCCAATATAGTACGCGTACCATTTTTATTGTTGAAGATAAGTTTATGTTCCTGACTGAACAGGGTGCGCCTATCTTTGTTTGGCCAGTGCACGCTATTGGTTGATTTCTTTTTCCTTGCTGCTTTCTACAGGAACTCGACTGAAAATTTTCTTCAGAACTGGCATTGGTGATTTGGATGCTGTGGAGAATATTCTTCTGACACCTACATCAGGGAGCTCATACGCTTTTGACGCGTAAATCAGACAACTCAGAACTCTTCGTGGGATAGAAGGGTCTTCTTCCAATGGTAGGAAGAGCCTTTATACACGGAGAGTTGGACGGTGGAGTCAACTCTACCCCGAGAAATCGGGTAGCAGAGTTCCTTTTACGGCAGAACTAGGAATTGTATCCCAATGTTGGATACATTCCTATCTTCTTTGAGAGGTCGCTCCCAATCCACCAGTTGTATTGGCAACAACACGCCTTCGTGCTGCCCTACTATGTGGTTCTCCTCTCGTCTGAGAGATAAGACCAGAGTTTGATTCCTGCCGGATAATCAGGAATTGCCACCAACAACGAACCCGCAAGAGAAGATCAAAGAAGAAACGGATCTCCATTAGATTATTGTTGTGTACATGGAATGAAAATCTAAAGTTTGTAATAGATTTCCATTATGATTTGTAAGAAAGTCTAAGAAAATGTAATAGACTTTTTATGATGAAATGGGAGTGGAAATGATAATTCTTCTATGCTCAATGATTTGTATTTGAATGAATTGTGGACATGATAAACTTTTCTGATTTAGAGTACATAATACTATCAGAGGTAATATGGACGTGATAATATGTAGGAACTCAAGAAGAAAAGATTAATTTTTATGCAGAGGTCAAGAATAGAAAATAACAAATGAGCAGGTAGATTCAACATTTATCCAGAGGTTATAAAAACGTGATAAACAACGAATCCCCATAATAGAAGATTATGAACGGACGAATCGTCAAATGAATGTAATAAATGAACGAATGAACCATCGGATGAATGTAATAAATGAACGGATGAACCGTCAAGCATTAATGAATGTGTGAACCGTCGGATGAATGTGACGCTTCATTATTTGAAGAACTTCTGCCTATAAATATAGCAGAATTCTGACAAGAACGAACACTTCCATTCTTCAACATAAAAATATCATCTGAAGAAGCATCCAAGAAAGCTGGAATCGTCCTGAAGGTTCAGAAAGGCACTGAAGAACACCCTGCTGATCTAGTTCAGCTGAAGGAAGAAGAAGCAGGCAAAGGTTCGTCTGCACCCAAGCCACCAAGGGACATTCTGGACTTCCTGCTCGAACCAGGCAGGACTGAAGAAGAAGAAGCCATGAGGATGGCCGCTTGCAAGTTCCTCATGGGTTCCAGCAAGGAGGCTCTTGGCTCTTTTGCTGACCGCGTTTTCGAGAAGGACGGCAGTGGCCCGCGTCCAAATGTAGAGAAGGATGATAGTGATCTTCCTTAATATCATGTATTATGATTCATGATTAAAATAAATAAAATTTTATTTATAAACATGAACTTGTCTGATGATTACAAACATTTATACATAATACTTTTTAAGGAATTTGCCATTAATAGGCATCATAACTTTTCGACCATCCAGTTCTGAGAGTTGATAAGCTCCATTTGAGAAAACTCTGCTTACGACATATGGACCTTCCCACTTTGCGTCAAATTTGCCCTTGCTCATATGAGTCATAGTCATAGGACGTCTGACTGTTAGAACAAGTTCTCCTTTTTGATACGCTCGAACTCTGACTTTCTTATTAAAAGCTCTTGAGATTCTAGCTTGATAGAATTCAATATTCTGTTGAGCAGATAATCGTTTCTCATCCAAAGCTTCTAATTCTTGAAGTCGAAGACGATCATTATTCTCGGCGGTGAGTTCATTAGCGATTGCTATCCTTAAAGAAGGAATTTGAATCTCTAATGGAAGAACAGCTTCACAACCATACACCAGAGAGAAAGGTGTACATTTAGTAGCATTACGAACTGTAGTACGGTAAGCCCACAAGCATTCGCCAAGTTTCTCACTCCAATTACGTTTGTTAGTAGAGACAAACTTCTTTAGGAGTTTGATGATGGTCTTGTTGAAAGCTTCTGCTAATCCATTAGCTGCCGGATTATATGCGGTAGAAGCCACATTGTTGATCCGATGATCGTCACAGAATCGAGTAAACTTCTGACTGACGAACTGTGGTCCATTATCATGAATAATGCGTCGAGGAACACCAAATCTGTAGATGACGTGGTGTTTGATAAAGCTGATAACATTGGACGTCTTGACTTCAGATAAAGGAATAGCCTCGGCCCACTTGGAGAAATAATCGGTTATTGCGAGAATAAACCGATGACCTTTTGATGACGGCGGATTGATCGGGCCGATAACGTCCATGCCCCAAACTTCGAAGGGCCATGATGCTGCCGTCGGATGTAGAAATTCTGAGGGTTGATGAATAAAATCCGCATAGATTTGACAAGCTTTACACTTCCTTGCATACTCGATGGCATCTGGTACCATAGTGGGCCAATAATAACCCATACATCGAATACGGTCCTGAAGTTTTGGTCCAGGTTGATGTGCTCCATAAATTCCATCTTGTGCTTCGCGAATGATCTGCTGAGCCTTATCACCGGCTACACATCAAAGAAGTAGACCATTATAAGCTCGACGATATAAGGTTTTTGTAGTATGATTGTAATAGAATCTGAGTGATCGTCGTCTGATAGATGCTGCCTCACTCGGATTATCTGGAAGAATATCATACAATACGAAGTCTAAGAAAGGAAGTCTCCAATCTTTATCTGTATTCTGAGTCTCGGTTGAATTACTGAAGATGAATTCCATGCTAGAATCAGATGAAGAAGATAATGATTTACGACTTAATCCAAATCCTCTTGTTGTATTGACATCATGAGATGTTGATTCTTCAATGTCGACTGAAAGTCCTAAAGTCAGATTGTTTTCGAGATGAAATAGCTCTCGATTGCGGACAACAATCATCTGTTGTCGTCTAATCGGGATAGCTAACACCACAGCAAGATTAGCAAGAGCATCAGCTTCTGTGTTACATGCTCGCCTAACATGTTCAATGAAGAACTCTTCAAATGAAGAAGCCATAGATATAGTCGATTTATGATAAGGAACCAGATCTTGATGGCAAACTTCATAAGTGCCCCTTATCTGATTGACAATGAGTTTAGAGTCTCCGTACGCTTCTAAATGTTGAATATTTAGATGTTTAGCGAGTTGAAGACCAATGAGTAATGTATTGTACTCGGCTACATTGTTTGAACATGGCTGATCGAGAGAATAAGCCCTTTGGATAGCAAGACCTTCTGGCGACACAAGAACGATTCCAACTCCAGCGACAATATCACCATTAGGACCTATTCTTGAAGCTCCATCAAAGAATAAACGCCAGGTAGGATCTTCTTCAGCAATTTGGTTTGAATCTAGGACTTCATCTGGGATTTCATCATAGAGTTTTGAATCTTCTGGAATTGAATGAGCAGCCAGAAAATCAGCTAAAGCTTGTCCTTTGACTGACTTTTGAGGAATATAGTGCATATCATACTGAGCAAGTAAGATTCCCCAGTTAGCCAATCGAGAATTCAAAACACTAGGTTTCTTCATCATAACCCGTATAGGATTGATCCTGGAGATGACATGAATGGTCTGGCCAATGATATAATGTCGTGTCTTTTGGACATCGAACATCAAGGCTAGACATTCTTTTTCGACTGGTGAATATCGAGGTTCAGCTCCGGTCATAGTACGACTGAGATAGTAAATGGCTTGTTCATGACCATTTTTATTCTTTTGAGCAAGCAATGCACCCAATAAATGACTCATTGCTCGGGTATATAGGAGGAACGGAATTCCTGAAACGGGAGGTACCAATACTGGAGGGCTCATCGGATACTGTTTTATATCATCGAATACTTTCTGACATTCATCATTCCAGACGAAAGAAACACCTTTCTTCATGAGTTTATTGAATGGTCTGCAGCGTCCTGAAAGATTAGAGATGAATCTCCTGATATAAGCGATCCTTCCTTGAAATCCTCGTAGCTCTTTTAAGGTGCGTAGAGGACGCATCTCTTGGATGGCTTTGATCTTCTCGGGATCCACGTGTATACCTTTAGAGGTAATGACGAAGCCGAGAAATTTACCACTAGAGACGCCTAAGAAGGACTTAGTAGGGTTCATCTTTAATTGATGCTTACGTATTAGATCAAATATAGTCTTCAAATCTTGGATGTGATCCTCCTTTTGTCGACTTTTGACTGCAATATCATCAACGTAGCATTCGACTGTTTTCTGCAAATATTTACGGAATATAGTGCTCATGGCTCGTTGATAAGTTGCTCCCGCATTTTTGAGACCGAATGGCATAACTGTATAACAGTATGTACCAATCGACGTTCTGAAAGAAGTGTGCTTCTCATCATCTGGAAATATTTTAATCTGATTGTACCCAGAATACCCGTCCATAAATGACATCCGTTCAAACCCACAGGTATTATCGATTATGACATCAGTGATTGGTAGAGGGAATTCGTTTTTAGGACATGCCGCATTGAGATCGCGGAAGTCTATGCAAACTCTG
>JANAVB010027997.1:9512445-9688239 GCA_029216955.1 Iris pallida
ATATCATGTGTGGCTGAGAGAGTCAAACAAGAAGAATGGAAGCAGGAACGAGCAGATGGGTCTAGAGCCATCGTGGAGGAGAGGACGTATACTGTGATAATATCTTCTCCAACATTCGATCCCACTACTGATATCATTTCTGTAAGGGTGATCTCTCAGAGTATACGTCCTACTCAGATGTATCTCTTGGAGTATCCTCTCCGGTTGGGTTGTCTTCTGAGCCATCCGTTCTCGCACTTAAAATACAGGGATTGGATTCTGTGTTTCGTATTTTCGGCGAACCCAGGGATTGGATTCTGTATTTTGTTTTTTGGTTTCTGTATTTTGTTTCCAGCTCCATTTGCATTAATCTACGGTACGACATGGTGATCAGGACATATATAGTCCCTGCAGCCATTCGACTGGCGAGGCAGAAACTATGTAGCCGTAGATAAGTTGACTGTCCTCCGACCCTCATCCCTCGGCAATGATGATACGACAACCAACCGGAGAGGATACTCCGAGAGATCTATCTGGGTAGGACGTATACTCTGAGAGATCATCCTTACAGAAATGATATCAGTAGTGGTATCGAATGTTGGAGAAGATATTATCATAGTATACGTCCTCTCCTCTACGATGGCTCTAGACCCATCTGCTCGTCCCTGCTTCCATTCTTTTTATTTGACTCTCTCAGCCACACATGATATCCAGCTCAAATGTAGAGTAGGCGGAAAAGAAGGGAACAGGAATAGGAGGGGGAAGCAGCACACCGGCGGCATGACTCGGAGGAAGTACAGAGGTTTTCTTCAACATACGTAGGAGAACTATAAGGATATATCTTTTCATAATATGTCATCTTGTCAAAGACCCTTAATGTGACAACCATGTTACCGCGGTGTCGGAAGACTAATATGTCATAATTTTCTAAGCCGTGTGTTTTGACATAATCATCCCAACTCTTTCCTCCTGTGTCGTAATCTCGCATTATTACATAGAACTGAAATCCGGTTGGGAGGATTATGTCAAAACACACGGCTTATAAAATTATGACATGTTAGTCTTCCGACACCGCGGTAACATGGTTGTCACATTTAGGGTCTTTGACAAGGTGATATGTTGTGTTTACATATATCCTTATAGTTCTCCTACGTATGTTGAAGAAAACCTCTGTACTTCCTCCGGGTCATGCCGCCGGTGTGCTGCTTCCCCCTCCTATTCCTGTCCCCTTCTTTTCTGCCTACTCTACACTTGAGCTGGATATCATGTGTGGCTGAGAGAGTCAAACAAGAAGAATGGAAGCAGGGACGAGCAGATGGGTCTAGAGCCATGGTGGAGGAGAGGACGTATACTGTGATAATATCATCTCCAACATTCGATACCACTACTGATATCATTTCTGTAAGGGTGATCTCTCAGAGTATACGTCCTACTCAGATGTATCTCTTGGAGTATCCTCTCCGGTTTGGTTGTCTTCTGAGCCATCCGTTCTCACACTTAAAATACAGGGATTGGATTCTGTGTTTTGTATTTTCGGCGAACCCAGGGATTGGATTCTGTATTTTGTTTTTTGGTTTCTGTATTTTGTTTCCAGCTCCATTTGTATTAATCTATGGTACGACATGGTGATCAGGACATATATAGTCCCTGCAGCCATTCGACTGGCGAGGTAGAAACTATGTAGCCGTAGATAAGTTGACTGTCCTCCGACCCTCATCCCTCGGCAATGATGATACGACAACCTATCACTATATCTTATATAGTAGTAGATGATGTCTTAGTATTACATTATGTGAGTTCATCTTGATTCTGTTACGTTCTTCAAATACTATATACGATAAGATCATATACTACACCATATGTACAGAACATAGATGATTCACACTAATGTATGCTAGAATGAATTTTGGATTGTGTATTCTGAGCCATCCGTTCTCACACTTGAAGATAAATTTTCAGTATAACGACGGATATTAGGTTACTCTTCAGTATAATTGATGTCTTTTCTTGGATAATTGGTGTGCATTAAATTCGTATGTGCATATTTCGTCTATGTGATTTTTGGATATATACCTACGCTGGGTTATAAGCGATGATCTGATATACAAAGGGGGTGCTGTCGAAATTTTTGTAGACATTTGGATACATTGTATGTTCGGATATTTTTTTTTATGTTTGGATAATTTAATGTTGGATATTGGATATATTGTGTTGGTAATATTTTGTTGGATATTGGTTACGTTGGATATTGGTGTCGGATATGGATATTTTGCATATGGATATATGGTGTTGGATATTGGATACGTTGGATATTCGTGTTGGATATAGATATATGGTGTTGTATATGGATATTTTGCATGTTTGATATTGTGTTGGATGTGTTGTACAAACAGGAAAGAGTCTGTTTGCAGTATTTTTTTTCAAAAATTAGAAGTTAGCGACGGACTGGCGACCACTCAGCGACGGATAGTCCGTCGCTAACTGGAGAAACTGAGTTTAGCGACGGAGTGGCGACGGAAAAACCGTCGCAACCTGGAGCATTTCAATAAAGCGACGGATTGGCGACGGACCATCCGTCGCTATCTGTAGGAGTTTAATGTATCGACGGATTGGCGACGTAATATCCGTCGCTACCTGGAGAATTTTACATTGAGTGACGGTTTAGCGACGGAACGTCCGTCGACCTAGTTCTGTTTGATGTCCATAAATTTTGCTGTTAGCGACGGATGTTTTGTCGCTAATACGCTTTTACCGACAAATTTACGACGGATTAGCGACGGATATTGCGTATCAGAAAATCACTGATACGGTTTTGCCGACTCTTTAGCGACGGAGTATTCCGTCGCTAAACCTATATCTTGATACATGTTTTGACGAAAGCTAGTCGGTAATCCGTCGCTATATATATTTAAATGAGCCGACGGTATTCCGTCGCTAAGTCGTCGCTGAGCGACGGAGTAGCGACGGATATGTTTTAGCGACGAGGTTATTCCCGACGGCTGTTTTACCAAAATATTCGTCGGTAATCCGTCGGTATTTATTTTTGGCGACGGAATACCGACGGATAAGGCCGTCGGTAAATCCATGTATTTTGGTAGTGCTTCTAGTAGCATGTCATCTTGTGTAAAGGTGATATTTGGGATAATCTCCAACACACTGTTGCAATGTAAGCAAGTGGCAGGTTCTGCATCTGGCTTCTTTAACTGTGCAAGACAAGAGTCAGCTTGAAGAAGTGCTTCACTTAACGTCTCCCGAGTCTCTTTGGAGAGACGTAGAAATTCAAAGAGGGACATTCTAGCTGGAGTATTAGCAAGTTGAGCTAAAATGTCGAAGTTATAAGGCTTCTGAAGCCCAAGAGGAGAAGACTTCTTGATTGGCTTATCAAATCGAGCCTGTTGTTTGTCTTTCTCAAGAGCTGTAGGCTTGGAAGGAGCAGGTTCAACTGGTGCAGTGGAAGGAATAGGTGCAGTGGATGATTCTTCTTCAAGAGGAACATTAGGAGCAACTTTATCAGTAGGAGGGATATCAGGAGTATCCTCAGGATTCTTGGAATAATCCTTTAGATAAGGTTTTCCTGTTCGAGTAGCAAGTGCTTCTTCTTTGTCTTTTAACTCTGTGTCAGAACTAGATCCGAAAGAAGTCATATGACATGACTTAATCTTTCAAGCCTTTTTAGACTTTCGGGAAGTAGTCTTATGAAGAGGAAGAGATTCAAAATCTGCCACTAGATCAGGATGTATCCACATGATTTCTCCTGTTTCTATAGTAATTGGCACCAAACCTTCAGCCTGTGGAGGAGGAAGATTCACTATGTCAAGAGTTGCCTTGGGAATAGGAATGATCCCACTTTCAAAAAGTTGAGGAGAAAAATCTCCAAATTACATAGAGACGACATTAGAAGTGACAGTCTTCTCTTTTGGAGTAAGGGAGATAGCTCCAGATTTAATCATTTCTTGGATCTTTCCTTTCAGTACATAACATGTACGAATTGTATGACCCAACATTCTATGGTATTGACAGTATTTGGGATGATCTGTCTTACCAGCTTCATCAGGTTTCTTGATTTCAGGTAATTGTATTTTATTACCTTTCAACAGACATTCAAAGATACCAAGGACATCATCGTCAACAAAAGAGTATTCTTCTTTAGGACGAGGTGCTCTTGGTTGTTGAGTTGTAGAGGTAGGAAAAGTTTGAGCATTTGATGCATCTTTGCTCTGAAGATTAACTTCAAGGGTTTCTTTTCCCTTACGAGCATTAGATTTAGCATTATTGTTAGTACCTTGACCTATTTCTTTGGGAGTCATCTGCACTCCTAAACCTTTGAAGGTTTCAGCACTAATTTCTGCGGCCTTGGCACTAACTATGAAGGAAGGCCAGTCTTGGAATTGAGTAGATCCTGTCCACATGCTGATGATTGGTAACAAATTTGATTTGTATGTGTCGATGGTGACAGCATCAGGAGTTCCAAGAGGCATCTTCAGAGCCTCTCTTCGAAACCGTTCAATGAAATCCTCTGTAGTTTCATTATTTTTCTGCTTGATTCTAATAAGAGCAGACATAGTCATGTCATTGAGCCCTTCATAGAACCGTTCAAGAAACATCTATTTGAAACCGACAAATGAGGTAATACACCCATCTGGGAGACTTCTATACCATTCATAAGCCGTTCCCTTGAGACATCCAACAAACACCCGAGTAAGGAGGGCGTCGCTTGGTTGCAGTTGGTCAGTCATCACTTCAAAGTGGTTAATAAACTGACTTGAAGAAGTGGTTCCATCATAGAAGAAAATAGTAGGAGGCTTGTATTTAGGAGGATACGATACTTGCTTTCATTCTATCGGATAAGGTTGTTTGATGCCTAACCTTTGTAAACCATCTTTTTGTTTGAATGCCTCAAATTGAGTTTTGAGATTCTTCAATTCTTCAGAGACAACTCCGAAAGATTGTGGAGTTGTAGCTTGTATAGAATAATTGGGAGGAGGAACAGTATTATAAGCACTACCCCCAGCTCCAGAGAGACTAGGATTTAGTTGAACTGGTCCAGGAGTATTAGATTGTACTGCTGGAGGAACTTGTACTAGACTTACAACAGTGTCAATTGGTATGGCATCTGGTACAGTCTGTCGATTTTGCATCTGTGTTGCCATGAGTTCATACATCGACTTCATAGTATCAGCCATGGATTTCATTTGCTGTTCCAAGGAAGCAATTCTTTGTTCTTGAGGAGTCAAGGAAGAAGAAGGTTCATCAGTATTCCCATCAACCATATAAGTCGTAACTGTACGAGGGATTATTGATGAACTGGTGGATGTCGTTTGTTCTGAATCATTGCTTTGTGCATCAAAGTCAATTATAGGAGAACTACCCCCGGTAGGAAGAGGTGGGAAGTTAGATTCTCCAAGAAATTCAGAATCATCTTCAGAAATCAAAGTCCTTTGACTAGAGGCCAGGACTCTTGCTCTTGTGCCTCTATATACTCCATCTGGACTATCACCTCTACCCCCAGTATTCCGAGAGGTCATGTTGATAGAAGCAAACAAAGGCTCATCTTCATCAGGCATAGGTTCACACTGAATCCGATTGAAGACAGATTGTCGTTTTGTTTGACATCTGCATTGCATTGTGACTCTCGGCTGGAAGTCACATTCATGATCAACATAGTCCTGAACTATTGATTGACATCAGCATTGAATTATGACTCTTGGCTGGAAGTCACATTCAGCATGATCCATTGACACAGAATTATTCCTTCTCTTCTGTTGAAGGTGTTCTCGTAAATCTATCTGTGATAACTGAGGTACATCAGAGAACAATCTTTGTATATTTTAGGAATATATTTCTGGTTCTTGGATTTTGATGGCTCTTGATTATATAGGGAGTGATTAATTGAGCCACATAATTTCTAGCATACTCTGCATTTGGATCTTTCATCTTCATTTCTGATTGGTGTAGTTTCTTAACACCAGAAGTGCTTCCCAAATGGGTTTGATTAAGTTTTGTTCTTAGATCAGTTGGAGGTAACATATTGGTTTTTGAAATTTGGAGTTTTCCTTCCATTGATCTGGATATTTGCAGAGAAGGAAGAGTTAAACCACCCCCTTGATTAGGAGTTGGTAACAGACCCTCTTTTCTAGACAAATTCTGTGCCCAATTCAAAGAAGTCGTAGAAGAAGACATTAAGGAATGTTTCTTCTTAGACTTATTCAAGTTTTGAGACATAGAATGTCCAGAAGGAAGAGTAGTCAAAAGACCATCTCCTTTTCTTTGACTAACAAAATTGTCAGTCAAAGCTGTTCCTGAAGTAAAGACTACAGGAGCAGAAGAAACAACTAAAGAGTTATTTCTTTTCGAAGGGACTTTGTGTGGAAGACCACCCCCAGTTCT
Source organism: Iris pallida (assembly GCA_029216955.1). Classification (NCBI taxonomy): domain Eukaryota; kingdom Viridiplantae; phylum Streptophyta; class Magnoliopsida; order Asparagales; family Iridaceae; genus Iris; species Iris pallida. Next base: position 9,518,812 of record JANAVB010027997.1, read on the forward strand.
AGTAGAACTTGGTAAAGAAGAAGAGATAGCTAAAGAGCTATTCTTCTTAGATGAAATACACGCTGAAACAGGCTTGGTTAAAGAACCAGTACTGTTAGCGTGACTTTTGATTTTAGAATTACACGCTGGAACATATTTGGCTAAGGAGCCAGTACTGTCAGCGTGATTTTTGAATGTGAGATTGCACGCTGGAACAGATTTGACTAAAGAGCTAGCACTGTCAGCGTGACCTTTGACTTTAAGATTGCACGCTGGAACAGGTTTGGCTAAAGAGCCAGTACTATCAGCGTGACTTTTGACTGCTGTCTTCTTTGAGCGCATAAGAGTGTGCGTGCTTGCAGTAGAGTCTTTGCCAGTGTTAGGAGTAGACACTGTGGCAGAGACTCCACCATTGACTGCCGACTGATTCTTAGGGACATAAACAGAGCGTCCCTTCGACTTGGCAGTGGTAATGGAGGTTGAAGTAGGCTTGCCATCCTTAGCCCGCTGCATTTCTTCGTAGGCGAGTTGATCGAATTGGATCGATATCACCTTCTTCGTCGAGCCGACTGACGAAGTGTCGCATTGAGTTGTTGCCATCTCAGAAGAGGAGATGGTTTTCCCCAGCAGGGTCGCCAATTTGTTTTCCATAAATAAATTCACTTTATTTATTGTATTTCTGGGAAAATTACAACTGTAGGAATCCGATCTAGAAGACGATCGCTTTATCCCTTGGACTATGCGAAGAAGAAAAGCTCTCAAAATTTTGACAGTAAGTTAGATAACTATGTATCTGTACAATAAATGAGAAAAAGAACTCTATTCATAGAGTCAAAAAAATAACTGAAAGGATAACTGTATTCACAACCTGTGCCTAGTTGAAAATCACGCAGGATTTAACATACGTAAGGTTGTGAGCAGTTACTGGACGTGGCCTGTAACTGTTGGACACATGGCAATCATGCATGAGTCGTGTGCAAGTTACAGGACACGCAGACGAGAGATCAGTGGCATGGCTGCCACGTACTCCAATTTGATGAAATCTACGCAGACTTGTTGAAGACGAAATCTACGCAGACTTGGGTCAGAAAGCTTCAAAATCCATGCAAACTTGGGGCGAGAAGCTTCAGAATCCACGCAGGCTTGGGGCAAAAAGCTTCAGAATCCACGCAGACTTGGGGTAGAAAGCTTCAAAATCCACGCAGACGTGAGACAAGAAGCTTCAGAATCCACGCAAACTTGAGACAGAAAGCTCAAAATACACGCAGACTTGAGGAAGGAACATATAAGTTCAAAATATACGCAGACTTGAGCCAGAAGGCTCAAAATATACGCAATATTGAGACAGAACAGCCAGCTGTCTTGATTCGACGTGCCTCGACTGACACAAAATCTCTGACAGTGATTGCCTTTGTCAGTCGCATTAAATGACAAGAAGCTCTTTTGGTACGCCAACTTAGTGAAGGTTGAGTCTTGCTGAAGAAGATTTCAAAAGTCACGCAATAGTCGGCTGTGATCTCTCGAGTTTCGTGCACACGTGGCATACGAGAAGATATTCTTCGACTGTCGTGCTGTCAGTCATAATGACACTCTGACAAAATGATGAGCTGTCTCCCAGCGTAATTTTTTTAAATATTGTCCTGATCAACTCAGCGTGACTTTGAGACTTTGTCCTGATCAACTCAGCGTGACTTTCATTTTTAAGGCCTACACCCTAGCCATTAGAGAGAGGCAAGTACACCTTGCCGAATATTGGACGATCTTAATTTTGTTTGTTCCATTCTCTTCCTTGTTATATTCTAAGCTTGTTTAGAACTTGGAGTTTTCTATTTTGATGGTTCAAATGTTGTAGATCTAGCTTTGAAGAGATTTCAGTTTTCATGGGTTTTGATCAATCTAATCTCGTTATTTTTGAGTTCTGATGGTTCTATGAGGTAGAGCATTTCATTCTGCCCCGTTTTGACCCAAGGAAGTTCGGATTTGGGCTCCGGATGATGGAGTTATGAAGCTTGAGAACATGGCTTCCATGGTGTTCTTCTTCTCAGAATTTTGGAGAAGAAGAACTGTGCCTGACTTGACCGCATGAACATTTCATGCGGCAAGTGTTCTCCCAGCCGCATGGACTTTTCCCCACTAAGTCGCATATGCGCCCTTGCCTCTCCTGGCCGCATGAACTTGTACTCCTTCTTAGCCGCATGAGCTCTTGAACTGACCTAGCCATATGAGCTCCTAACTGAGCCGTATGTACCCCCTTCATATACTGGCCGCATAGGCGTATAACCTGTCTGGCCGCATAAGGCCTTGCTCCCGAGCCGCATATGCATCAGCACCCTTGGCCGTATGAGGCCGAGTCCATTATCAGCCGTATGGGCTTCTACTAAGCCGCATGCGCCTCCTTCTATACCCAGCCGCATATACTCCACTGCCCCGCCAGCCGCATGAGTTGTTCCCGTTCCGAGCCGCATTGGCTCTTAATTTTCTCGACCCGCATAAATTTCTTTCTCTAACCGCAGGAACTTTTGAACTCATGACCGCATGCCCGCACCCTTCCCTGGCCGCATAAAACTTGATCCCGCCAGCCGCATGAAGCTTACTTCCCTAGCCGCATGACTTTCCAATAGCTCTGTGTACTGTTATTTTATTATTATTTGCCCATGACTTGTAACCCCTATTGTATATTTTTACGTCCATTTATATCCTTACGCCTTTTGTCCTGAACTTGATAAATCATGATTGGATTGGCATGATTGAAATGACAATTGTACATGACATGGTGTGACAAGGAACTAGCACGACTTAATAGTGACCCTGAGCCGCAGGGCTCCTTCCTGTGCCTCGTCCAACTATTTAATTATTGTTATTATTTATTATCTCTCTATTGTTATTTGATCTTTACTGATGACTTGTGTCTTGTAACCTCAGCATAACTTGAGTCTCCTGATTGAATGCTTGCACTATACTGTTCGGCACATGTACCCTAAATACGACAGTGACCCGTAGTGGTGCACTCCTGATTAATAACCTGACATGACCTGATAGTGGCCCGTCGTGGCGCACTCTTGACCAGTAAACTTGACATGATAATGACATGATAGTGGCCCGTCGTGGCGCACTCTTGACATGATAAACCTGACATGATACTCCTTGAAATGCTATTGCGACGGCTAACCTGACATGACCAGTATGAATGGCTTGGACACCGTGGGTGATTGTGTTTGTACAAATGAACCCGTCTTGTCTTGCATCGTGTCTAGGGCATGATCCCTGAGTACCACGGTCAGGGATTCATATTGAATCTGGCTAGGTTAATGACTAGATTGATCAAATAGTTCATGGAGAATTTCCCAGTTACCTGTTGCCCCTTTGGTCCCGGCCTTATATATATATACACATGGGATTTGTTGCTATCCGTCGAGATGAGCGCACTTCCAGTCCGCCGTCGAGCGTGGTACCTTAGGACACATGTATCTTACTACAGTGTGTCTGCTATATCATGCTATCTTTTCCTTTTCTTGCTGGGATCACTCAGGTAGTAACAAACAGGTAACCGGACTTGGAATTCTCATTGCATCTTGCTAGTAACTAGGCATATGATAACCCTAGTTAGTTAAAGTATCAAGCCGTACTTATTGCTTGGCCGTGAATGTTGAATGGAGTTCAGTCTGTCTAGTCTTGTCTTAATCTTGTATATGATTGTTACATGTCCTGATTTTTTATTTTATCTTGTCGATAAATGGTGGGAGAAATCAAGTTCTGTTCAGACGAAGGGTTACAACCCCGGTCCTTGTTTGGTTTACGGGTTGTAACCTGGTTATCTGAATAGTCCCATGGTTATCTAATCGTATATCACCTTCCCAGTCTAAGTCTTGTCTAGATCCAGTTCCTAATTGTTCCAGGTTAATGATTGCAATGATTGTCACTCTAATGTAGTATACTCTGAATTGTCACTTACTGATTGTCACCTCTAGCAATAAATGATCAGAGACTAAGTTCTGTTCAGGCGAAGGGTTACAATCCCGGTCCTTGTTTGGTTTAAGGGTTGTAACCTGGCTTCCGGAACAGTGCCTTCGTCCTCTTTTCGTATATTGCATGGCTCTATTTATTTAACATGTTCTCCAGTTTACTTTATGTCAAATGATGATTTACTTACTGCACGAATCTCGATCCTCCCTTACTTATTGCTTGCTTTGCTTGCTAATGATTACTGGTTTTAAGTTCATAGTTCGGCCTCCTTTGTGGTACTTGCTATTTGGGGTCTGACCCCACTGGTTTTGCATGGCCAGGTTCTAATAGAAGAGCCCGAAGGATCTACCGCACCATCTACTCGACGGTGACCAGCCGGAGCACCAGAGTGCCTCAGTGGATTTCTTTTTTATTCTCCCACTGATATGTAAATTCTCCTCTTGTAACGTTTAGCCCCGAGCACGTGTTTAGCTCGTGTTTTGGTATTTCCTTTGATATTGTAGCCTACGGGCATAAACATGATATGTGTATTCTAGACTATAGCTAGTCCTTATCATGTATGACTAATACTCTAGCTAGTCCTCAGTTCTGTGGTACTGGTTTCATGATCAGTCATGTATATATGGTTCGGGACGCCTTACTATTATATGTATGATGATCGTGTTCTTTGCTCTTGTATAATTGCCTGTGATTGAGATACCTAGGATTGTTAAACCTTAGGATTGACTGATGGCTTGTAGAGTAACCCCCATGTCTTGACAGCTTATACGTGATTTCAGAGTATTAACGTACTTTGGGATTGCGTAGCTGGCTATGTCTGCCCCCGCTCTCCGGTATTCTGGTTCTGGGGCGTGACAGTAGTGTTAGTCCAATCTAGGTCAGATGTTGACTCTACTTTGACTTTCAGTCAAAATAGTCAACCTTGGTCAAACAAGGTCAAATCTAAGTCAAATATCCTATTTCTAGTCATTACCTACCAAGGTACCCTTTACCTTATCGCTATTGGTATCCCAATACCAATACCTTAAGTTGGTACCCTTTACCTTATCGCTATTGGTACCCTTTACCTTATCGCTATTGGTATCCCAATACCAATACCGTGGTAACATGGTTGGTACATTAAGGGTCTTTGACAAGATGACATTTTGCGAAAAAATATATCCTTATACATAGTTCTCCTACGGATTTTCTTTAACATTACGTAGGAGAACTATAAGGATATATCTTTTCACAACATGTCACCTCCTCAAAGATCCTTAATGTGACAACCATGTCACCCTCTCAGTCATATCCCTGAGCTACGATGCAGCTGCATGCATTTAACATGTCACCCTCTCTATCATAACTAATAAATTAATATCCTACTTTAACATCTAATAACTCTCTTATTCCGGCAACTAAAAGGCAAAACCATGGTATATACATGGTTTAAAGTATCGGTCGATACCGATCCGATACGGCCGATACCGATACGGTTTTGCATGTTCTGATCTGATACCGACCGATACCAAATATTGACCGATACCGACATTGGGGGTCTTTGTTTCGGTCAATTCGGCAAAACTAATCGGTAAGGGTTACTACTATTTCATATAATTTCAAAACTACTAAGAAATAACGCTGAAATACTTAAAATTATGCCTAAATGTATAAAATATATGTTTTTAAATGTAAATAATTTATTAATAATTATTTGTTTTTGGATACCAAAGTCCGATACTCCGATACGATACCGCCGATACTACCGATGTCGCCGATACCAATACTCATAGGAATAGTCCGATACCGATTCCGATACCGATATTGTGAACCTTGGGTATATATCGTCAACATTTCAGATTCTTAAAATGAATTTCAAATGGATTTTTGATTGTATATATATGTGTATTTGTGTGTATACATTGTATACATATATATTTATATATGTATTTGTGTGTGTATGTAAGTGTGTGAGTATATATATACATGTATATATGTAGATATGTGTATTTATATATATAGGTATATATGTATGTATTGTGTGTGTCTGTGTCCTGTGTCCTGTCCCCTGTCCCCCTCCCCCCTCCTCCTGCACCCACCTACCCCTGCCCCCTCCCCCTACCCCTGCACCCACCCACCCCTGCCCCCCTCCCCCTCGACAGCAAGACCCCCTCCCCTGCCCCCCCTAGACAGCAAGACCCCCCCTCCCCTGCCCCCCCTGCACCCACCTACCCCTGTCCCCCTCCCCCCTACCCCTGCACCCACCCATCCCTGCCCCCCTCCCCCTACCCCCCTCGACAGCAAGACCCCCCCTCCCCTGCCCCCCTAGACAGCAGGACCCCCCCTCCCCTGCCCCCCTCCCCCTAACCCTGCACCCACCCCAACCCTGCCTCCATCGACAGCAAGACCACCCACCCCCGGGTACCCCCACCCCTCCCTCCACCCCTCGACAGTAAGACCCCCCCACCCCCCTGCACCCACCCCCACCCCTCTCTCCCCCCTCGACAGAAAGACCACCCCAGCTAGGGTTAGGGTTCTCATGTCCGTGTCTGTGTGTAGATAGCTAGGGCTAGGGTTAGGGTTTACCTGAGGAGGGTGGCTTCGTCGGAGGATGGAGGCGGCGAGGAGGGTGGCTTCGTCGGAGGAGGAAGGTGGCGAGGAAGGCTCCTTCGTCGGAGGAGGGAGGCTGGTCGCCGGAGGGAGGGGTCAGCGGGCGAGCGGGGTCGCCAGGGGGAGAAGGGGAGGGTGTCACCGGAGGGAGGGGTCGCCGGAGGGGAGGGTTCGCCGGGGGTGAGAGGGGAGAGGGGGGATCGAGCGGGAAGAAAAATTTTGGGTGAAAATTTTGTGATTTCGATCGGGCCAGGAACCCTATATGAAATAAGACAGCGACGTATAAAGTATACGTCGCAATACAGCGACGTAAAAGGTACGTCCGTCGCAAAACGTCGCCCGTCAGCGACGTAAAAAATACTACGTCGCTGAACGTCGCTACGCAACGACGGTCAGCGACATGTAGCACTAGGAGTCGCTATAGGCAATTATCAGCGACTGCTTTTTCCGCCGTCGCTAATATACGTCGCTATTCTAGCAGATTTTAGTAGTGGCTTCTCGTCAAAGGTACTTCAAGTGATATACTGCTTGCCAAAAATGTTGATGATACTTTTCTCCTTCTTTGTTTACCCCTGAAATGATATATTTTTCTCGTCAAAGGTACTTCAAGTGATATACTGCTTGCCACTGAAAAATATACCGTACAATTTTCTTTAGTTATATATGTTGATGATATACTGCTTGCCAAAAATGATATAGGTATATTGTACGACACTAAAAATTTCTACCAAATAACTTTCAGAAGAAATATCTTGGTGTCGTTTCTTTTGTATTAGGAATCCAGATATACCGTGATCGTTCTCGGGATATTCTTGGATTATCACAAAAGATTTATATTAATAAAGTGCTTAAAAGATTTGGCATGCAGGAATGCAAACAAGGTGGCAACCCTTTCGTTAAAGGAGACAAGTTCAATCTCAGTCAAGTGCCCTAAGATTAGCCTTAAAATTAAGAAAATACAATAGATTTTTCATTCATGACCAGTTGTAGGAAGTCTAATGTATGCTCAAGTATGTACGCGTTAGGATATTGCGTACATATTTAGATGTTAGGCAGATATTTAAGCAAATATGAGATGGATCATTGGGTAACAGCCAAACTACTTAAGTAATTAATAGAGAACAAAAAATTATATGCTCTTTGTAGGAGATCAGATAATTTTGGCGATCATAAGGTATTCCGACTTCGATTTTGTTGGATGTCAACACAGCAGAAGATCCACATCAGGTCATGCTGACTAATGGAGATATATTTTGGATGAGTGTCAAACATGCACTCATAATTTCTTCCACTATGGCAGCAAGGTTTATAACATGCTGTGGGACATCTATTCAGGGAATATGGTTACGAAATTTTGTCACAAGGCTGCACCTACAGTACGGTGCTGAAAGACCACATAAAATTATGGTGTGACAATAAATCAGCAGTACTGTATTCCAATAATAACAGAAACTTGTATAAGTCAAAGGATATTGACATAAAGTTTCTAGTGTGAAGGAAAGAATTCAGAATGGTTATAGTGTCCATATAGCACATTAGGACAAACTCCATGTTAGCGGATCCGCTCACAAAAGCATTATCACCCAAGGTCTTTCATGAGCATACTGCTCATATGGGTGTTATCTTAATTAAGAATATGGCAATACAATGGGAGTTTGTATTCTATGTATTTGTGTGCTATTTGGTTTTGGACACATTTATGTATTAAAGTATTTTGGATATTTATCTGATCAGATATATGGAAATTCAGTTTATTCTGTTTTCATTATGTTAAAGTATTGATCTCATTAAAGTTAAGGAGGACCAGTTGGAAATAGACATGTATTGATCACATTGCGTATAATTTTCATGCTATGCATCCATGATTGATCTATGTCATTTAGCTATATTGGTATATGTGACCATTGATGGTTTAGTTACCCTATATGTGACGAATGCCGCTTTGATCCTATGTTGATATGGTTAATGGACGAGATTGTCCGGATATACCCTAAGGATTAAGATAGCAATTTATGAGCTCACTAAGGTTAACACAATTATAAGGTTACATATGTGGTCCAGTGAGAGATTGTTGAAATTATTCAATAATTAAGGGACCACACATGTAAAATTAATTGTGTTTGAGCTATCTAAATAATTAAGCCAAATTAAAGTGGTCTATTTGGAAATTGGCTTAAGGGTATAATTGTCATGGAATTAATATGTAGATACCGTAGATAATTCTAATTTGATGAGGGGCAAATTAGAAATATCAAAACATATAAATATATGTATTCATTAGGGTTATGGTCCCCAACTTATACGGCCACCAAAAGAAAGATTTTCTCTTTTTCTCTTCTGCATCCCCATCAACATAAAGAGAGGGACAAAGGATTCAGATTCTTCTTTGTCATTATGGGTCGTAACAAGTTGGAAGATCGAACCCAATAAAGAGACGTTCGCTTCAAGATCCATCAAGTATAGCAATGGATTCAAGTACGCTTCTGCAATTTAATTTATGTTCTTCATATCATGAATCGACATGGCACAATAAAATTTCTAACAGATAACTCATATTATTTTCCTTGATTGACGAGAACTCTTTGACCCAACTCACCTCCTAGATTTTTCTGCATACACGAATAAGCGTAAGCTTAAGAGGGTAACTTACAAATTGTAACTCCGACGTTCAAATTATGCTAAATTTTGCGATCGATATGAAATTTAGTAGAGCTTTAAGATAAAAAAAAAACTAATCGTACCTTTGAAGGAGATATGGAGAGCTATTTATAACTTGTTAGAGCATACACAGTGGAAGAGATATCAAGCGCTACATTTTGATGTTATTTCAATTTGTAGCACTTGAAGGCTACAATGGATACTTGTCCATACTTAAAAATTGCTAGAAAGCTAAGAGGCACTCCAGATTTGGAACGTGTTCTAGTTCCGCTATATTAATTTTTTGGCCCACCAAATTAACTGTTCTCACCAAACATGCAAGGAAATAAAGAGGAAAAATAGGAAGAAAAAATCTTACCAAACTTGGAAAGAAATAAAGAAAAAAAAATTAAAAGTATGTTAATTTGGAGTATTTCTTTGGAGTGTACCATTGTGTGCCAGTATTAAGGAGACACTACAAATATAATAATTAATAAAAAGTTTAATAAGTAGGAGTATGCATTTAAAGTGTATCTACTGTGGATGCTCTTAGTGATAACCCTACTCTTTAGTGGTCTACCAAGTTTAGGGTTTAAACATATCGTGCGGCGGATACATATAAATATTCTTCACGTTTTAATCAATGGATGTATCAGGTCCATGCCCTAATTAGATGTTGACGTAGGCCCATGCAACCTTGGTAAGCCCGAACCGAGGCCTTTTGGGCCTAGCCCTTGGATTATATGCCACCAAAGAATATTATATTGTTTGGTTAGGTCACCTTCCTCCTCCAGAAGAGGTTTGAGTGTTGAAATCTTGCCAGTTGCATTTAATTTTGGAATTACTTGAAACATGTAGTGAAGTGATGCATTTGCATTCTCTCCCACATATGCGAGGGGACACCTGAGTCATTTATGAGAAGTCATTTGCTCATTTGTGATGATACGAGTTAGGAAATTGAGTCCATTAACCTCCTACTTTTTTACGCCCTCTTTGTATGGATCATTAATCAAAGGTGTGTATGGGGCGGGCGGCCCGGAACCTGACCCTGAACCAGTCTGGTCAAAACCGATCTGGGTTGGACCGGGACCGGTCAACGAGCCAGCCCGGCTCGGCCCACAATAAATTCAGTTTCGGACTGGGTCCAAGAAAATGACCTGCTGGCCCGGCCCGGCCTGAATTTTATTTTGTAAAAATTCAAAATCAACTGGAGGGGGGCTCATAAACCCAACACTTTCCAAATAAATACCCATCAACCACTCTGCTAAATAATACTTCCAAATTGGTTTGTGTTAAAAGTAAAACAAATATAGTATATATTCAAAACTTAGTCATTTAAAAAAAAAGGTGTTCAGCCCGCGGGCTAACCCCGGTCCGGACCCGACTCGGCCCAAACCTATCCGGGTCTGGGTCCAGACTGGGTTCAAATATTGTAATTATGGATCGATCCGGTCCGGCCCAAGTCCGATCAATCCGGTCAACAATGGGCCCGGGTCGGCCCAGCCCGACCCACCTTACACCTTGAATCTTTAAGCTAGGGGTGGGCATACGGGTCTAGGACCCGCGGGTCCGACCCGGCCCGAACCGTAATTTGCTCAAACGGGACGGTTCCTCAATTTTTACAAGTAAACGGGTCGGGGCGGGACGGGTCGTGTTAAATTAACGGGGCGGGGCGGGTTGCATTTTACAAATAAACATGGCCCCGGCCCGTGTAACACCCAGTTTTTCTAGATGAGGGTAATTTTGAAATTTTGTATTTTAATTTATTTAATTATGGTATTTAAAATTTTATATGATTTTTATTGATTTTAATCGTTTTAAAAACTATTTTAAAACATGACTTATGAATTGGTGTCGTGCTAGTGTTTTGTTTATTTTAGTCATTTTTGTAATTTTGGGAATTATTTGAAATTATTATGTATTATTTAGAATCATTAGAATTTATATGATTTTTAGAGATTTTTTTGTATAATTGATTTTGGTGTTTTAGTTGACTTTGACTTATGTTGACTTTTGAGACTAACCTAGTGGCTAACCTAGGTCATGACTATGTGATTAGGATATGGAACCCTAGGTTGACTTAAGTTAGTGATAATTAAACCATAGAATTAATTTGGTGGAAATAGGATTTAAATTGTTTAAGGAATGACTTGTGATTTCACAAGTCATGACTTGAGACTTAAGGCTTAACAGCCCATAGGCCCACACCATGAACCAACCCTAACCCTAATCAGCCCATGGCAGCCACCTATGGCTATTTTCCCCTATAAATAATCTCTTCATTTAAGGTTCTTGCCTCTTTATTGAGTTTCAATATTTTGAAGAAGGAAATGTATAGGAATCTTCCTCAAGCCCTAGTTTCTTTATTTTAATTCCTTTTTCCCTCTAGTCTTTGCATTAGTTCCTAATCCAGCTCTATTTCATGTCCATGGAGAGAAATCTCAGGTTTGGACCAATTTGGAGCACTTGGCCATCAAGAAGAAAACCTCCTTTTTGAAGCTTTTTCATGCAAATTGAACATATAGGTAACTTCCTATTCCTTCCATAGAATTTCGTTTTCTTTGCATGGTTAGGAAGCCTTAGGTGTCCTCTCTCTGTTGGTATAGGTTTTGCAAAGTTTTGTGTCCGTTTGGTGTCCGTATCGGACACGTATCAAAGTATCTATATAGGTGTTTGATGAAATGACACACTCATATTTATTTCTTTATTTTTGAAATGTGTTCGAATGAATTTGTAGTACTAGGTGTATTGTTTGATTTCGTGTCATTGATCTATGATTTTCATGCTGTGTCGTGTCCACACGGGGACACGAACTTGCTGTTCTGAACAGCGTGCAGTGTCCTGCATCTCGGGGGCTATAACTCCCTGTACACGACACATCTGGACACGAAATTTTGTGTGTACGTTCCTTAGATGACTGACACGAGCTCCATAAAATTTTGCAGGATTTTATTGATTGATTAAGGAGATATCTGGCCCGCACTGGTCGCACGAGTGCACTGAACCGCACAGAAATTGAAACTGACACGTGGTTAGACACGGTCGGATACGTGTCGTGGACACCTCTCAGGGTGTCGTGTGTGTAGCCTGACACGTGGGCTACACGTGGGCATGACCACGAGACCCCACGTGTCGTGTGTCGTGTTCTACGGACACGTGCACGTGTGCACGACAATGTGCAACTCTGGGTGCACCCCATGTGTTTACATCGTGTTAGACACGCCTGTGTCGTATTTCCTGGACACGTGAGGACACACAAGACACATGTACACATGCTTTGTTAATTACCCACTATTGGTTTAGTATATTAATGTGTTTGATTCATTCGAATTTGAATTTCCTCTTGAAACTGATACGCAGTGTTCAGCTTGTGTTCCCTGAGTTCATTTATTTTTAACCCATTTAAATTGACGTTTTTTTTAGTATCATTGTTAATCCTACATGTAGATTAGTTCATGATTAGATTGGTTTTACATGTTAGATTAGTTTTGATGGGATATTGGGTTCGAAATGGGGATGTAAGCCAATTGGCTGATACATGCCTGGCATTATTTTTTCCAGTATTCCTAAACAATAACATTCCTGTTTAGTAATGTTTTCCAACTGTAATTTACTCCTACATGATTGTTAGTTTATGACTAATGCAAATTACTTTCGAAATTGACTTGTGGGTTTGTAAATAGGATTTTGGATTTGGTGGTGGTCCTCGAATGACAGTGGATACATTGGTTTTTGCCTGAGAATTGATTTCATTTCCTTTGAAAATTGATTTGATTTCCTAAACGAAACTGCCAATGTTTAAATACCACATTAACTCACATGCATGTTTACAGATTTCTGAATAATGATCTAAGTTTGGAGTTTGAGATTTTGGGTTCAAATTCTGGTTTGTAATGTTTGGACTGAAATAGCTGATACATGGATTTAGTTTCAGTCTTCATGTGACTATCCTGTTTTATTGAATTCCAATTGTTTGATTCAATCTATATTCGAATTAGACTTTGAGATAGGCTAGAATTTGCATGAATGAGAGTTGTTCCTTTCTATTTTTACTGAATTGAATTGATTCAAATACTATTTCCTGAGATGTCCTTCCCATTTTTTTTACCTAGTGGAATGTCTCATTTATTCCAAACAATGTATGCTCACTATTCTAGTTAACTGTCAATTATCTCCAGATTTCATAATGATTAGTTAACTCAATGAATCCCTGTTTTCTATTAACAATGTACACGGTTGCAATAGGTTGATTCCCAGGTTATACACACAGGTTATTGTCATTCCATGTTTTCCTATTGCCCACATGCACACAAGATATAGTTAGCTAACAACACTGTTTTCCTATTGTCTATTTTCTATACATACACAGGTTATACCATGCCACTGATTTCCTCTAGTGACTCACTGTTTTCCAGTTTATGCCATGTATTCACTTTTTTTTCTTCCTAATGCTACACTGTTTTTGCATTGCACCTGAACACATACATTTCCTAATATGCCATGTTTTCCCATTTTCCCTCACACACTCAATTATATCAATGTATCACTACATTACCCACTGTTTCCTGTTTTCAGGAACCTCACTGAACACAGGTTCTAGCCTCCACTGTTTTCAGGATATCTTGACACCTACGCCATGCCCCACACTCTAAGACTCTATTGGCACATTTTCTTTTACCTCATGTCACCAACACACTACTCTACAACCCTCACTCACACACACACACAGGAATTCATGCCATACACCTTTGTATCACACCCACATGAGCACAAACACCCTCACATGTGCTCCCATACACACACTCATTCCTGCCACCTGAACACACTTTTGTTTCACACACATATGTCACATGGCTGTGATTTCCCCCTAATGAATACACTGTTTTCATTTCCTGAAAACTCTAACACTCATCCACACACATTGCATACATAGTACCTGGCACATACTCTAATCCTGAGAACACATTTGCCTACTCCCATGCACTCTAATGTCCTGTTAACCCCATACACACACAAGTTTGTGCATGAAAACACACTAGCCTACACTCATTTCCCTTACACACATACACCCACTCACATTGCCTTGAGATGTCACCCCCTCTCTATGTACATACAATACATATAGCTAAAGTATGTATGCATGTCTATATGTGTATATCTAAATGTCTAAACTAATGTGAATGTGTAAAATGATAGAGTAATGTGAAAGGGTAAGTTGAAATCAATATAGTATTTTCTATGTAATGTGAGTGTAATGTATATGGCCTAATATTGTCAGCCTAATATAGAGTGCCTAATTGAATGCCTGTATATAATGCAACCCATAACCCTTAAATTGAAATGCTAGTTAAATTCATATTTCATATGTAAACCACCATGCCATGTAACCCTCCTCTGATGATTTCCATGATGAAAATAGATGTAACCTTGTTAACTTGTGCCATGTTCTAGTGTAATCTATAACTAGTGTTTGATTTTCTCCTTTGTTGTGCACCTCCATGTTCACACACACACATAGCAATACATGCAACCCTTTCTCTCTCATTATACAATGTTGATTATAGCTCAATGTGAATGTACTCTTGATGTGTGGCTTGATGTGTTTGGCTTGTATAGCCTTGTGATTGGTGTGTGATTGCTAGACTAGGCTTGGTTAGGCCTAGTGAGACTTGTTAGACTTGTTTGGCTTAGGCTTGACCTAGTTTGACCAGTCTAGTTGACTAGTGTTGATCGAGAGTTGACTTTGGTCTAGTTTGACCTAGACAGCATGCAGATGCATAGTAGATTACATTTATCATCCCCTGTATACATCTTGACTTGTGTTGCTCTAACTAGGAGCCATGTATCTCATCTCGGACAGTACATTTACTTCAGACATTCAGATACGAGGCGAGTACATTCTCTGATCATTTCATATCCTGCTTAGAATTATTTTCCTGCATTAAATTACTTTAATTGATACTGTCACGTTGGTCACACGGATTAGTACAATATGGATCCCTCTTTGAGATGTTATCCCGTCAGGGAGCATCGGGTACTCTATGTTCTGTGCGTTTCACTTACATAGCGTATCATATGCTTCTTTGGTTCTTTGATCACTTGTGACATATACCCATATGATCACAGAGTCTTCTTTGAATCCTTATCCCATTTATGGGACTACTATGTATCACCTTTCGGAGGCTTATCACCTTTCGGAGGCTTATCACCCTTTGGGGGCATATCACCCCTGCACCCACCCCAACCCTCCCCTGCCCCCCTCCTCTACCCCTGTACCCACCCCAACCCTCCCCTGCCCCCCTCCCCCCTCCCCTGCCCCCCTTCCCCTACCCCTGCACCCACCCGAACCCTCCCCTGCCCCCCCTCCCCCCTCCCCCTCCCCTGTCCTCTCCCCTACCCCTGCACCCACCCCAACCCTCCCCTGCCCCCCTTCCCCCTCCCCTGCCCCCCTCTCTATACCCCTGCACCTACCCCTGCCCCCCCTCCCCTTACCCCTGCACCCACCCCAACCCTCCCCTGCCCCCCTCCCCCCTCCCCAGCCCCCCCTCCCCCTACCCATGCACCCACCCCAACCCTCCCCTGCCCCCTCCCCCTGCACCCACCCCAACCCTCCCCTGCCCCCGGGTACCCCCACCCCTCCCTCTACCCCTCGACAGTAAGACCCCCCACCCCCTGCACCCACCCCCACCCCTCTCTCCCCCCTCGACAGAAAGACCACCCCAGCTAGGGTTAGGGTTCTCGTGTCCGTGTCTGTGTCTAGATAGCTAGGGCTAGGGTTTACCTGAGGAGGGTGGCTTCTTCGGAGGATGGAGGCGGCGAGGAGGGTGGCTTCGTCGGAGGAGGAAGGCGGCGAGAAAGGCTCCTTCGTCGGAGGAGGGAGGCTGGTCGCCGGAGGGAGGGGTCAACGGGCGAGTAGGGTCACCGGGGGAGAAGGGGGAGGGTGTCGTCGGAGGGAGGGGTCGCCGGAGGGGAGGGTTCGCAAGGAGGAGAGGGGAGAGCGGGAAGAAAAATTTTGGAGGAAAATTTTGTGATTTCGATCGGGCCAGGAACCCTATATGAAATACAACAGCGACGTCAAAATTATACGTCGCTAAACGTCGCAATACAGCGACGTAACATGGACGTCCGTCGCAACATGTCGTCCATCAGCGACGTAACTTATACTACGTCGCTGAACGTCGCTACACAGCGACGGACAGCGACGTGTAGCACAAGAAGTCGCTATCAGCGATGGGTATTTCCGCCGTCGCTAATATACGTCGCTATTTTAGCATATTTTAGTAGTGGCAGTAGGCTCATTTGCCCATTAGTTCTAATGTTCTATGCATAGCTGATCCTGTATATCATTCCAAATTGGTACTGCAAACTACACTTGGCAGTTTGAACTCTACATCATTTGCTCTTTTGTGAATGCATAACTTTATATCATTCTGTTTGGTACCGCAAACTGCCAATTTGGTACTGCCAACTAGATATAGCTAGTTGAGTGGAAAATTTCCAATGCTGAAGCCCATTTGGTACTGCAAATTCAGGTGTAAAATTCAGTTTGAACTTCAAATTCAGGTGTAAATTCAGCTAGATGTCCGTCTGGTATCCAGGTTACTGTAAATTTATGGGTTAGTACTGAAATTCATGGGCCCGTTTGGACCCGCGTGTCGTTCAGGACTGGACCCGTTCCAAACGGGCCGGGTCCAGTGCGGTTCCAATTTTTTTTGGTCCGGCCCGCCCCGCTCCGCCAAAAAACGGATCCAGTCCGGTTTTGTAAAATTTGGGCCCGGTCCGACCCGTGCCCACCCCTAATTAAATGGTTAATGGTTTGCAGGGGTTGGGCTAACAAGACTTGGTCTCCAATATTTGGGCTAAACAAATGTAGTGGGCTAAGAGAAAATAATAGGGAAAGGGCTTTAAAATTGAAAATTATAAATAATTTTCTTTAGAAAAATATAACTAATCATTTTAAAATATTTTTAGTTTCAAAATGGGTTCGGGTCTGAGCCAGAAAATCAAAATCCAAGTTATTAATTTTCAAAAGTATTTTTCTATTAAATAATTTGAAAAACTAACTGGCAAACACACACTAATAAAATTTAAAATGTAACTGAAAAATTGCGGGTTTCACACGTTGAGACGGGTGTGTCCAAGACTTGGACACGCTGCCTCTACAAGTGGCGCCTACGATTGTAAACCGTCAGGAAAGAAGAATAGGCGGTCTTTGTCATCCATGTTGGATATGGCAAGCATGAGAGGATTAAACTCCACCACATAGTCATGATAGACTCGGTGTGCTTGAGCTAGTTGATGCAGGCTCCTGCTTGCTACGAACTCAATATTCTCCAGATAGAATTGAGACTTGATTTTCTTGAGATCCTCCAAAGTCTCGATCGAACACAAACCATTTCCTTTTCCGACGCACTACGGCGCCACCATAGCATATCATCATTAGTAAAGTATAGAGACACAATGTTCGACTTATCGGCCTCATCTTCGATTCGTATCGCTTTAAAGCATCGTTCGATGTTTCATATAAAGTAATTTACGTTCTTCGCGTCTCGAGAGCACCGTTGAAGCCTTTTGGCTCGGGGTACTTTATCTTTGGTGCCGCCTCCCTCCTCGGAGACCTACCATTGGCGATAACTTTGTCGAGGATCGTGCTCTCGAAATGGTATTTGGAAAGGCCAGGAATATATTTTGAGTACATCTTTGAACATGTATAGTTTTGTCCTAAATTTTTGTAAGAAATTTCAAAAAATTTGGAGGAAAAATGAATCCTTTGTGGGTGGGTGGGGAACCAATTTTTTTGTTGTTGTTGTTGAGAACAATTTTTTCTTTGGCTCGTTTTCTTTGACATCCAAACATAGAAGAAGAATGACTTTTTTTTCCAAAATTTTTATTCCGAAACTAGACGTGGCCTATTTTGAGAATTTTCTTCTCTATTTTCAGGTTTGTTAAAGGCTACTTTCTTCGTAATATAAATCTATAGTGTATGCAATAACGAATCGGTCCAAGCCCGGCCGTCCACAGAATGATCCAAAGACAGCTCGACTGTAGCCCAGAGTTTCAGGAGTCTCAACTTTTTTGTCATCCCTATCTTGTTCAGGATAAGGACATTGTGCTCATGTCACTTCTTTGTTTTCTTACAATGATATTATTCTCCTTTATTGAGGAGAAGACTCTTTCATACTGTTCATCTCAATTTTTTTTTTTTTTCCGAAAATAATATTTTGTTCGCGGTTTATAATCACAGGTATGACTGTCGGCCGACATGACAACCATTGGCCCCTCCTGCTATCTCCGGATCCCATCCGGACCAGGGGACCAATGGCCGGCCGCCACGTCGGCCGGCGGTCACATCTGCGCACAAATAAACTTAAGATGGGTTAAATTCCCTTATGTCACTCGACTCTTTTTTTTTTCCAGCACATGCGGGCTCAATTAAATCGTTTGTCTTCACGCACACGATTTTTAGCCGGTCGTCATGTCGCTTCGGACTCTTCGTGCGGATCTTGTCCGTACTGACTTTTCATCATCGTCCCACACATACGTCTCACGCACTCCGCGCGCTCCCGAGCCTCACGGGACGGCCGACGTCTTTCGACGCCGGCAACTCAACGTCTCGGTTCGCGCACAACGCCAAAGGCACCCCCGACGTCTTCATGACGCCTACGACATCCGATGCCGCCCAGCCACCCGTTCTATGCGCACAACGTCCTTACGAAGTCTTACCGATGCCCATTGCGCGCCGCACGACGGGCTGCGTGGTCGGCCGTCGTTTATACCTGTGGTAGAACGGTGCCGGTCCTCGACCGTCCGCACGGCGCCCTTAGTCGTTGAGTTTTCATGTACGGGACGCCCCATTCTGTCCCATGCCAGCTCAGATCGTAGCCATTTTTCGTCAGTCCTCCGACGTTGTGGATATCCCGTATTGCACATGCCAGACTTATCATCACCCCACTCCCTACTCTCAAATCATTCATCATTCTAAAATTTGATATCGATATGAAATTTAGCATAACAAATAATCTTAAATTTGAAGAAGATATGGGGGCTTTAACCCTAACTCTATAGTGGTCCACCAAGTTTAGGGTTTACATATCGGCAAATATACGTAAATATTCTTCCTCCTCGGGATCACGTCTAATCAATAGATCCATGCCCTAATTAAATATTGACATGGGCCCATGAAACCTTGGTAAGCCCGAGCCGAGACGTTTTCGGCCTGGCCCTCGGATTGTATGTCACCAAAGGATGTTATGTTGTTTGGTTAAGTCTACGTACTTCCATTTCCACAAGAGGACGAGTGTTGAAAATCTTTACCGCTTGTATTTAATTTTGGAATCACTTGAGAAGTGTGGAGTGGGACATAACTGGTCAACTAAGGATATTGCGTTGGGTTTTAAGAAAGAATAAGAGAACATTATGTTGTTTTCTTATATGTGCGACCAATATATGAGAAGTCTTGTGTAGAGCGTGTGGTCCGGGGTACTCATGCTCGCGCAACAGAGGCCTGATGAAAGCCGCAATATTTTTGAGTCATGAAAATAAGTTCACTGGACTCGTGCACGTTACCTCGCCTTGAGCGAGCGTTCGTGCGGATGCGACCGGTCCGTGAACGTGTCTCGACTCGGACACAGAATCAGAAAAATTACCTCGTCTTGTGCGTGCGGTCGAGCGGTACGACCAGTCCGTGGACGTCCCTTATCTCGTGCACGACCGAGAAGGTCGTGCCAGTGTTGACAGAGGTGCAATAACAATGATGAAATATCGTGAAAACGTACGGCCGTCCCACCCACGATCCCACAATATTAGAGACCTGATGAACGTGGCATAATCTGAGTTGGCAACGAAACCCAATTGTTTATTTGGCAAGGATCGAGTCATTTATCGTGTGTTGACTGTTGCATGCTCATTTGCGAGAGGACAAGTCACCAGAAGAAAATCAAAATGTTCATTCAGCGAGGGACACCTTATTCATTTATGAGAAGTCATACGCTCATCTGTGATGTACGAGTTAGAGAATTGAGTCCATTAACCTTGTGATTTTCTACACTCTCTTTATATGGATCTTTAAGCACACGAAAACTCTTTTGCCCGCGGTCTTTGACCGCCGGACGTGAACGCTAGCAAACGTGTCCAAAATCAATTCGTCCTCCCATTTGTGTGGGGCTGCCCTCCGTGACCTCCCAATGAGAAGTCGCAACGTGAACTGCGGACTAAAACTGTGGGCTCACTTAGCATCATCGTTAAGCATATCGTCATTGTGCTCAAGACAAGAAAGAAGATCAACATAGTCGATTCTAACAATGGCAAGCTTTAAACGGTGTTAGGCCATCTTGTATTTTTTTTCCTCAGCCTCTCGTACTCTTTCTTTCTTTCTTTCTTTTTTTTTATTTTTTATTTTATTTTTTAATGTCCATTTCTTTGGGCCCCCAGCACCGGACCATGGCCGTCCCGCGACCATCCAGCCGTCCGTGTCCGGGAGGGGGCTCGAACTTGGGACCTCCCCCAAATGAGCCCCTTCTCCTAACCACATGAGCTAGGAGGCTTGAACGTCCTCTCGTACTTGGATTTGTTGTTTCGTTAATTATTATTAATAAAATACGTGGGCAATCCTTTCCACCTTTTATTCTCAAATAAATATCCGAGCTGGTAATTAATGTTAAAATGCTATGCAAGCATAAAAGATACCCAATTTATATATACTTGGATTTGCCATTATGTCTCAGAATGTGCAAGGTAAATTAAGTAACAGTTTGAACTGGAGATTAATATGAAGAGTACTGCAATTATTAGTAATGAACTCGTTCATAAGTGAGTCCAATTATATCCAGTGTGTGTGTACATTAAAAATCTTTACTTCATATCCGGGCCGGCCCGGAGGGTTGGGTTGTCCTATCCTGGAGCTAATTTTGGTTGTCTCTTGATCTTTATTGTCAGCTGGTCCTGGTGGTCATCCGTGATCCTGACCTTTGATGGGATGAGAGTTGCCCTAGCAGAAAGGATTGCCCAAGCCCCAAGTCTTGTCCGGTTTACCCAGGGCCGGCCTGCTTCCTGTTTATAAATTGTATCTGCACAGAAAATCCATTTCTAGGCCGAACACAAATCACCAGTAGCAGCAGTAGCGTCTCGTCTTTGTGCTGCATGCAACCCTAATCAACCAACCATATATGCAGTTCTCACACATTTCCATTAGAGGGCACCCTCCAATTTCCATTACCACACACTATTTGAGAAATAATTAACAGAGGAAGCAAACAAAGTAACAAGTCCTGAACATGGAAAGCCAATATTCCTTAAGAAAGTACAAACTAAGTAAAACACAACTGCATGCAAAGGGAAATTACGAAGCTAAATGTATCGATAGATAGATCACACACACACACAACAAGAGCTGCTCAGTCTCTTGTGATACTGCTTTATACATATTGTAGCATCGATCGTTCTAGCAAGTAGAATTAAGCAAGACCATCAGTTCTTCAGCAGCTGACTTGTATATCTCTTCAATCATCAGCATGTCCGCAAAGGGAAATCGAGCTCTACTTGCCTGTTTGTTTCATTGCAAGACCGACCATAATTAGGAACGAACTCATGAGCAAACATTAATTAATTATTCGGGTGCATGAGAGTAATGAGAACTAAACTTACTAGCTGTCACCTGCTTCATGCATGCATGAAGAAATTGAAACTTGAAATTTTTTGGAATCCTATAATTTGGATCGGTAAATCTGAGACCGATCATACTATGTCTGAACTTAGGGCATTGTGGTAGGAACTATAATCGAGATTTGAATGACAAATCATTGAATAGATGCTGCTATTTTGCCCGCCGCTGGGGGCATCCGCGGGCATGCTTCCATCCCCTTGCTGGGGGTGGGCACGTGCTAGCGGAGGCAATGGCTGGCCACCACGCGGACGCATGGTGCCCCACCCCCAAACGGCGGGCCAAATATAATTATCGTTTCTAATAATATGATCAACATTTGTCTCATGAATACATATAAATCATTTGAAAGTTTATGCATGTATGATCATATAAATTTTTTCAACTGCGTGCCACGAGACTCCACTTATGCAGATTTGAAAAAGATGTATGCAACCTTACACTGTACATAGGGAGAGGTTGTTTGTGCAGTGACTTGAGACCTTATCTTCCGGGATACAAAAACAACAAATTAAAATTATTTTTATTTTATTAACTACTAGAAATTCGAGGGCTTGGCCTTTTAGATCGATTTTTACAATCGTTTCTCATTTATATATTTTTAACATTTCTAATAGCAATTTTTTTTTTTAGTTTAAACTTTTTTTATTGATATACATACATATCATATTACGTATCCATTTGTTATACCTACTATCTTTTAATCGTGGCCATTCTTTACCCTTTTATGTTTTGACGAAAAATACTGATTCGTTTTATTATAATATAGATAAATATTATTGTTTTGATTGGTGTTGTTACTTGAGACCGTATCTTCCGGGATACAAAACAACAAATTAAAATTATTGTTATTATATTAACTACTAAGTAATTCTAGTGCCTTCGACCTTTTAGATCAATTTGCGAAATTGTTTCTCATTTATACGATTCAATAATTTTTAGATTAATTTTAAGTGTTTCTTTACTGACATATATACACATCATATTCGTAGGCATTTGATATATCTACTATGTTTTAATTGTGACCATTTTTTTTATTTATCTTTTTATGTTTTGACGAAAAAATAATACTCCGTTATATTATAAGATAGATAAATATTATTGTTTTAATTGGTGTTATAATATTATATTTATTGCAGTATTTGTTGTACTCTAAGTGATGTATTTAGAACAAAAGTTGCTATAGATATCTCAGTTCATTAAGCTTTATAGGAAACCAAACAACCATATATATACTACTACAATAGAAAAAAGGAAATTAAGACCTTTTTTCCTCTAAAAATATCTTTACCTATATTTACTAATTAAAATTATTTATTAAATTTAATATGAGTAGTTGATTAAAATTATTTATTAAATTAAAATTATTTACCTCTAAAAATATCTTTTTTCCTCTAAAAAAAAGGAAATTAAGCTTTTGTTGCAAAGGATTTTATTGATTTTCATTTACAGGCAATCAAACAACCCATATACTTTAGTAATGAAATAACTTATCTATACTACTAAAAAAGAAGAAATTGAGACTTCATCGTAGAAATTATTTTTTTCTTCCAAAAATATCTTTACCTACATGTTTACTAATTAAAACTGTTTATTAAATTTAATATGAATAATTAGATAATTACTTATAGAAAAAAAAAAGCTCTCGTTTGCTCTTCTCAACTAATAAAATATAAAAAAATAAATAGGAGATTGTTGTTTGCTAAGTAACACGAAGTATAATCAAACCATCAGTACTACTTAAACATACATAAAATAAAAGCATGCAAAAAAGTTGACAAAGATTATGATCAAATGACTTACATGGGCATGGATCATGAACATGGTTCTGAAGTAGTCCGAGGTGGCGTGAGCAGTGACCAGCTCCAGCTGGTGCCTGTCCATCACCGCAAGGACGAGGGAGAGGAGCCCCGGCCTCTTGGCGGTGCAGATGCTGATGTGGCCGTCCTCCCCGTTGACGTTCAGCGTGACGTTCGCCGAGGTCCAGGTGCGGAAGAAGTCGGTGGTGAACTCGGGGATCGGCGCGAGGGTCGGGCTCTCCGGCTCGGCCGCCACCTGCAGGTCGGCCAGGAACGCCTCCCTGGAGACCGTCACCGCCGACGGTGCCTCGAAGAAGGACACGGCGGCGGATGCCGCTCCCCGGAGCCTCTCGAGCTTCTGCTTCTCGAGCTGCTCGATTGTTTGCTCCAGGGATTTTATGTAGTTGATCGCTTCCTCGACAATGGTGGATTTGTCAGCCTACAAATAATAGCTCCAAACACTTCATACTTACATATTCAAGATTTCTAGCTAGATACCCTAACTGTCACTGTCAGTCAATCATAAATATTCTCACTCCATTTATTTATAGTAAGATTAACCTAAAAAAGGAGCTAGCCACAAATTTCCACTAATTTTTTTTTTTTAAAGCAAAGCTTGGAGTACGTAGCTTGGGTGTGACCTAATTTGTTAGGCTAAGGTTCAGATATCTAGACAATAATTAGGGTTTCTAGATTTCTTGAAAACCCTACAATCAAGAAACTTGCTTACCATTGTTAGGGTTTTCTTGGGAGAAAATTAACAGTGTGACAAGAATGAAGGTGATAAAGATTGAGAGGGAAAAAAAAATTTATGTGTTTTTTTAGATATTAAGATCTCTAATATGTTTGTCCCGCGGTTTCGCGGTGTTAGAATGATTTTGAAGGAACAAATAAATTAAATTGCCTTCTTTTTTCTGGTCTTGTTCTAAGTAATTCTACATTAATATGGATATTTAACACTATTCACATCCATTGAACTACAAAAGAAATTCTCCTATAATGCTTAAAATTTAACAAAAACGTTTACGAAAATATAATCTAATTAAAACTAGTAGCTCTAAAACTAATATCAAATAACATAATAATAATGGTAGATAATACCTTGGCGGAGAGGTGGGGAAGAAAGGAGTGGAGATTGGAGAACATATTACTCATCTTCTTCCTCCTCTCCCTCTCCGTTTGGATATGGACCACATGGTCGCCGGGATTTTCTCCCCGGCCGCCCTTCTTCGAAGACGATCCCTTCAAGGTTCCACCCCCGCGCTCCGCCTCCGCCTCCTCTCCAGCTGCATGGCCAACTAGGCTAACCGGGTTTGGTTGAAGCGTATTTTTGCCTTCCTTTTGCTCGTTTCTCTCTGACATATCAGAGAGCGAGAAATTCCAGAGTTGGTCTTCCCACATGAACATGTTTGGACATTCGCTTCCACCATTTTCTCCTCCTTTAGACATCATATCTCCAAATGAACAGACGAGACAATAGAAAGAAAAATAAGGAAAGAGAAAGATAGAAGAAGAAGAGGATGAAGAAGAAGGAGGAGGAGGGAGATAAGGAGAGGGTTGCTGGTGGGAGAAAAAGCCCAAAATATAATCATAAGACAATGCCGTTATGAGATTGAAACAAAAACCGATAGCCGCGTGGTACAAACAAAGAGATCTAGTAATGCTACGTGTACCTCCAAATTGTTCTTCCAAACCATCCCTCCTTACATGACGGTCGACGTGACACGCTACATAGTATTATGTGTCTCATATGACATCACAGATGACATGACAAATTTTAACCTAAAAAATTAATTATCCAATTTATTTTAATATTAATTTTAATGTTAATTCTTTCATGTTAATGTTAAAGATAATATTAATGTTATTGTTAATATTAATATCAATGTAATGTTAATATTATTGTTAACGTTAATATTAATTTGAATGTTAGTGTTAATATTAATGCTAATTTTAATTTTAGTTTTAATTATTAATCTTCCATGTCAGCTACCACATCAATATGATACGTCAGTTGCCACGTAAGGAGGGATGATTTGGAGGGACAAATAACATTATTCCAAAAAAAAATATCATCTAAAATGGAAATTTGCCACCCATTTTATGTACTAATCACCTGTATTGCCATTCTCATATATACAAATCTATACAAAGTACCAGATGAATTTCGTGTAATACATTAGAAGATGGAGGGTGTATTGGAAAAACTAGGGTTAGACGTGGCAGCTTAGTTCCAGGACAACTGAAGAAGCTGTCGTTCGGCGGTTACGTAAGTAGATTCTGTCATTGAAACTGCGGCGGAGAAGATATACCTCTTGTTTTATTTACCTTTCTTTAGTTGTTTTAAAAAAAATTGTTGAAGAGAAATTATTTTTATATATGTAGTATATGTTAACTAAATAAAATTGTTCATTGTCCTTCAAAATATTTTTTTCCCAAATAATCATTAGAATCCCACTCCTCCCTCTACTAATTAATCCACGTACTTAATTGGGATTTTGAACATATTATTGCTTTGGTGACCAAAATTAAATTGATCATGACTATAAGGGCAACTTAATTTCCACAATATTAATGAGCATTCTAGTTTATGATCAAACAATTAACTATAAAAAAAAGAAGAAGCAATATTGTATGAGTTAAATTCAATAAGAAAATGATTTTTTTTTTTCCAAAATTTTTTAGGGTTTAGTTGAGAGTGTACACTTTACACTCTCTCATTAAAAGCCAAAAGTAAGGTGGTACCTAGAGCAATCATGATTTCGGCCACCTGTACTTAGTTTGCTGGTTTTTTATGAATGAATGTTGCTAAGTATGACCAAAGAGGTTCCCTTTACACCCCAATTGAATTTCCGAAGCATTTATTTTGTTCCTTCTTTCTTAAATTCTTTTTGGTAGGTTTCCGAAACAGCTAAGCATACTACAACAGTTACTTTTGTGGTGGGAAAGGAAGAGAGCCTTTGTTGCTATATGCTTTGTGATGTCACAAAATGACTCCATTCCTTCTACTTACAAACAATATGTCATAATATCCTCTCTTCTGTCCTCTTTCCTTCTCTGAAACTGTTTTAAGGTGTTTCCAAAATTGCTTTTACACTTGGCCAAAAACACCACTGAGCTTGGTCAACTCAATTTGGATGCCAATCCATTGCTTCATTACTAAGAAAGTTAATCCTTCAAAATGAATCCTCAACACAATCTAATATGCAAGTTTCTCTTCCATGGATTAGTTTTTAATATACCACTTGAATTCTTAAGGTATTTATGATTCCGTCACTAGAAATTTCTTAAGGTATTTGTGATTCCATCACAAAGAATTAGTAGTTTTGATAAAAATCGTTCGGGCCGAGAAAGATACGGTATATACATGCAAATACAGAAAATATTTATTCTTAGCATTCCTTTAAGTATTTCTGTAACGTACGATGGTTTTCTTGAAAATAAATGTTTGGTTATAACATTTTCAAATGGAGATATTCACTATAAACATTTTCGTGGAAGTGTTTAAATGAATCAAGAAATAATATATGATTTAGAGTTAGTGTATCGACGACAAACAATTGTGGTTCATTAACATCCGTTTCTTTATCGAATTTTGGATTGGTAATCGATGTACTCTTAGGGTAGCATATTTTTGGAATATTTACTAAACATTCACTATTTGGAAAGAACGATCATATCCATCTTTTTGTGATCGTTGTACTGCAACTGTATTTTCAGTCCATGCAAGCCGTCTCCACAAAAAAAGGCTTGGTCATAAAATATCCAAACTGCGTGAAACATCTATCCAGATTGGCCAATAGAAAGATTGCCACATGGTCGTCACCGGAGGATAGAGACAAGAAATGCAAACTCGACAAACCCCGCATCAGTACAACTGAGTGAATTGCCTTTAGATTGATCGAGAGAATAAAGAGCCAAGACACGTGATCATTTATTTGTATGATTTCTAATTTAACTAAAGACATAAACTACAAAAACATGAATACATAATATTTGCTAAAAGGTGCCCACGAAAAGAATATCGACTATATTTCTATTCATCCTCTTCCCTCAAGGATTTCATAATTGGATGTTGAACCAAATTCATATGATAGAAGTTGTCGGAGTATTAGGTTTTGCTCTTGCTATACACTATTCATGGCACTACACTAGAAAATACTTTCTTGGAGTATCGGCCAATACCCCTGTTGGGGTTTTATTAGCCAACACTCTAAGAAGTTTAGTTCCATAATGCCTGGAACCCCAAGTGTCTATTTCAGTATAATGCTTATCTTTGTATTAACCTATGTGGATGGGGTGCGGTAGCTAGCCCATGTGGTTGGTGGGGCGTTTTCCTAGATGGCAAGGATCAAGACACCATGGAAACTTTTTTTTTATTACTCATTCTTTGGGATTTCTCTTAGAAGCTAGACTCAAACTCGGGTGAATGGCGCAAAGTGTCGCTTTGATGGCACACTTTGCACTTCGCATGTACGTTGCGCTCATTTTTGCAGTAGTTGTTGCATGTGCACGGTTTACACAGTAAACAGTTGCGTGGTTGTGCGATTGCAGCAGTCGTGCGGTTGCGCATAAACGCGGGCATTGACGCTCCACACGATGCTGAACACAGGGAAAGGTGCACTTCTGCGCGCAAATTGTATGCATTGCGTTTCTTCATGCGATTGTGCCGACTGGTAAATTTAGTAGATATTCGGTTTAAATCGTTTATTATCTTTTACAATTCGATTTAAATTGATCCTTATTTTTTGGGATTTGGGATCGACGGCTGGATTAGGCTTTGGTGTTTCCTACCCCTTATATATGTCACGCCCCGCTTCCGTAGGAGCGACCGTCCTCGCTAAGGCGTGATGACGCACGAGCCTAGATTGCGCTCGTGCAAGGCGGGTTCCATAACGGCCGATTTTACACAGAAGTCCCAAGCAGAGACATTGAATAATAGCAGCAAAATTTAGAACAAAACACAAGTTATACAAAGAAGCTCTTTATTTATATTGAAACAACGGTTATATTGGGGGCACAAGGCCAAGATTACAAGTCTCTCATGCTCACTCAAGCTCACATTACAAGTCACTCAGCTCTCTCTCTCATCTCTCAATACATTTGTCAATCCAGCGGAAGCTTCGGAAGGCGATGTCCATACATTATGTCCCGTATAAGTCTTTACTCCATGCGGCCGCACGCTTCGAATCGCCAAGGAACTCCGTGCCTCGACGCATCCAAGCGAGCTCCGCGCCACGAGCTTCTACCTGTGCCTGCACATGTAAACTATATGGGTGTCAGTACTCAACTGTACTGGTGGAATGAGCTCCTCGTCCAACCATACAAACCCAACATGTTTGATTTACTTTGTGCAACATAGTCACTTCTTATCAATTGTCTTTCTAGTCTTGCCTTAGGATTATTTTAGGACCGACGCCTTGTCTATTTTGTGTCTTTAGACCATCCCGTGCTTGCAACATTCAACGTTAACCTATCGAGTCGTGTTTGCCTTACGGCCATAATCAGAGACGCAACTACGCGATGAGGCTCCATTTTCGTGTGATCGTGCTAGGAATCCATTGTGCCGTGCCTCGCAACTCAGGGTGACTAAACTATATCGCCGCCTCGCGGACCTTGCAACTTTGATCACCAACTGACCCAATCAAGACTTGTGAATCTTAGTGTCACTCAAACAACTTTGTCTTACGGCGGTTTCCTGACTTAAACTCAAACAACTCAACCATAACCATGCAACTTATATGCCGACAATATAAGACTCGACGCCATATCTCGTGTCGAAGTACGTTGCCTACGTTACAGCCAAATCTTAGGTCCAACATTTTGTGTTCCAACTGTACACACACATTCAACTCAACTTCCTTGATATATTACACTCAATACTCGACTCAATCCAAAGACATACACGCGGATCGTCGCCCATGCCGACTCATCTATATGAACTAGTCACTAGGGCCCAGTCCTATAATGGACTCCCTTTTAGCTTTTGATTAGACGGACGCTCCTTGCCAGATCGAGTAGCTAGCTCCGCTGCAAGTCCCCGCCTAACCCGTACGGTCATCCAGCACAGCTATGAATGTCTCCATCGTAACGGTTCCCCTGGGCCGTCGGGGTCGCTGTTCGAGAAACAAATTTTCTTTACCTTGTACAAGTTGTCCAATGACCATGCAAGACTCGACTCAAACTGACGTCTCACACAGTCAAAGCTACTTCTAGCTTCACCATCTCTTTCAGGGCTAAGTTCAACACATCTCACATCTGAGATCTTGTCTCGACGACCCGTAGTCGCGAGCATTCTTCTTTCTTGCCTCAACGACCCAGTCGTGAGCATTCTTTCATTCTTGCCTCGACGACCCAGTCACGAGCATTCTTTCTTTCTTGTCCTATTATTTCACTCACTCAAGAACAACTATCGAAACACTTTCCAAACTCAATGACTCAATCGTGGTCCGTGCCTTAAAACACTAAATTCGTGCCATCGTGTCTCAAACCAACTTGAAACTCTATGTGACACCACCGCCCAAGTCATACTCTATATGACGGACCTTACGATCGTGAGACTATGTGGTTATACCCGGCCGTAGAACTCATAGGGTCGTGCCTGCTGCTACTCCTGATAGCTTGGCGTAACTTGCATAACTTACTTTGCAACAACTTGACGAGCAAAGGCTGCGTCAAGGCTTGCGTCGTGGGAACGTGTCGTGCACGCATTCGACTTTGAACAACCAAGTTATTTGAGGTGCCTAGACTTATGCCACAAGCCGTGCAATACAACTTAACCCGTCGGCGAGCAGAGGCTATGCCACGCCTTGGACAAAGAGACCGTGCATGCTTTATGAAGCATTTGTGCGGGCGACGCCTATGAATTTGGCTAACTCTTAGCTTGTGGCGAATACCAACTTTTCCTTCTCCCAAGCCACGGGACGAAGGACTGAGTGTCATTTTCAAAGCACGTCGTGCGCCAACTCTAAGACGATCGTTTTGGACCTTTCCATATTCTAACTCAATTCGACCCGTCGGGATTATTCCCTTTAGCTATGTGGATTCGTCTCTTTTATTATCAAGCCTACTTGTGCAAGTTGAAAACATGCGATTTATTATGTGAAGGCTAAGATGAGGCAAGTTCACCGAAACTACCCCACCTGTGCGAGGGGTCGCCTCGACCGAGCGATGTCTTCAAGCAGCCGTTGCAAGACTAAGCCCGAAAGCCGTCGGCGTTTCGATTCCTCCGATTGACTGAGCGGGACGGGGCACTACAATATATATGAAAATACTATTTGGTACCCGTGGGTGCACAACCGGTGCATGCGCACCCGCGGGGCCGAGAACGCCTCCACGGTCGTAACACACCGTCGCTACCACTCTGTTGCTGCCTTCCCAACCCCCTGCTCCACTGTCTTCTCCTTCTCCTCCTGCTACAACGACGACGGCCCCTTTCCCCCTCATGCTGCTCCGCCGTCCTTCGACGTCGGTGACGTCGCCGCCTCACCCTCCTCCTTCGCCAAGCCCCCCTCCCTCTACTGTTTTGTCCCCTCCTCTTGTCATGGCCGTGGATGCGTTCTCGACCCCGCGGGTGCACCAGTTGTGCACCTGCGAGTGCCAAATATCATATTTGTTATATATATATGCTCTTCTCTGCCATCTTTCATGAGAAATAGATGGTCAGAGAAAGAAAGAGAGAGAGAGAGAGACTGCTACGTGAGAATTCACAATAGCTGCCATCGATCTTCTGTCCCAGGAGTTCGTCCATCCGAGTTCATCACAAGGATGGCAGGAGCGTTCCAGAAGTTCAACACACTGAAGTTGCTAGTTCTTGAGTGCATATCATCGAAATGGGCGAATCTTGATTTGAACAACGGTGGTTTTCATCACCCCAGCATGAGTTCTTCATTCCTCGTTTTAAATTTTATGTTTCTATTGTATCTCTGTTGTAGCAATTGCGATTGCAAAGCGTAGAGCAACTTATGTTTCTATTATTTCTTTGTTGTAAACTTTTACATTCTAAGTCATTTTGTAATAGCTTTGTTTTTAGCAACGATGTAGTCAAATCCAAGATCATCTGTTATTTATGGTTTTTCTAGTTTTGAGTCCTTCTTTGTAACACAGAAATAATAATTTTAAAGCAAGATCCAACATCAAAGATGGACAATCATTCAAATCTCATCGACATAAGTTTTCACAAACTTGCTAAATTCGATGGAGAACACTATACAACATTTGGAAGAGGAAGATTGCTCTCAATTTTCAACTTGTGAATATTGAATAAGTGTTGACAGATCCAGAGCCTACAATTCCAAAGACTCAAGATCATGTAATGGCTATTGCTATAACGTGATAGACAAACATATGAAGTAGAAGAAAAACAACAACTTGTACAAATTGCTGATTCTCAACTCTATCGACGATCCCATGACGGAGTACTACAACAAGAAGAAAACGGGAGAGACACCTCAAAATCTCTCGAGAAGCACTACAAAACTGATGAAAATATGCCCAAAAGTCATTTCATCGACAAATTCCTCACGATACAATTTGAGGATGAAAAATTTATGTTGCCTCAAATCAAAAAACTGTTAATTGATATAATATGGAAGTATCATATATCAAGTTACAAAACTGGAATAGTTGAGGGATTTTAGTTGCAAGTAAGCCTTTTTTTAGAAGGAGTGGGAGATAACTTAAATTAAGATTTTAGGGACAAAATATAGCTAATAAGGATTGAATTTTGCACTCACCACATGGACAAACAATGTATTGTGATTTATCTTTTCATAAAACTTTAGTACGTATATAATATAATTTGTTAGTATATATAGGATATAAATACCAATTAATGAACAAATAATCATAATTCTAGTGACCAATATTATGCTTTTGAAAACATAAGTATTGTTATTTGTTAATTATGTCTTTGAAAACTAATTAATTAACTTAAATATTAATAAATTATCTTTTCAAATTTCTAATTATATAATAATATATAGATACATACTAATTAATTATCTAGTTTAAATTATAACTGTTATAGTTATTTTATATTTAAATATATGTTATGTATATAATTAAATACCCTAACAACATAATACTTTTAAGTATAAAAGTTTATTAATAATAGTTAATAAGTAAATATTTAGTTATAAATATAAATTAAGTATTTTTCTTATAATAATAGTTGATTATCTTAATTAAATAACACTAATTAAGTAATTTGGGCTTCTTAATTATCTTAACTAATGAACATGAATTAACATGATAGTACTTAACTATTTACAAATATTACAACTAGTTAACTATTTAACTAACTACTATTATTTATGACAAAAATAACTAATTAACTAATTACTATTAAGTTGTGAGAAATAGATAAGTTAAGACTGTTAAGTCTAATGGGAAATAGAGAATCAAATTTAATTTTCCCAAACTGTGTTGTAACCCATTGTTTTTTTTTTTTTTTTTTTTTTGCTAATGTTTTACTTATGAATTCCTTGCCAGAACAAACTGTCAAACACTATATTAGCATATCCAAAATTTTAATTTCTCCTCCCTCCGATAAAACATCTTTATTTTATTGATATGTGATTTAGTAAATCCATTCTCAATTACTAGTTTCCTCGAATATTTTTTATTATTATAACCAAAATAGTGAGAAAATAGATATAAGTTTATAATTTAGGGGCCGGCTATACACACCCCAAGACTTGCTAAGGACACCCCACATAACTTAAATGTCATGTTAAAAGACTAATATACCCCCAAGGCTTTCTAAGAACACCCCACACAAAAAAAAATCTGCGACAAGTATGACAAATACTTGTCGAACGGACAATGGTCTGTTCGACAAGTATTAGTCGAACATGTCTTCTTCTGTTCGACAAATACTGGTCGAACGTGTCTTCTTGTGTTCGACAAACACTGGTCGAACATATTCTAATCGAACATGCCATCTTCTGTTCGACATATTCTGGTCGAACGTACACATTATAGTTCTACTGTCGTGGGTCGAACATTACTCTGTGAGTTCGACAAATCAGGGTCGAACCCACCCGTGAATATACCCAAAATTTTTCTTAAATTTTTTTTTTGTTTTAACAACAGTTTATGGTCAGCGGAGGAGGGATCGGAAAGCGGGGGGAGGGGGAGGAGGAGGCGGGTCCGCGGGGGCGGGGGGTGGGGGGTGGGGGGGCGTCGGCGGGTCGGGGGAGGAGGCGGCGGCGGGTCGGGGGAGGAGGAGGGTCGGCGGAGGGGGGAAGGGAAGGGGAGGGGAGGGGAGTATGGGGTGTTCTCAACAGCAAAGGTAGAATAGGAATTTTTTTTATTTTTTATTTGAAGTGGGGTGTCCTTAGCAAGCCTTGGGGTGTCAATAGCCGGACCCTATAATTTATTACATATAAAATAGTGAACAAAATATATGAGATCCAAACTGCTCACGAGAAGAGCTATACTTTGCCAACAATTGTTCAAATGTGTCCGTGGAGGTGTAGCTCATGGTGTAACTTAGACCAGGCGGCTTGGTCCCCGGCTAGGGGCCGACCCAATCAAAATCGGTCTGAGCCGGGCCGATCCCGGTCAACGACCCGGACTGGCCCGACCCAGTGACTAAGCGTGTCCGGGCTGGTTGTGTCTCCAGACACGCAAGCCCGGACCGGCCCGGCTCGGTTTTACCGTGGGTCCGGGCCGGTCAAACTCGTAGAACCCGTCCTGGCCGGCTCGGCCATGTCCAGGTTCGGCTCGGCCGGTTTTTAATTTTTAATTTTTTAAAATGCTTGGAGGCCAAAAAGATCATTTTACTCCCCATTTTACTTGCTGTTTTTAGAACGTTGGTAGGATATTTTGGTCATTTTGCTAAAAATGATCCAAAATACCCTTATAACAACTCTTTTTAGGGGGTAAAATATATCATTTTGTACCAAAAAAATCTATAAATAGGCCATAGATCTTCAAAATTAATCACACCAATAATTTCTTTCCTTCTACAATTTTCACAAGCAATCTAGTGTGGAAAGACGATTTATATCATGGATAATGATCAACTACAACAAGATCAGCAACCGCAACCTGCACCGAAACCTCAATACGCACCGCAACAAGAGCTTGGATCAGGATCGAAAAATTGGCATTATTTTACCGAAGTTTATAACGAGCGTGCAAGTGGCAATACCGAAAGAAGATACTCCACTAAAGTTCTTGTTGAACGTTTGCATTGTAGGAAACGATTAAAATAAAACCATAGCTATGGTACAAGAAAACTACACAGACATTTAAAATCATGTTTCAATATCTAATAATCTTATATGAGTCATTAATTGTAGTTTATATACTATTAATCTTGTATAAGTCATTAATTGAAGTTTATGTACTAGTAATCATGTATGAGTAATTAGTTACAGTTTATGTACTAGTAATCTTGTATTAGCCATTAATTTTTAAATTATGCAAATCTTGTATTAATCATTCAATTATCTTGATATTAGTCATTAATTTTTACTTTCTAATTTTTTATGAAAAATTGTAATGTTGGACATTAACTTTTACTTTCTAATTTCTAATTTTTTTTAAAAACCTAAATGGTAGAAAGTAAACCAAATTTTTATGTTTTTTTCCCCAAAAAAATCGGGCTAGCCGGCCCAAACCTAGTTCAGCCCGGCCCGCCCAAAACCGGGCCATGGGTCCGAGCTGGACTCGATTTTTCTTCCTCCGGGCAGACCTAGCCCGATGCTCCACCAGGCTAAGCCCGGCCCGGCCCAGGCTCGGTCAAAACTGGCCCCAGCAGGCCCAGGTAACACCTTGAGGTGTAACCTAATCCCGTGGGAATAGACACGGTTCAAATCACCCCTTACATTGCTCGCCGGCCCGGAGAAAATGACAAACTAAAAAAAAACAGTCAAAAAAATGTTCAAATGTTATTTTTTTTAGAGTTTTTGTCAGGTGATGCCAACAATTGTTCAAAATAACAGCAAAAGATACAGGGACTGTACACTTGTCACTATAGACAGTTAATGAAGAAAATATTTTTCACTTAAATCTCTCATCAAGCTTGAAGAACAGTCAAAAACCACTTGCTTGTAACCAAAAACACTGCAACAAAAAACATGCCAGGTCCCCAACTATTGGCTACGCAACTCAATGTGTAGAGTTGTGCCTAGAATTATTTCCACATTCATAATTAGAAGATAAAAATGACCATGCGTGGAGACTAGATGCATTATTATTACCAAGGAGATTCCAAAAATGGACTATTCCTAACAGCTGATAGCTTCCAAAAATGGGTTACAATATGTTCGAGTAACTCAATCCCTGAGGAGAGCAGCACTAAAATTTCCCATCAAACAAAAGGAAAAGCAGTTGATCAATCTAAAGGTGAAATACAACTGAAAGAGGTGCTACAACAGTGATGACAAAATTTGGGTTGTGCCTATAATCTGATGCATACGCTGCAGCCATCTTTAAAAGCAGTGAAAAGTTGTTATGTCCTCTTGATCTTTGAGAATGTCCCAATTTCGGAGAAGTAGGTGCTCTGAGTCCCACTACCCAGAGTATTCCCGTGGGCCTGTGGATTTGTCAGTTCTATACCCTGAAAGAAAAAAGGAATGAAGAAATTACTATCAATTCAGTACAAGGCTCACACATCTTCTTACTTCAAGAAAATCTACATCTCAGGTTTAACAATGGTGTTTGTACATACCATAAACTTTTGACCAATATATTAGAAAAAAGAATCAAGCCCGTCGATTGAAATGTCGCATAAAGACGAGCTAGTGACAGCAGTGATATTCAATAATTTATTAAATATAGAACGACCAGTTCAAAAATATATGAACATATAAACATGTAGCAGAGGAATATTTTGACAATAAAATCGAGTCCTTCAACCAAAATGTAGTATAAAGACAAGCTAGCAACAACCAGTGATGATCAATAATATCAATTTAGAATCAGTGGTTAAAACAAAGATGGATAAGCAACATGTAGTTGACTGATCTCTAGTAGCAGAAAATGATGGAAGGCTTGTAGCTTTCGTATGTTACTGATGTGTAGTAGGTTAAGTAGCGATAGTTTGTACGGAGTCATAAAGCAAAAATTAGGCAGCGGGCAAGAAAAATCAAGGTGAACTGAGAGAAAGAAATCAAGTCCAAGTAAACGTGAAACAATGGAAAGAAGGGATAAATTAGGTGAAGCTACTAGGCTGTCACTTGCTGATACTGCCATGGATTTCATGTAGAAGTAGAACTTGAATGTGCAGCTCAATCATGCACTTCCACTTAAGTTGAATAAGAGAACTTAACACTCGAGTCTCCCAGCCAAGTGCAATTGTCATGTTAAGCCCAGTGTTTATGTCCACGTTATTTCTTATTACTTCCAAAATTCATAAGACTAGAAAAGAAAATTATTAGTGTACATGGTACATATAAAATGCTGTCACATTATTTCTTATAAATGACTAGTCGCCACCCTTGTTAGCAATCACCCGAATAAAACTCGTATTATACGCGAACTTTTCCGTATTTTTCATAAACGTATAATACTTGCGTACTTTTGACAAATTCAAATCAGTACGTAAATTTTAAGCATACTAAGTTTTAAACGTGTTCTGTATAAATTACTGAAAAATTTGGCACAAAAAATATGTTGGGAACCTGTTTAATTAACCAAATTTGATAACATATTTAAGAATGTGAAGTTTCTAACCTCAATATTTCTATTTTTCGAATATTTGACAGAATTTTTGAACGTATTTTATTTGCACTGAGCCGATTTGTATTTTTGTCGTCCCGAATTTTTCCCGTTTGCCGAATTGCTAACAAGGGTCGCCACACTATTAATCAGTTTTTTATCGTCATGTCAGAATCAGTTTTTCTCAAATGGAAATGTTCATTAAACTTGCTAGCAAATTGCAAATTAGGAGGTCCTGCTTCATTCAACTAACCTAACCCCACCCTCTACCCCACAAAGCCGCCGCCTCTTCAAAAGCTTTTCTTCTTTGTTGAGATATTAACACCCCGCCACCCCCACCCCCACCCCCATCCCAACTCCTCCCCCCTTCCCCTTCCCCTCCCCCACATTACATGAGTATTTATAAGAATGAAAAGTAATTCAAGACTCCTCGAGGAAAGTATTGACTGATGTTCGCAGAACTCAATAAGAGGTCATCCCTAGTTGGATGAATCAATGCTCTTTAATGATCTAGACAAAAGAATACAAAAAAAACATCACTCACTTGAACAGGAGTAAATGCCAGACTTGATGTCAGCCCTGAGGTAGCACCGCTGCTTCCATAGTTTCTCTCCTTGAACCTGTAATAGTAATCAAATTAATCAAATCAATTGTATGGAGTCATCTTCAAGAAATACATGATAGGTAAAAATTTAGATTATCTCAGACCGACGAAGCCACTTAGTGAGAATATAGGTTGCAGAGAGAGAGAGCAAATGGATGCCCCTGCCCATGTTAAACATGGACCAGGGTAGATTCAGTTGGTTTAAAATGAGAAAAAGAAAAGAAAGAAGTATTAGAACCTGCTTTCCTTAACTATAAGTCTATAAGCTGCGGTTGTTC
Source organism: Iris pallida (assembly GCA_029216955.1). NCBI lineage: Eukaryota > Viridiplantae > Streptophyta > Magnoliopsida > Asparagales > Iridaceae > Iris > Iris pallida. The sequence continues at coordinate 9,556,990 of JANAVB010027997.1, forward strand.
ACAACAGTTACTCAGCTTGGTGCTGGAGGTTGCACCTTGAGGAGGGTCGGAAAAGTAGGGAACAAGGGTAAGAATCTTAAATCACCAATCCAAAACCCTATTTCTTAACTTTTCACACCAGATCAGGCTGGATCCATCATTTTAACACGGTCCCAACCCAAGCCGAGCACTAAGTTATTAGAGAAGATCAGGTCAGGGCTTCGACCCTCTATTGCACAGCAACGACGGCCAGCATAGACGGTGCGTGACAGGAAGTCAAACTTGCAGCAAAAAAGGTAAGTTTTTTTCCCCTTCCCCCCTACTTTTTTCTTCTTCTTACTATTTGTTCTCTCTCCCCCCACAACACACAAATTGTGGTTTGAACATTTCTAACTCATCCGCCAAGTAACGAAAGAATAAACACCTTTTTTGGCAATAGAAATAGAAAGACCACGACACACATGCACAAAAAAAAATAGAAAGACCATTTGATGGATGAGCTAGAATGTTAAGAAGAAGTTCTTTCATCTACATATGTTTTGAGACGTACAAAAACAACTTGAATGGTTTGGATCATGCACTGGGACAACCTACAGACAGCAACATGAGAGCTGGTATAGATTGTAGCCTAGAATATCAATCAGAATGGTAATCCAAACACAAAATATGTATGTATATGCGTGTAGCAGGAACTTATGTGCAATGAAATGTATAGACCATAATTTCAGGTTCAACAAGCGATAACATAAAAGCATACAAACTAATGGTGTGAGATTACTTACTTTTTGGCAGCTTTAACAGCAAGTTTACTTTGTGCAACTGAGACACGCAACTTCCCGCTTCCTGCTTGACCGAGCATGCCATAGCCTTCACCCAAGCCATCACCTGGTGGAGTAATAATAACACTCTTAGACGAGAGCAAATTTCAAGTTAAATTTCTTAGCAAGCAATGAACTGTAGCTATATAATTTTAACAAAGAGAGAACTACTTCACAAACCATGAGAAAATAAGTACATCAAGGAGCACCATGATTAAAAATTAAAGATTACCTTTCAGAAGATAAGAAAAGGTACTTACAAAACATGACACAATTTGATAGTTACATATTAAAGAACCTTCAAATTAGGAAAATAGTCCATCTCCTGACAATGTCTAATGAAGATTTTGAATGTTTATTGGATTTTGAGTTATTTTTACAGACCACAAAAGTTAAATGTAAAGGATGGGGCTGGCATGAGCAACTTACATGAATAAGTGTAACTTTGTTAGGGAGCCAGTATGTAGGGCCTTTCCAAGGGCAAGTACTCAACCCAAAAATTTGGTCGACCCCAAAAATTTGGGATAAAGGCTTTGTTCTTGTTGTAAGTACTCAACCCAAGTATGCCATATTAACATATTCCGACCAAGCCACTGAGTTGAACTCAAGTCCATCAAGGGCCCAAGATTGCGGATGGAGTTACCAAGTTACCTAAAGATCCTTTTTAAAGGCCCCAATCAAGGCGAAAGGTATGCATTCTTTATCCAAGACTGCATACTCCTTACCATTTCAAGGTATCATCCAAAACTTTGGAGGGTCTCTAATGTAACCTTCCTCATAGGTCTTCTTCACAAAGGTTATTAAGTGGTTTAAAAGGTATTAAGTGGTTTAACCCTGTAACACTAAGCCGGTTCTTCGATCTGATTTACATCACTTCCATAAATAACACATGGAAATAATGGCCCCCCAAAACGACGTATATAATTGTGGGATTAATCTATAATGTTACAGAACCTTAAACTAATGTCACACATTTGTGACCAACAAAGAGAGACATCTTCAATTATCTCTCAATATAACTTAAATGAAGAGCATCTCAGATGTCACTGACAACGGTTATCATGGTGACAACATTCAAATATCTTAAACCCAAGACTTGGCTTTAGACATTGCATCAGAAAAATATATCAATACGAACAGGACCCACATTTATTTACGTGACATGCTTCTAGAACCGATACAGAATATATCCACTTTCAGCCATGGTGTCAGTTTTATCGAAGTTTGCCAAGTGGCACACAGCAAGTAAACAATAGAAAAGGATATGGTTGTTACTTGAAAGCTCCTAATGTTTGGTTATATTTGTCATCCAGATATTGTTTTCCTTGTTGTTTGTCATACTGATTGATACAAGATCATAAAGCCAAGTAATCCTTGTGGTAAACAAAACAGTAATATTGGTTACAGACTTGCAGACAGGTACTGAATTTGTTGATTTATATCTATCATATTCAGGAAGTGGTGATTCATACTAGATTTGAAGTATATCAATTATCTCGACTCTATAAGGATCATACATAATTTAAGCATCCAGAACATGGCAAGTACGTATTCAGAGTATGCAGTATGTACAATATTGTCTAAGCATTGAGAAGTAGTCAGAACTCAGAGCATGGCAAAGCCTATTCATAATATCAACAATAGTGAATAGTTTATAATGACACTGTCAACATGTAAACTTCGAGAGGAATGTCGTTCAACATTCAACACTGACTAGCAAATTAAGCATGGTCAATCTGGAAGAAACCAAATAGACATGAAAATTTGATCTCACAAAAAAAAAGATGGGGAATCAGGAGTTTATGATGATTACATAGGGACACCATCTAAATCTAGCAAGTGCACAATGTTTATATGCTTTGTGCCCACGGAGAGCCTTTCTTCATAAGTTTGTTTAACAATGTAGTGAGTCAACTTGTATTGGCGTCTATGTTGCACGGAGACAACTACGAACAATATGAAACAACACCAATTTTGTTGTCTCCTGGTATATACACTTGACGGGCAAGGCACAAGATTAAGCATGGTCAATCTGGAAGAAACCAAATAGCAAATAGACATGAAAATTTAATCTCACAAAAAAAAGATGGGGAATCAGGAGTTTATGATGATTACATAGGGACACCATATAAATCTAGCAAGTGCACAATGTTTATATGCTTTGTGCCCACAGAGAGCCTTTCTTCATAAGTTTGTTTAACAATGTAGTGATTCAACTTGTATTGGTGTCTATGTTGCACGGAGACGACTACGAACAATACGAAACAACACCAATTTTGTTGTCTCCTGATATATACACTTGATGGGCAAGGCACAAAATTTGGAGTGACCGAGCTTCCTAGTTTTGTATCTACTTAGCTTACTTGTTGAAGACAGAAAATCTTTTAGCAGAGAAGTCAAAACTGATATAAGACAGTTATAAAAAGCACTTGTATTGGTGTCTATGTTGCATGGACACAACTACGAACAATATGAAACAACAACAATTTTCCTTGTGTACTTTGGAGTGTGTGTTTTGTCTGTCGTGTGCCACTACAGACACTTGACGGGCAAGGCACAAAATTTGGAGTAACGAGCTTCCTAGATCTGTATCTACTTAACTCACTTGCTGAAGATAAAATCATTTAGCAAAGAAGTCAAAACTGATACAAACAGCTATAAAAATCATATGCTATGCCCCTCTCAAAGTGGAGCAGGTCCCAAGTCACTGTTAAAAGAATAACTCTACCTATAACTTAGTTTTAAAACAATAACACTGCCTTGAAGTCTGACAATAGTCTTTTCCAACTAATATGCTACAAGTGATACCCAAAATGTCAAATGGTCAGATCGTAGATAAGATGCTTAGTCCAGTTAACATTAACAAGACAGGCAGCTGAAGTTGGCAAATCAATGAACCAAAACTACATAACTCTACCTATAACTTAGTTTTAAAACAATAACACTGCCTTGAAGTCTGACAATAGTCTTTTCCAACTAATATGCTACAAGTGATACCCAAAATGTCAAATGGTCAGATCGTAGATAAGATGCTTAGTCCAGTTAACATTAACAAGACAGGCAGCTGAAGTTGGCAAATCAATGAACCAAAACTACATCTATCTGCAATACAACGTTTAAGCATAGTTTGCAGTATCGGACGATACCAATCCTATATGGCCGATACCGATACGGATTGACATGTTCCGATTCTATGTCGACAGATACCGACATCGAAGGTCTATCTTTCAGTCAATTCGGCAAAGAAAATTAAACGAAAGAAGACCAATCAGCAAGGGTGTAATTGTAAAGCATGGTAAGGTTGTAAAAGCACGTAAAAAAAACTAATCCATTGTAGATAAACCAATCGGCAAGGCTACTACTATTTCATTTAACTCCAAAACTACTAAGAAACAACACATAAAATTAGGCCTAAATATCTATAATATATTTTCCTAAAATTTTATTTGTTTTTCGATACAAAAAAAATCCGATATCCGATCTGAAACTGCCGATACCGCCGATCCCGATACTTATAGGAACGTTCGGATACCGATACTACGAACCTTGCCTTTAAGTCAACAATTTGATATAATGCAAGTATACAGATGGACAAACAGCTATGTGATGTAAGCTGAAAACCAAAGATCTCAATATTGACAAGGAAACCAATGAAGTGTATACTGACCAAGAGAGCTCTCTTCAGGCACTCCAAATTGCATTCGGTTGGCCAGCTTCCTCATATCGGTAATTGCATACCTTAAAATGTCAAGTGTAATGCACAAAAATTAGTACAAAAGCTTTGAAAGATATGGCAGCTGCAAATATCATAGAAGAAAATGGCCCTTAGTAGAGATGAACTAAAAAAAAAAAAAAAAATTATGTCCAACAAACTTTTCAGGGATAGAGAAAGAAATTACAGATTAACTAATCAAGTAATGTGCAAAAGACTCTTACCTTTCTTTCTTTTTCCGAAGTCTTCTACCACCTCTCTTCTTCTTAGGCTCCGAGTCAGGAACTGGGAGAGGTTTTGGTTGCTTTGCTGGAGGCGGCTCCTGCCACTTCTCAATCTTTTTTCGAATTTCTTCTCGCAAGTCCCTACCGGTCTTTCCAGTTGGATCGCCTCTTATTGAATCTACTCTTGCTGCTAAAGTTGACTTCGCAGCTAGTAAACGGCAAGCACGAATCCTTAAAGATGGAGGAGTAGTTTGTAAGATCTCAGCTTGTTCAAGATAACCTGCACGGAACTGGGAGGTCGCAGTTGAAAAACCAGCAAGGTTCTTTTTCTTCGCTCCAAGAAGCTGAACATTACAAGCCGGCATCTTTGCTAATGATGATAAACCACCAGCTGTTCCCATCAGCTTCGAGGATATTGAACTTCCAACAATAGCAGAAAGATTGGGTGCGATATACCCCATCCTACTCTCGACAAACTCAAGAACTTTCTTCTTGGCTAAATCGAGAGTAAGTGCACGATCGCATGCATCAAATGTTTTCTTCAAGTTCTCTTCTGGAAGAGGCTTGCCACTAGTTGTTGAAGCTGTAACAGAGACAACCATGATAATAGCTGACGGTAAAAGCCCTTCCAAATCAACAAGTGTTAGATCCATCTCATTTCCAATCTTTTTAACAACCCGGGCATAGTCAATCGGATGGTGAACTAAAGACTCCAGTTCAGGGAATTTCAAGCGGTAATTGTCCCGTATAAAGTTATGTATTACGATGAGTTCATTTTCGATGTCAACTGACAGCGCATTGCAATCAACAATTAAGAGATACTCCGGGTCATCTTCTAACACTGTTCCATGATTTGATATATCTGATCCTCTCTGGAGTGCATCTTCCACTTTCTGTGGTTCATAAAAAGAATGTGCCAAAGTCAAGAATGTTGCTTTACGCTTCTAATATTGCACTATAGTATGAATCTCATTTAATATAGAAGATCAAAATAGAGGGATTAACAGCCGAATTCCCCAAACAGGTTACCAGGAAGAACTATAATTAGGAAATAAAAATCAGAATAGCGTGCAAAGAATATAAGAGACCAAAAAAGATTGAACACCATCCGGTAAGTACCTTCACCTCACAAAAGAGTTCGACATTCATTTAAATTTGAGGGCAAATTTATCCTCAATTGGCATAAAAAAATTGGGTTGTTTATATTCTGATCATGATTTGTTTCAAGAAAATGATTGAACTACCTTCACCTCAAAAATTCTTAGAAAAAAAAGGAATAAGAAAAGAGAAGTATGAATAAAGAACATAAGAAACCAAAACAGTTTCCATCATGAAGGTACCTTCACTTCAAGAGATAATTGAATTCATTATAAAAATGCATAGCTACTTTTGTCCTTTATAAGCATCAACATTAATTGGGTCTTTCCCAATTTTAGGTACCTTTAGTCAGATCAACTCTCAAGGTAGCCTTGTTAAGCAAAGTATGGTGATGGAAGGTGCAGGCAACATAGTGTGAGTTTGCAAAGGAGTCAGACTAATGTATAACCTTTTTTGTATAACTAGTAATGTGGAATTTATCAGTAAAAAAATGACGTGACATGACAGTTTGCACGAAGAATCGTTCTCTCCTCGCCCAACATATTTCTTTAAGGCAAACAGAGGGCAGCATGCCGCAAAAAAACTGTTGAAGTCTTTTCTCCCAATATTACTTGGAACTTGTATGAGTGTCAAAGTGTCCACATGTTCGAACCTTCGGAACCCCAACAGTAGGTATTAAGATGCACAACTAACATATGTAGTTGTGTATGCAAATATGTGTATATATACGTATAATATGAATGATTTACTTAACCACACTCTTTAACTATGGCTAAAATGGCACATTTGTTTGACATAGGACTTCATGTCTTCCACCTTGGACCGTAAAACACTCCTCTTGAGCAATTGTTTTAAAGAATGGTGAAAAATAATTTTGTCATTTTTTTAACCAATGTTATCGGATTCAGTCTACAACCTAGAACTGCGTTGCGGATCCTAGGACCCAAAACACGGTTGCTTCCCATAGGGATCACCACAACCGACAATTTGGGTCTTGAAAGATGAAGTTCAAATTTTGTTTTCAAACATATCAATCACAAATGGAAATATAAATGAACAAAAATCAACTGCACATGGAAAAATAGAAAAGACACAAATGACCCGCTTCAAAGTGAATCGCGATCAAAAATAGTATACTGGTTAAGCCTACTTGCCCTTACAAAGCATACCAGGGAAAGTAGCCTACGCACCTATTGAAGTAAAGTACAATCCAGGTAACATTGTGTTTGACACGATGTAAACTTGACAGTTGACACTTTTTCATTTTGAAGTGCTTATATATTGTAACTGTTATATGATTATATCATGATTACTTGCCTTCATGTATCATAGAGTTGCGTATAAGAGACACAACTTGTCGATGCGTCCATGTATCCTACTTAATATTGATTCACTTGCCTAAGTCAAGCTGCTCCTCTCGTGAGGGAATTGTAAGGACTGAGGCATGACAAAATAGTGCTTCAGGGTTCAGACAAAGGATAAAGAGTGTGATGCTGCCTGGAGCGGCTTCGATTTCCCAGTACTACTGGAAAAGACTAAAGAAAGTATTATTTATACATACTGGTACCTGTGAATAAGAAAGAGAAACATCACTGGAGATATCCTTGAAAGGTACAAGCCTTCTTGATCTTTACAGTGAAAATCTTCCATATTTGGAAGGAAAGAGAACAAGGCAGCTGTCATTACAGTAAAACAGACCCTTTAGATGATGATTCAGAGCAAGTTCAGGTTTCTGCTTTAGGTTATGATGCACCTCATTTAGGTTAAGTTGTGTATGATGGGAAAAAAGAAGAGGTAAACTGGATCTCAAAGATGAACAAGTTTGATCATTTTAAAGTCTCAAAAATATGAAGGTTAACAAACATGAAAATAATATTTTCCAGCAGCCAGCATATTTACCTGCATGATATCCATATAGCGTTGCGTCTTTTGCAGTTTTGAGAAACTGTCAAGGTCATCATTGTTAAGAGCTTCGATGTCAGCAATATCACCATCACCATCCTCTTCCATGTCTCCTGCATCAGCATCCTCTTCGTCCTAATAAACAACTTCAACATTAGAAGGTGATTGTTGCTGAACAAGTATGGAAATACTTAAATATTTATTGAACAGAGGAGATGAGAGGAAGTCCACGAATACAACTACCATTTCTTCCATCTGAAATTCCAAGATAAATAAGGACCAATGTATTATAATGATAGTGTAAATACTTACAAGAAGATGAGCTTCATTGTCAGACAAATCGTCAAGGTCAGCCAAGAAGGAATCAGCAAGGTTGGCCTGAAAAAGAAGAACAATAACAGTCAGAAGTATCTAGGAAATAAGAAGTCAGGTACCAATAATTATTGAACTCATGCTACCCTCGGTAGAGCCTCCAAGGGAAAACGAAGAGATCCATGTATCCCTCGAATATAACCCACACATATACGAAACTAATAAGTAATTGTTCTCGACAAAGAAAGTAAATACATTACCATCGGTACCCTGTCCTTAAATATGCTCAAAACAACTAAGCAATATCCGGTGTTGAACCTGCAAAAATAGGAAAATGTCATATCAGGAAATCAGACCTTGGACATATAAAAGCAAATACCAAAATTTATCAACTAGACAATAAAAAATATAACGCCGAGGTACCTTGGTTATAAATCAATTGATTATGCCCAATGGTCATAGTGAAACATAGCAATAAGAAAAACAACAATTGAAAATAAATTACCAATATCACCACTTAGCTCGCACAAGCAAGAAAACTCAAGCACAAACCACCAAAATGAAGCAATTACAACAAATAGTAACTACAAATTAACCACCAAAAAGTCATATCTGACCTACACTTTAGTAGGCACAATTAGGAAGAAGTGTTTTCTTTTTGTGTACTGGGGACATGGTCGTTGTGCCAAATTTGTGCATCTTGGGGTGTCTATGTCGTGTCTGATATAATCTAGTCAAAGTGAGTGATCAAAATCTACAATTTTACATGACGAATTTCACAACGGGATAACTCAGTGGAATTTCCACAAAAACCTAGCCCGCGAATTCAGAATATATAACCCCTAATTTCCTGGAGCACCAGCCACCAATACACCTTATTTTAGGAGAATTTTTATTAATAACAAGTTTAATATTATGAGGAGCTTGTTCCGATCTTAGATCATTTCTGAATATTGCCGATGGTGCTGTTCTCTTCATTTTAACAGAATGTTTGGTATAGCATGATTTACAGGAACATGGGAATGGCTGCTTTAACATTTTACTTTACTGTGCCTTTTAGTTTGTAAGGTTCTGCCATTTGAACCTGAATCGGTAATTTGGTCTTTTGGGCAGGCGATCCCAACATTCTTTGCCAATCTCCATGGTTGAGATTTTGCAGCCCCTACAAATTACCTAGTTCACAGACATTGAGTTGCATCATAAAAAAAAAGTATGCATTATTCAGGACGGCATTTAGAGCATCCACAGTGGGAGTGGTTTGAAGTGCTACATTTTTGTTATAGTCAAAACTTGTAGCACTTGGGGACTGCAGTGGGCTCTTGTCCACACTTGAAAAATGCTAGAAAGCCAAGATGCTCTCCAAATCTAGAGAGTGTCCTAGCTCGTGAATAGTAATCTAACTGGGCCCACCAAGAGGGGAAAAAAGAAGAAAAAAGTAATAGAAAAAGGATGGAGGTAAAAAAATAGGTTAATTTGAAGTAAGGATTTGGTGTGTCATTTGGAGTGTATCATTGTGTGCCAATATAAAGGGGACACTCCAAAAGTAATAATTTACACGACTTCTAAAAAAATGGGATTATGGTATGGAGTATCCCCACTGCGGATGCTCTTAGTTTTGTAGTATGTGGTCCAGTTTCATGTTCACACATTCCTAATATCATCATAACTTGTTGAAACTACAGCTTCCATACTTGCACCTCTGTTGCCAATGGAATAGATATATGCTTATTTTGCTATGCATCAAAAGTTTAACTACATATACTGATGAACCTCGACATCTCAGATTATGTTTCTCTTGCTGTTCCTTACATCAATAAGCTCGTCAATCAGCCTGTTGACACCTCCACCACCAACTGCCAGTTGATGACTGATTAGGTTCAGTGGTAAATTTTGGGAATAATTCATCTATATCGAGTATGGCTCGCGCGTCATTGTCACCTCTGTTGCCAATGGAATAATTCATCTATATCGGAACACACTGATTGCTTCGAGCCTTTCTCGTGTGTCATTGTCACGTCGAGCCGAGTAGGTTCAGTGGTAAATTTTGGGAATAATTCATCTATATCGAGTATGGCTCGCGCGCCATTGTCATGTCGAGCTGATTAGATATTAAACCTTAGATTCAGTAAAATTAGTATGATTCTAGTACAAATTTTACATAACCAATCAAGATGAAAATGAATATTCCTCACTCTCCAAATAATATTTTCAGAGGTTCTTCAACACCAAACCCAATATTTATTATTTTGTTAATTTATCTAAAAATCAACAATTATTTACTGTCACACCCCACAAACTAATTACTCAAATTAATTTAATCTAGGCATGAATTACTCGAAAAGGAAAGTAAAGAAAGCAAGAACAGAGGAAAAATATTATATGGAAGGAGATGAAAATAGGGATTTGGGACTTGCCAATTGATTTGAGAAATTGGAGAAATTCAAATCTTCTTGTCCTCCTCCTCCTTTTCGTTTTCTTATATAGAGAAAGAGGAATCGGGAAAGGGGTGGTGTGGCCCGGCAGCGGTTGCAGCAGCAGGTGGAGGTGGCGATGGCGGTGGCGGTGGCGTGGGTGTCCGGCGGGAGCAGCAGGCGAGTGAGGAAGAGAGCGCGAGGGAGAGAGAGAGGGGAAGGGAGGGGGAGGCAGCGCGGAGAGAGATGGTAGCTGCTTGTCTCCTCCTGTCTATTTATTCTTTTATTTTTCGTTCTTCGTTTTTTATTTTTTTATATTTGTATATTATTATTATTATTATTTGCCTAGTGTGGAGTTGAGTCGGTTTAGGCTCAAATGGCGAGTCTCTCCTCTCAACACCGTTAGGATAAATAAAAATAAATAAATAAAATAAAATAAAATAAAATAAAATAAAATAAAAAATATTTTTTTGATTAATCTTTATTCTTTATAATTCGACTTGAAAACGGCTCAGAAATGACCAAGCTGTATGTATACCATCTACCATTAGTTTTTTAAAAAGATTGCACAACTATATACGTGCGTAAAAACTATTGAAAAAAAATTAAACATAAATTTATTATAAAAAATATCATTCTTAGAAATTGAATTCAAACAATCAAGAAAAATACCTCCAATCTTAACTAATTAAGTTAGAGTTATTTATTTATAAATAAATTATATTAAATAAATGTTTGATTAATTTTTTTTTAATTAACTAGTGGAGTAACTAGATAGTTATCTAGTTATTTTTAAAAAAAAATTATTCATTTAAATGATGATATATATACCGCTTGAACTGCTAATTTTTGAGCCTTTTGTAAGCCGTATTATAATAGTAGAGATATTCAAAATTTTAATTTAAAAATGTTTAAAAACTAAATCTAAAATTTAATTTAAAGTGAAAAATATTTAAAAAATAAATTGTTTAAGAAATATTTGAACTATTTTTATCTATATGTTAAAAAAAAATTAATACTACTAATAATAATAATAAAGTAATTAAAATTAATATTACAAAATTGTTGAAAAGAAAATTTTAGAGCAATGCAATTATTACACATCCAAACCCAATCAGAACGTCGTTCAGATTTTGATTGAATTAAGGGGGCTGAGTTTAGTCAAATTTTCAGAACATAGTGTATGTGTAATTTTAGAATTAAAGATACAGTAATTTCATATAAAATACAATAACTACTAACTTAACTGTGGTTGTGATTCTGAAATCACACCAACATTGTGTTTCTAATTTCGCTATATATAAATTTATTTTTTGTTTAATATAAGTATCACCAGTGATATAAAGTGAAATATACAATAATATACTTGACAATTAACAATTTGACGACATATTATATTTAAGTATAATATGCTTGGTAAATGATCAAACCGTGAGTAATATGAATTCTTTGGTACTACATATCATATTTAAGTATAATATTTGGCAAACTAAATCTCTACTAATATAAATGAGCTTAAAAACGGCTCAAGATTGAGCTATCTAAGCGTGTATATTTTATTAACAATTTTGTTTTAAAAATTAAAAAAATAATAAGCCTCGTAACGTAGTTATTTTTTCACGTAGTTTAATATAAAATTAAAACCTAAAATTCTCCTAACTGCATGAATATGTATAAATACAAAAATATTTAGAATTTAAATTATGTTTAAACAAACTACATGATATTATATAACTAAACTGTAAGCCCCTGTTTTTCAATTTTAGTTTTATTAGTGCTAATTAAATTTTTATGTCATTAATAGCCTTAAAATAATTATTATGATTTTTTAGGAATTTTTCTATAATTTTTAAATGAGTTTTTAAGTAGAAAATATTGATTTGTAAATTTTCTAAAATATTTTAATATCATTTTGCAAATCTTTGAAATGTTTTTATATCAGTTTGTAATTAGAAATTTGTTTTTAATTGAGGAATGCAAATATTATTTTGCATTTTATACTGTTAAAATCTTTATGCAATTTCCTAAACTATAGGGACTTTAGTGCTAACTACCAAACCCCCCCCCCCCCCCACACGACAACTCTCTCTCTCTCTCTCCTCGGCCTCACCCACTCCGCTGCCCCGACCGCCACGACCGGCTGCCCCCGCCAAATTCGGCTGCCCCTACCGCCTCGAAACCCCCTATAAAACTCCCCACTCTCCCCCGACCAGAAACCCTAAACTCTCCCCACGACCGCCAGCGCCGCCCCATCTCCCACTTTCACCCCCACCGGAACCCTAGCTTCGGCGAGCCCCTGTCCAGCCCCACCGACGACCCTCACCGCCAACCACCGCCGTCGACAAGTTCGCCTCGACGAGCTGAAGGCAGCGCCACTCGAGCGCCGCCTCGCCGACGTCTCCTCCGCCGTCCACAACCCTCAACACCCCCCCCCCCCCCGAAGTCGGACACACAGGTAACAGTTACGAGACTGTGTCGTGCGTGTCTCGTACACGTGTATGTGGTTCGCCGTGTCCTGACGAACATTTTGATAGAACTGGACACGCGAGATTAAACTCGTGCGTGTCGTGCAGGCCTAGGACACGAGGATACATGTGTCCCTAACTGTCATGACACAGGGTCGATTTATTATTTTTTTTTATAATAATTAAACCGAACCTAAATAAAATAAACGAAACCCTTACTCTAACAAAGCCAACGGCTGACCCCCTGGCCAGCTCGACTCGACCTAAACACCCCCCCCCCCCCCCCCCCCGCGCTGTGTTGGCCTGGGTTCGAGTCCCCCTGGCTGTCTTTGTTTCCTTTTTCTTTTCTTTTTCTTTTATATATATATATTATATATATATGTATATACATATTTTTGTATATATATGTATTATTATATATACTATATTTATGTATATATACTTGCTGTGTTGGCCTGGGTTCGAGTCCTCCCTCATCCTCTATATATATATATATATATATATATATATATATATATATATATATATATTATATATATATATATAGATATATATATATATATATATATATATATATATATATATATATACTTCATCTTTTATACTTTATTGTTTTATGTATGTGTATATATATATATGTATTATGTATACATATATATTTATGTATATATATTTCCTTGTGTATATATTATTATATATATACTATTATATGTATATGTATACATTATTTTTGTATATATATATATATTATATAGTTGAGTATTTTCTTATATGTATATATATATATATATATATATATATATATATTTGTATATATATATATATATAAAATATAGTTGAGTATTTTTCTTATATGTATAAATATCCCTATGTTTATGTATATATATTATTTTGGTATTTCACTTAGCTTAGTGTAAATTATCTTTATAAAATAATGTTCATACTTTTATAGTTACTATGCATAACTTTACCATATTAAAATAATAATATTTATTTTGACTATTACCAAATTGTATTTTTATTGTATTTAAATTACTGCAACCATTTGGTGTCCAAGCCTAGCATGGGTATTTGGGCCCAAATGTGTTTTCACACATTCAAGACCTGTACAAGTCATATTGGACTTGATTCATGGCCTTGGGTCCTGTATTTGAACTTTGGTTCAAATTATATACATGGACAAAATACGCAGATAATTAATTATTGTGTGCAATGCTGTTTTTGATTTTCTAAAATACTTAAAGTACTGCTAAAATTATGGAAAAAATAGTTTTTAGATACTATGTTAAGTTAGCTAATTTAGTATAATTTTTTTAGTATTTAAATTACTGTTTTGCCACTAATTTGACATATGAAACCAAAACTCATTTTCTGTATACTTAGGAAACCTGATTTTTATTAAATACTTGTACTGGTTAATAAATTCCAAAAAAATTATAATAAATTTCTATGATTAACAAAGATCACTATGGTACTTTACTTTAAGAAAAACTAGGATTTTTGTCTATCTCAAAAATTGTTATAACACAATGGTCTTTTGATTTATTTATTGATTAAATTATGACTTGTAGCTTTTTGTGTTATTTTGAGTTTTAGCCGTGTTGAACCCCACCCTTCACTAGTGTAAAGACCCTAGGAAGTTAGTTAAAGTAGTGTGTCACCCCACATTGGTCTCCTATGCCAAAATCATCATTTTTGCTAGGTGCCCAATCACAAGTCGTATTTCACCAATTAGTGTCCTAGTGTTTTAGCTTAGTGTAAAAACTAAGTTGTTGTATTTACTTCTACAGTGACGAGTTACCGGACATCCATAGCATTGTTATCGCAGCTTGTTTTGTTTTGCTTTGCTAGAGGCAAGTACTTTCTACGAACTTTACATACTGCTAGAACAATAAACTGCGACTTACCAACCATGTTAAATGCTGATCCTTGGGGTAGCAAGTTAGAACTTTACATGTTGTATTACTTTCAGTCTCTACCATGTTTAGGACAGTATCTTATATCTCTCACATGCTTTATATCGTTCTCGTATCTCCCACATGTTATTACTGTTTTCATATCTCTCACATGTTTAAAATAACGGGTAAGGGGAAACTGCTAGTAGTGTACGTGCTCATGACCCCCTTCTCCGTATGTATTTACCGCGCTCGGGGACATTCTATATGTAACCTTGCCGTAGGTTCTGATCTCGCGTCTGTGTATGGATATACATCGATGCCGTTCGTGCACGTATGTGCATGCCAGAAAAACTTGATATGTGCCGTTGTACATCCTATTCACCTATTGATCGATTCACGTAATGCTACAGTTTTAAACTTTTAAACTATATGTTGTCATTCCTAAAAAGAACCAATTAAACCATGATATGCCATGATTCCAGTTTATTACCTTCCTGTTCATGCTTTGTATATTTAGTTTGCTAGAAAACAGTACTTGCTCCCGTCCTGACAGGATACGTTGTAGGTATACTTACTGAGGAGGAGTTGCTCTATGATTCGTATTATGGAGTCACTGCCGAGGACCCGGTTTTGCCATGCGAGGATGTTCCTGCGGGGAGACTCGCCTAGTTTGCGTAGTCACTTGGGATACTTAGTGTAGTCATGTATTAGACTACGTATTTGTAACTGGACATGTATCCAGTTTTACATTTCAGGCTTGTACTTTTGACTTATTTCTATATATGAGATGACTTTTGTGTTTGGAGCATTTATGATTCTCCTTCACTTATAGAACTGTTAGCACATTTAGTCTTATACTGTTGTCTCTAGAACAGCTTACTGCGCTTTATCTTAAGCGTAGGCTGGACATGGCTCGGCCTGGCCCAACAATTTGGGTAACGGGTCGTGACATATTTTTAGTGGTGCCCCCATGCAGGTCCTGACTAAACTGTTTGGTTACGTTATTATACCAAGCATGCCTGCAATTAGGAACTTAAGGTAATTAGACAACATTAGGAAAGACGCTTAGAACACCTAGAGGAATGCTAGGATTGCAACATAGGGAATATAACGCATGTTTGCTATTATAATTAGATTTCCTTGCATATGATTACTTACTTTAAACAAGTCCTTATAAAGTCCTTTATGTGTAATTTAGATGGTGCTTACTCGTTCATCCCAGTATGTTACCCCCGAGAATGGGGCCCTCCATATCCAGTCAGCTGACCAGTTAACTGATACATCTCCACCTACCACTTTCCCCTACTCCACAGATCCACAGACCCAGATACCACCTTCCACATCCCAGGCCCGGCAGGACCCGATACTTCCACCACCCCCTATCACTATACCCACCCAGGCTTCCGTCACACTCGACGGGACCCAGCTGCTCACACTGATCCAGGAGTTCCTAACAACCCATCAGGAGCAGACTACCCTACTCCGCCAGAGCATGGAGCGTTCTGAGGGACGTCCCGTGGTCCCACCACATGTAGAGCCACGGCAGAGAGCGGGGACGATCAAGGACTTCATGGGTATGAATCCCAAGGAGTTCTCAGGGACTGAGGGCATAGTAGTAGCAGATGACTGGCTAGATTCGGTAGAGAGGAAGCTTCTGGGAGTTAGGATGCCGGATGACCTCCAAGTCGAGGCAGCGAGATTTCTGCTGATAGACTTAGCAGGAGTCTGGTTCCGGAATGAGCCATTGTTTGCGAGAGGGAGAGCCACCTGGGACCAGTTCAAGACCCAGTTCAAGAAGAAGTTCTTCTCGACCACTGCAAGAGTAGCCATGGGGCTACGATTCCAGAACATCCAGCAGGGGAACCGTTCTGTTGACGAGTATGCGGCAGAGTTTAGTCGCCTGAGCCGTTTTGCTCCTAGTCTGGTTGCTGATCCAGAGAAGATGACCCGTAGGTTTTGCCATGGTCTAGTTCCAGACATTGGCATTCTTATAGTGGCGAACGGTACGACTGACTACTACCAGAGCCTAGAGTTGGCCCGGAGTATTGAGGAGCGTCTTCTGTCATACAAGAGGCCGGCTTCTGTACATCATGAGGGACCGTCCAAGCGTCAGGCTTTCCAGCAGAGAGCACCGACGCCGCCCCAGCAGACTTACCGTCCCCCTACACCACATCACCCGACCCAGCCAGTTAGAGCCCCGGGACCTCAGCAGCAGCAGAAGGGGACTGTGTGTTCATTCTGTAGAAGGGTAGGCCACGACGCTTTTGTATGTAGGAAGAGGTTAGGGCAGTGTTTAGCTTGTGGGTCTGCCATCCATCAGATTCGGGACTGCCCAGTAGCCAAAGGACCCCAGGGGAAGACTTATAGCCTAGTCCTTGAGCCGGAGCCGGAACAGGTTTCGGGAGGTTAGTTTTGATCGTAGCCTTAGTCATTTGTTGCATTGCTTGCTATGTTAGAATATTTTCGGGTCTTCAGTCCTTATAAATTTCGAGAACGAAATTTTTCAAGGAGGGAAGACTTGTAAGCCCCTGTTTTCAATTTTAGTTTTATTAGTGCTAATTAAATTTTTATGTCATTAATAGCCTTAAAATAATTATTAGGATTTTTTAGGAATTTTTCTATAATTTTTAAATGAGTTTTTAAGTAGAAAATATTGATTTGTAAATTTTCTAAAATATTTTAATATCATTTGCAAATCTTTGAAATGTTTTTATATCAGTTTGTAATTAGAAATTTGTTTTTAATTGAGGAATGCAAATATTATTTTGCATTTTATACTATTAAAATCTTTATGCAATTTCCTAAATTATAGGGGCATTAGTGCTAACTACCAACCCCCCCCCCCCCACACGACAACTCTCTCTCTCCCTCCTCGGCCTCACCCATTCCGCTGCCCCGACCGCCACGACCGGCTGCCCCCGCCAAATCCGGCTGCCCCCACCGCCTCGAAACCCCCTATAAAACTCCCCACTCTCCCCCGACCAGACCCTAACCCTAAACTCTCCCCACGACCGCCAGCGCCGCCCCATCTCCCACTTTCACCCCCACCGGAACCCTAGCTTCGGCGAGCCCCTGTCCAGCCCCACCGACGACCCTCACCGCCAACCACCGCCGTCGACAAGTTCGCCTCGACGAGCTGAAGGCAGCGCCACTCGAGCGCCGCCTCACCGACGTCTCCTCCGCCGTCCACAACCCTCAACACCCCCCCCCCCGAAGTCGGACACACAGGTAACAGTTACGAGACTGTGTCGTGCGTGTCTCGTACACGTGTATGTGGTTCGCCGTGTCCTGGCGAACATTTTGATAGAACTGGACACGCGAGATTAAACTCGTGCGTGTCGTGCAGGCCTAGGACACGAGAATACCTGTGTCCCTAACTGTCAGGACACAGGGTCGATTTATTATTTTTTTTTATAATAATTAAACCGAACCTAAATAAAATAAACGAAACCCTTACTCTAACAAAGCCAACGGGCTGACCCCCTGGCCAGCCCGACTCGACCTAACCCCCCCGCCCCCCCCCCCCCCCCCCCCCCCCTCGCGCTGTGTTGGCCTGGGTTCGAGTCCCCCTGGCTGTCTTTGTTTCCTTTTTCTTTTCTTTTCCTTTTTCTTTTTCTTTTATATATATATATTTATATATATATATGTATATACATATTTTTGTATATATATATGTATTATTATATATACTATATTTATGTATATATACTTGCTGTTTTATATATATATATATATATATATATATATATATATATATATATATATATATATATATATATATATATATATATATATATATATATATATATATATATATATATATATATATAATATATATACTTCATCTTTTATACTTTATTGTTTTATGTATGTGTATATATATATATATGTATTATGTATACATATATATTTATGTATATATATTTCCTTGTGTATATATATTATTATATATATACTATTATATGTATATGTATACATTATTTTTGTATATATATATATATATATATATATATTTTTTTTTTGTATATATATATATATATATATATATATATATATATATATATATATATATATATATATATATATATATATATATATATATATATATATTATAGTTGAGTATTTTCTTATATGTATGTATATATATATATATATATATATATTTGTATATATATATATATATATATAAAATATAGTTGAGTATTTTTCTTATATGTATAAATATCCCTATGTTTATGTATATATATATATATATATATATATATTATTTTGGTATTTCACTTAGCTTAGTGTAAATTATCTTTATAAAATAATGTTCATACTTTTATAGTTACTATACATAACTTTACCATATTAAAATAATAATATTTATTTTGACTATTACCAAATTATATTTTTATTGTATTTAAATTACTGCAACCATTTGGTGTCCAAGCCTAGCATGGGTATTTGGACCCAAATGTGTTTTCACACATTCAAGACCTGTACAAGTCATATTGGACTTGATTCATGGCCTTGGGTCCTGTATTTGAACTTTGGTTCAAATTATATACATGGACAAAATACACAGATAATTAATTATTGTGTGCAATGTTGTTTTTGATTTTCTAAAAATACTTAAAATACTGCTAAAATTATGGAAAAATAGTTTTTAGATACTATGTTAAGTTAGCTAATTTAGTATAATTTTTGTAGTATTTAAATTACTGTTTTGCCACTAATTTGGCATATGAAACCAAAACTCATTTTCTGTATACTTAGGAAACCTGATTTTTATTAAATACTTGTACTGGTTAATAAATTCCAGAAAAATTATAATAAATTTCTATGATTAACAAAGATCACTTTGGTACTTTACTTTAAGAAAAACTAAGATTTTTGTCTATCTCAAAAATTGTTAGAACACAATGGTCTTTTGATTTATTTATTGATTAAATTACGACTTGTAGCTTTTTGTGTTATTTTGAGTTTTAGCCGTGTTGAACCCCACCCTTCACTAGTGTAAAGACCCTAGGAAGTTAGTTAAAGTAGTGTGTCACCCCACATTGGTCTCCTATGCCAAAATCATCATTTTGGCTAGGTGCCCAATCACAAGTCGTGTTTCACCAATTAGTGTCCTAGTGTTTTAGCTTAGTGTAAAAACTAAGTTGTTGTATTTACTTCTACAGTGACGAGTTACCGGACATCCATAGCATTGTTATCGCAGCTTGTTTTATTTTGCTTTGCTAGAGGCAAGTACTTTCTACGAACTTTACATACTGCTAGAACAATAAACTGCGACTTACCAACCATGTTAAATGCTGATCCTTGGGGTAGCAAGTTAGAACTTTACATGTTGTATTACTTTCAGTCTCTACCATGTTTAGGACAGTATCTCATATCTCTCACATGCTTTATATCGTTCTCGTATCTCCCACATGTTATTACTGTTTTCATATCTCTCACATGTTTAAAATAACGGGTAAGGGAAAACTGCTAGTAGTGTACGTGCTCATGACCCCCTTCTCCGTATGTATTTACCGCGCTCGGGAACATTCTATATGTAACCTTGCCGTAGGTTCTGATCTCGCATCTGTGTATGGATATACACCGATGCCGTTTGTGCACGTATGTGCATGCCAGAAAAACTTGATATGTGCCGCTGTACATCCTATTCACCTATTGACCGATTCACGTACATGCTACAGTTTTAAACTTTTAAACTATATGTTGTCATTCCTAAAAAGAACCAATTAAACCATGATATGCCATGATTCCAGTTTATTACCTTCCTGTTCATGCTTTGTATATTTAGTTTGCTAGAAAACAGTACTTGCTCCCGTCCTGACAGGATAACATTGTAGGTATACTTACTGAGAAGGAGTTGCTCTGTGATTCGTATTATGGAGTCACTGCCGAGGACCCGGTTTTGCCATGCGAGGATGTTCCTGCGGGGAGACTCGCCTAGTTTGCGTAGTCACTTGGGATACTTAGTGTAGTCATGTATTAGACTACGTATTTTGTAACTGGACATGTATCCAGTTTTACATTTCAGGCTTGTACTTTGGACTTATTTCTATATATGAGATGACTTTTGTGTTTGGAGCATTTATGATTCTTCTTCACTTATAGAACTGTTAGCACATTTAGTCTTATCATGTTGTCTCTAGAACAGCTTAATGCGCTTTATCTTAAGCGTAGGCTGGACATGGCTTGGCCCGGCCCAACAATTTGGGTAACGGGTCGTGACACACATAGCCAAAAGTTCAAAAATATATTTGTAATAAACCATAACTAAATATATTCAAATTATATTTAAAATATTCTATCATTATTTAAATTTTTATATTTCAATCATATTATTTTTTTTTTCTTTTTTTAACGTGCAACGCACGTGAAAATAACTAGTACTAAGTAATGTGTAACGTGCGTAGAAAATATTGAAAAAAATTAAACATGAATTTACTATAAAAAATATTATTGTTAGAAATTGAACTCAAGAAATCAAGAAAAATACCTCCAATCTTAACCAATTAAGTTAGAGTTATTTAATTATAAATATATTATATTAGATAAATGCTTGATTAACTTTTTAAATAATTAGTGGAGTATTATCACGACCCGCACCCTGATTAGGGGCACGAGCACGTGGGTACGTCCAGCTTACGCCGCAGAATCGGCGGTAGAACGTTGTATAGGTCTACTAGAAAGTATAGCATCTAGACACAATATATATATATGTATATGTCATCTCCGCACAGAGGTATATAATCTCAACTCAATCACAAGACATCTAAGGAAGATAGGCACGAATATCATAAAGATATGATGAAAATATATGAACTGAAAAAGGTACGAAGTCACAACACAGTTTAGAGTTAAAGATATAACACAAGAATCCAAAATATAACATATAACATAAGTCTCAATACTAGCTGGAACACAGTCTAGTCAAACCTATCTAACAGTCTAAGCAGGAGATAAATCCTCTACTGGCACCAATGGTAATGTCTCATCAAAATCTCTATCCTGGCCATACCCGTAAAAGGTAGAGCAATCGGCCAACATATCCTTTATAAACATCAACGATTATCCTGTCAGAAAATTGAGCAAGTACACCTCAAACAACAGTTCTATAGTATTGACAAATGCTGTAAGAGACAATCATAATGGAAAACAAGATGATATATCAAGATTGTAAGTAAAACATGATATATAAACTGAAAATCATGTCAGGGTGTAACGTACATAAAAGTAGAACAGTAAAGGAATATCTGATGTATAATGTAAACATAAAATGTGCCTTGAGATATTATATCATTATGTGATCGACTTGGGTCAAGATCAGGCTCTTCCATTTGACCGGCTATAGTGCAAGAACAAGCGCAGGTAAACCTGGAGATCATGTCGGCCAAAATGGAAAGCTATGGTGCAAGTAGTATCAGGTCAGGGTTTACCCTACGTTAGGCGAGGGTAAGGCTATGATGCAAGTAGTAACAGAAGTGCATGAGGGGTATTGATCACATATCTATAATAACTCCCCATCTCCGAGTAGTATACGGATCCGGACATAACATGTCATGACACGAGATTCCCTAAGAGGGTAGCTACTCCCTCTCATGAATCAGTGTCAATACAAGTACAAGAACAAGATCGAACAAGTACCAGTATCCCAAGAAAATCCAGAAATGACATCTCATGACAAGAATCCGATATATACTAGTCCGTGCAGCATCGTGTCGAGAATCAAGTAAAATACTATAACTGAATCGGATACAGAAGATATCAAGACAAAGAACTACTATCAGAGGATGTACTCGCATGTTGTCCTGAGTTATCAAGTAGGGTCGATGCTCAGAATGATCTCACGGACCTAAAGATGAGATATTGTAAGTTAATTAGGTTTAAACAGAGTTAAGCATGATTTTCTAATGATAATATGCAACCTAGGTCAATCTAAGTCCAACTAAGTCAAACTAGGTCACATCAAGTCAAACTGAGTCACACTAGGTCACAGAAAGTCAAACCAAGTCAAACTAGGTCAAACTGGATCAAAGGTTGACTTACAGTTGACTTTTGGTCAACTGGTCAACTTTAGGTCCACCTTAGGTCAAACTAGGAGTCAAGGTCAAGCTTCTAGTGTTTTGGTCAAACTTAGATTAGTGGTCAACATCTATGATACTTAGGATATATTAATATATATACATACCACATCTATCCTTACCCATATAGTACCACCCTAACACATACATATAGATATCATATATCAAGTATATACATATCCTCATTATGAACCATAACCTATATCTATATACTCTCATAATATATATATATATATATATATATATATATATATATATATATATATATATATATATATATATATATATATATATATATATATATATATAATCCAAAAATATATATACCTATCTATATAACCCTTCCACAATCTAACATCAAATACTCAAACTCGAACACTTAGACACTAACCCACTAAAATACCATATCAACCTTGGTCATATTGGCATCCCAATACCAATACCTTGGTTGGAATCTAATACCTTAACTTGGATAAACCTATACCTTACCTTGATATTTTGATACCTTACCTTGGTATCTTGATACCATACCTTGGTCATAAGATAAACTAATTATTTAACTTGAAGGTAAAGGTAATTCATATTTACCTTAAGATACTAACTTCATATCATGAGATACCAAGATATTCATCAAATATCTAATTAACTATCTAATGTACTAACATAACATCTTAACTAATATCTAACATATAACCTATAGAGACAAACTTGCTAACATACCAATATGTAGAACTAACATAACCTACTAACATATCAATATCTAACATACTAGATATCTAACATCAAACTATCTAACAACATATCAAATATCTAATAAAATACTAACCTCTACTATCTAACTAACACTAATACTAACAATATAACTTACACTAACATATAACAAACTCTAACATATCTAACCCTCAACTAACCAACATCTAACAAACATACTAACATATATAACTTAACAATAATATATATATATATATATGTACTATATCATACATATACTCAACAACCTATGATACCTACATTCACTTAATATCCATACTACATAGGCTCATAGGTTACACAAAATGCCTATGTCGTATAGTTACTCTTCTACTTAAAATCAATATTGTACCAATTGGACCTTCACTAAATTCTAGGATTAAAGTATGTCGTAGTCCTTCGTGTTAGCTTTTCAAAATTTCAAACGGATCGTATTTTCGTGTCTGGAAGCTCCCGGAATCGCGAAAATACTGAAACGCGTTTGTCTTTCAGACAGCTGACACTCAAATAGTTTTACAGAAAGTTTGAGAACAATTTTGGCTATTAAAATATATATTTGGAAAGCTAACTTCGATACGGTTCTTTTAAAAAAAACGGAAGATTAATCGGAGTTCTAAGCTAAAAGTTATGACATTTCTAAGTTGTTATGGTTACTAAAAACGTGGATGAATATTATGACGAATTTGGGTTGTTTTGGACAAAAGAAATACATGTAGGCCAAGATACTTGGATACCAATATAGGTATCCAAATGAAACTCATTCTAACCATCCTAACTAAGATCAATCCACTCTCTAACCATTCAAAAACTAAATTTAAAACACAATTAATCCTATTAGGCAATAAACCAAACACATGGAGTGTCATAATTTGGATCTATCAAGTAGGACACAAAACATATATCTAAAATCCTCAAGAGAGCTCCAAATGGCTTCAAACTTGAATCTAAAGGGGATACATGCATGGAGGTGGATCCTATGGATTCAAAACTAACTAATATGCATAGGAAATCAATTTAGAGGGTTGGTTTTACCTATTGGAAGTGGAATTCCAATGATACTCTCAAGGACACGGCTTCGACACGAAGATCTTTCAAAAAGGACAATCCTCCTTGCACTTTGCTCCAAATCTTTGCTAGCACCCTCCCTTGGTAGTATGAAAAGGTTGGATGAAAAATTTTAGTGGAGGGATGTAAGGATTTGGAGATCAAATCAAAGAGGGAATCTCTCAATTTGGAAAAGAACACTTGTGAAAGAAAATGGAGGCTTGATGGAATGAAATGAAATGAAGGACAACCCTCCTATATGTGGCTGCCATCTAGCCCTATTTGGGCCTTGGAAAAAGTCCAATAAAGTCGCTACTAATCCTCCTTGGTTAATTTTAAGTTAGGTTCAAGTTTGGGATCAAAAGGGTTAAATTTAAGACTCTAACTTAATCAATCTAACAAGTAGGAATAGTCTAAACTTACTAACTTAATTAGTGGGATTTGTGGGCCATGACTAACTAATCTTGGGGTCATGTCTAGAGTCTAAGCTACCCGGGTCACTAACACAAGTCGGAACGAGACGAAACTCCAACCCGACTAAACAAATCTCGTAAAATCAATATTAAATATATAAAATTTCTAAAATATTAAAATATAAAAAATAACCAAAATATCCTTAGCCTAAAAAGTGGTAATTAGCTAATATAATCACATGGGTTATACCTCCATGGTCATGGTTAGTCTATAGGCTAAACAGCTCTAAGGTTACACTAGCAAAAGGACAAAATCACAAAACACTAATTTAATGATATTAAAAATAATCAAAATTCACTAATAAATCAATAACATGATTTAAACCTATTATTAAATGATTAATTTTACAAAAGTTTAAAATTATCCTTGTTTTAGAAAAGTGGTGGTTACAAGTATTTAGATAGTTATCTAGTTATTTTTTATTAAATTTTTTAATTTATTTAAATGATTATATACATACCGCTTAGACTGCTAATTTTTGAGCCTTTTCTAAGCCGTATTATAATAGTAGAAATATTTAAAAATGTTTAAAAAATAAATTTAAAATTTAATTTAAAGTGAAAAAATATTAAAAAAAATAAATTATTTAAGAAATCTAAATTAAATTATATTTAAATATTTGAACTACTTTTATCTATATCATAAAAAAATTAATACTACTACTTTTATCTATATTTAAATATTTTCCATCAAGTTTCATATAAGAAAATAGCCAAGCATTAATAGACATCCCCTCCAATATTGAAACCCACTGGTCCAAGCACTAATTGAGCCACTTCAGTCGAGCAGTCCAATAAGACCTCGGACTTAAGGAACCAAGAAAAAAAAAAATGTTCATTTTCTTTTTTTGGTAGCCACAAACTTGGAAATCAATTTCATGACAAAGGAGAAAATAGGTGGGAATATGGTTCCACTCAAGATCCATGGAATTGATTTTTCCTCCTCTTTTTCCAACATTTCTTACAAAAGTTATGACAAAAGTAACCATGTGTCATTGCTTATTTTACCATCAATGTCATTTTTTATAATATTATTTTTATTTTAAAAGGTAAGAATATTATTGGAACATTGTTATATTTTGCTTTCCTTTCCTAGATAGTTTTTTAGTTTTTTTTTGTTTTACCAAACAACGGAAAAGAAAATGTGACAAGAATTCTATTTTTCTATTCCCATAAAAAATACAAAAAAATTCATTTCCTTTACGTGAACCACACGAGGCCTTACAAGGGAATCCTACTTTTCCATTCCCGTGAAAAATATCATCTTATTTTGTGCCAAATGGCACCCAAAAAAACCATGATCACCTTTGGGTAAGATGTGACGAGCAATTAGCCCAAAAGGCTGTATAGAGGTTTGCACCACAAATGATATTGCAAAACATTCCAACATGATCCAAATAACCGTATTGGAACACAATATCAATTTATAAACATAATAAGTCATAACAATATGCTACTTATCTCAAAGGTCATAAGAAGGTAAATGAATGCTAAGGTAAATCATACTATCCATTCTCAGAAGAACAAGAATGATATTCATACAAAGAATAAGCCTCACATTGAGTTGCTTCTGTGCAATGTTCTTTGATTTCCCATGTGGGGTGAACCTTTTATCCGGATACATGAACGGATTTTATTAACATGTGCCTTAGGGCACATGTTAAGCTTAACTTTTTTATGTTGAAAATTGTGAACAACACTTATTAAAAAAGTAAATTTTTGTACTGGAAAAGTTTGTCAAGACGCATTAATAAACTAATTTTTTTAATAAAAAAAATATTTTGCATCAAGTTTTGATAACATTTTCAATACAAAAAGTTACTTTTTAAATGCTTATTAAATGTTGATCACAATATTTAATATAAAAAGTTAAGTATTAATTATCTTTAATATGTGCCTTTAGGTCATATGTTAACAAATTGTTGAAATTTTTTGTGTAAATTTTTTCTGAGCCACTCGTGGATAGAAAATAATATCCTCTTGTTTTTCACTATTTCCTCCGTTGAGTTCCATTGTGACAGAATTTAATTTTTGTACAGTGACAGAATTTAATTGTTGTACAGATATTGGCTTCACAGTCTTAAGATCATCAGTACTTCTCATTAAATCTTCAATTTGTCTTTCAACGTTTGTGTTGTCTTTTGATACGATAATTGCCTTGAAAAAAATTTAGAAGCTAGTTCATCATCTTCGGAATCATATAAATCCACCAAATTTGGTAGGTGCTATGTAAAAAAAGCCATATGCATCTTTGCATTTCTTGGTCGTGAAACAAATAAGTTAACCGTAAATGAAAATTTCATGCAACATATGTTGCATGTAGCATATGTTGCAGTAGGTAGTGTTGCAAATTCATTATTTGGTTGCATATAAATAATGATTCCTTATTTACAAATCCATTGTTTGGAATTACGTAATTAGCATGCATGATTACAACATTTGTTGAGGATATGGAAATCCACTTTTTTTATTGTGACATAATTATTATATTGCATGAAAAGAGTCATTGGAAGTGATTTTAAAAGATATATTAAATGTTGTCATAAAAAGAGTTGCGGGCATTTTGGCCGCAATATTTGTTGGTTGCGGTAGTTGGAGGAAATGATACAATATTTGTTGTATCAATTCTATCATTTACATCAATCCAAACATTAAAATTAGTGAAATGTACAATAAATATTGTATGTATTTTCAATTACAATCAACCAAACACCTTCTAAATCTACCTACATAAGTGTCATATCAGGTGTCTCATTCATGGGTCTGTAGCTGATAAATCACTTTAAAATCTGGAGTAGCGCAATTGCATTACAATCAACATGGTTGAAGTGTAGTATAAATAATAGTTCTTTGTGAATAAGGTGTATTAGTAGTAATTTAGTTATAAAAAATGCGTTATATAGTTATAAAAAATATTTATAATTTAAAGTACTGATTATATATAGTTATGAGAAAAAACAAACATCATTTATGCATCAGGCCTCTATAAGCTTTTTATATGTTTTTAGATGCACACATGTAGTGTTGTTATTGTGTATGCACCTGCACATTTACTCTGTTATATATTGGTTCAACACATGTAATGTTGTGAATTATGTACAGTAGTGGTTCAACAATATTTGTAGCAAATAGTGTTGAAATATGTTGTTTAATTCTAATCCAATTGGAATTCTCAAATGTAAATCCATTACAAGGGGTCCAAGGCCGTTTGACATTACAAATACTACACAATGACTTTTTTAAACCACTATAATAAAAGAGGACATTTTTGACATTCTAAGAAATATGTTACTCAAATTTCCAAAAAATATGAAGGCCTAAATAGAAAAATAGAAATTTTATATTAGTAATATATACAAAAATTAAAATTTGTTAAAATTTTCAGATTTGGGTTCCTGTGCGATATTACAACTTACACAAGTTCAGAAACGACCATGAAGAGGTCCAAAAAATTTGATAATGTTTTATTCTACGTGGTGACATGTATTTGGAGAGTGATCCAAAGACATATATCCAAGCATATTAAATTCAATAGACCAACACTTGTGTTTGGCTCGCATAGGGATCGAACAAATAGGTTGATTAGTACAATCCAGAAAAAAAAAAAAACTATAATGAATATATTGATAAAAATATTTATGCATGACCTGACCACAATGTTTAAACCCAATAGCTAAAAAAAGTATCTTTAACATTCGTATATGGGGCAACTAAAAGTTAGTTAAAATTTTCATTTGTTAATATCCTTATGATTTGTTGTTGGCTCAAATTTAAGCTGGACGTACAAGATCTAAGGACAAGATTTAAGTAGTGATATCATATAACTCATATGTCTCTTGTGGTCAGCGAGAAGAGTTATAATTTCTTTGACTTGGCTAGAGGATGATCTCCGGATTTAACCGCGGAGGAGATGTAGACAGTGAACCCAAATGACATACAATGCAGCGTGTACAAATCTTGTGTGTTACATCGGACATCTCAAAAATAAAAAAAATAAAAAACATAGAACCGTTGAATAGAATGGAGTCTTCGACAACCTAAAGTGACCTGTAAATTCAATTCAATTCCCGTGCATGGGCGGCTACGAACAAATGAACAAAGCATCGCATGCTTGCAACTTCCAACTAATTCACAAACCTGTCTCCACTGCAAAGTCGGTCTACAAGTTACTACTTTGAAGGCATGGTTTGATATATTTGTTTTGGTGTGTGCACCACGAGAAATGTAATGCAATGCCAATCTTTGACGTGCTTTCTCGAAATCTGAGCCAGCCGTGCTATATGACATCGTGGGGTGGCGTGGGTGGGGTGGGGGGGGGGGGGGGGGGGGGGGGGGGGGAGTGGGAGGGAGACAGCTGCGGAGCAGGAGAGGGAAAGGGTGATGGCTAGCACAGAGTATTACACGAGCCACAAGTCCTTTTCTAATCTGAGTCTAATGAGTCCATTTTGTTTATCCATCAAAGATAGGATGTTTGTTCACCCTTAAAATAAAGGAATAAAACGTCAAATTTTTGGTCCAGGGCAGCAGGGTGACGGCCCAGAACCTCCCGACGAAAGAGGGCACAACATGGAACTATTTAATTAGAACTAGTATGTATATCATGTGTCTTTTTTAACAATAGTTTGTAGTGGTTATAATCTAGACTTATAATTAGAGATCCTTGGTTCAAATCTTGACTACTTTAATTTTTTGTTTATTTAATATTTTTTTTATATTATGTATGTGGGTCCATTTTTGGAAGTTCGTCTCGAACCCCATTAGCTCAGAGTCGGCCCTGGGGTGAACAAATATTCTAGTTTTGATAGGCGAATAAAAATGGACTCTACAAGCACATAGATTCATGCATGGATGTTGAATTGCCTTTGTAAACTGTGTATAGTCAAGTAAACATTGATCATGCACAAAAGAATACATGCCTAACATTTCCAACCTAATTGTTGATCAAATAGCAGTTTTCAAAGCAATTCTTGTGGCATCCATAGAAATATTCTAAGTTGTTTGTGTTAAAAGCTATAATATATAATACTGGTAGTTTGTTTTATCGGTTTAAGTTGTCGAGTTAACTAACAATTAATAGTATCAGAAGGGGAAAAAAACGATCGAATTTCCCATATAATTACAATTATATTATTTATATATTCTTTTTTTTCTGCGCGATTTTCCCCCTTTGGTTTTAGTTCATGTACATGCTCTAGTTCATTCTTTGAGGTAGTTACCAACATGCAAACGTGACATGATCAGCTATTAAGATTTAACAACCAAGCGAATGGGTTTGTGACCAGATTTCTGGTCATCATCGGTCGTCATCCATTTTTTCTTCTTTTCTGGGAGTGTACAACCCTCTTTAGTCTTCTTTCCCACACCATTATCTTGTCAACAAACATATACTCCGGATCATGACCTTCATTGGATACCACTTTTGCATCAGTTTTGTGAACACCCCCCCCCCCCACTACCCTACCCTACCACCCCACCCCACCCCACCGTTGGACGACCGCCGTCGGCACGTAGCGGCCTCCATTATCTCCCATTGCTCATGGCGTGTTTTTTTTAATCCGATGACAATGAGAGAGGTTGTCACGTGACGGCAGGCCAATGACGGTCACGTAAATTGTGGACAGAAAAATTTTTCTTTCAAAAATACTATTGGCTCCCAAATTTTTGGTGATATCATATCACATTATGTAGCATATAGCGTGGCTGATGACATGACAGTTGACATAGCAAAATTAAACATTAAACATTAAATTAATATTAAAATTGATATTGATATTAATATTATATTAATAGCAAATTAACATGAACATTAATATTAAAATTAACAATAACATTAATATTAACTTTAACATTAAAATTAATATTAACATTAAATTAAAATTAGCAATAACATTAATATTAAAATTAATATTAATATCAAATTAACATGAATATTAATATTAATATTAAATATTAAATTAACATTAATTATTAACATACATTAAAATTAATTTAACATTAACATTAACATTAACAATATTTTTTTTTTGGAAAATTAACTTTTTGGGTTAAAATATGACATGTCAGCTACCATGTCAGTTGTCAGTCAGAAGTCACATAATGAGATGACATCACTCAAAATTTTTGAAAGCCAAATATCGTAATATTTTCCTTTCTCGTTAACCCTTATTAATTTCTATATATAGGCTTGCGAATGGCTTGTTTGGTTCATGGGAAAAGTAAAAATTGAAAGAAACTGAGAGAAGCTAGCACTGATAAACTGCTATGTTTGGTACAAAGAACTTGAAAAAACAAATTGAGGGAAAGAACTTAGTCCATACCACATAAGTATCAAGTTTTTCAAGCTTCCTTGTCCAATATTCAAACCAAAACAGTTCGAACTTAAAAAAAAAAAAAAAAACACTTCAGTATTGAGGTTTTTGGGGTTTAAACAAATTTTTTTTAACAAAACACAAAACCTTAATTACTATAGAATCTACCACCAGAGTTCCGTAAGTTCCAAAGTAGTTTTAAACCACCCTTGGTCAAAGGACCTCGATCGTGCGTGCAACGAGCCAAACCCAAGCTCGACCGACACACGCGTCGGACCATCCACAGCCCAAGCGTCCGTCACCTTTGAAAATGTTGCTCCATTCCTGCACTAAAATGCTCACTACTCGACTACATCCACCGTCTCAAAAACTGCCTATAAATACATATCAATGTACACCACCATCCATCCACATTGATACCTAGCTCTATATATCAATGGCTAGCGCCTCTTCTTCTTCCTCCTCCTCACTTCTTCTCTTCCTAGTATTTTCCCTTGCATTGCTCTCCTTCCCTGACGTCGACGGAAGCCAAGAGCAGCAGTACCGATCATCTTTCCGACTCGAACCAGCTCTCCTTCACTTTCTACAAGTCCACATGTCCCAGCTTGGAGACCATCGTGAGGAACCACCTCAAGCAAGCCTTCGCCGGCGACATCGGCCTTGCCGCCGGCCTCCTCCGCCTCCACTTTCATGACTGCTTCGTCCAGGCCAGTAACTAATTAATTAATTAATTCTTCGACTAAAGTTTAGTTTTATGACCGGCTGTCAACCTTTTTTTTAAAAAATTCTGAGTTAGATGAGTGAACATGCATGCATGTTATGTATGTCAATGTTGTAAAAATCGGACCAGACCGGCGGTTGGACCGGATCCAACCGGTTTAAGCCAAAAAATCGGTCTGGTTCGACTAAAATCGGGTCTTTTAAAGAATCGTAATTTTTTTTTGTCAAAATCGGGTTCAACCGATGAACCGGACGAACCGGTTCACAATTGAACCGGCCAATTTTGGTTTTTTTTTTGTAAAAAAATTCAAAATAAATTATCATATGAAATTTGGACCATTTGATTCTTTATTTGGTTTTAATCAACCTTATAGTTGTAAAATTAAACAGAACTAACATACTTATGATCAAACCAAACTAAAGTAAATATAGATAGTTTACCTATTTGAACCAAATCAAACCAAACCAAGTCTATTGAACTCCAATTGAACCCCGGTTGAACTCCGGTCCGACCTATACCAAAAAATTTTGGTTCTATCGTCGGTCCGGTTTTTAAAAACATTGATGTATGTTGCAGGGATGTGACGCGTCGGTGTTGCTGGATGGATCAGCGAGCGGACCGAGCGAGAAGGCTGCACCGCCTAACCTGACGCTACGGCCAGCAGCGTTCAAGGCCATCAACGACCTGCGGTTGCTCATCGATCGGGCTTGCGGTCGAGTGGTCTCCTGTGCCGATGTTGTCGCGCTGGCAGCCCGCGACTCTGTTGTCCTGGTATGAATTGAATGAATGACCCCTCCCCCTCTCTCTCTCTCTGCGCATATGCATGCATGCATGCATACACCATGTATATGTTTAGTTATTAACAAGCTTAATTAAAGTACTTTGGCATCAGAAGAGAGAAAAAGTCACAAATGCTTGAATAACTAGTAGTGACACACGTCTGACAAGTGTCTCCGCTCTAGTCTAGCTACTCTTTGACGGATGTTAGAGGATTTGAGTTTCCAAATCACTGTTCACGTAGTAGGCTAGTACGTAGGCTAATGAATATTGATTCCAAGATCCCAAGCCTAACATCGGCCAACTTAGAGATCCAGATCCTAATATCGATATATGTGGGACCTTAAAACTAAATAACCCTTATATTTACTCCAATATTCTTGTTTGCCACTTTCTCTGGAATATATATATATATATATATATATATATATATATATATATTTTGGTTGGAGGAGATATGACGTTCCCAAAGGCTCCGTTTGTTAGGAAACATAAAAAAAATGGGAAAAAAAAAATAGAGTAAAGATATACTTTTCATATGGCCACATTTAAAGGAAATATTATCTTCATTTGTGTTTTTGGTAGGAGAGAGAAAAAAAATATATATAGGAGATGCACTTTTATTTTTTCTTTTATTTGGTATTCAAGAAAAAATTGGAAGAAAGGAAAATAAAATATATAGAATTGATAAACATCCGCTTTTCCATCCACATTTAGTAGGAAGGAAAAGATTAGGGATTGAATTTCTTATATTAGGAAAGAAAATAAATCAGCCCACTTTTCCTTCATTTCACTTTTTTTTGCTATATCAAGAGAAAATATATCATTCCCTCCCATCTTCCTTCCTCTCACTTTTTTTCCTACCAAACGAACCCAAAATCAATGTCCTATTTATGTTTTCTCATGTACATAGAACTTTGATATCCATAATTATTTAGTTATTTAAAAAAAATATATGTGGTACATGCACACAAGAACATAATTGGGACATCTATTTTAAAAACAACACACCTACTCCCATTATATATATATAATTTCTTACTTTTATTTAGCGTGCAGACACTCATTGATCGGGTTCGTATCTTCTTTAAATATGTTTGTTGTCAAAAGATTGATACCATTGTCTGTCGAAATGTGCAAAATCTCACTTTTAACTTTAGAAAATATGTTTGTTTGTCAAAAAGATTGATACCATTGTCTGTCGAAATTTGAAAAATCTCACTTTAGAAAAAAAGAAGAAGAATCAAGAAGCCAGCTTCTTTGGATAATTCAAGTTTGAAAGGAGCACCCAATCCAATCACATAATCTAGACGGAAAAAAAAAAAAAAAGGCTAAATAGAAGACCTACAAACAGACTTTAATAGACTAATTAGTATTTAGATTCTAGATTTTATATGAGTTTAGAGTTTAAGTTGAAAGTATTAAACGTGAATTTTTATTTTTTGTTTTCTTTTTTCTATTATATCCTTTTTTTAGCGTGCGTTGGATGTTGTCCTTGTACTCATGTTCAAGATATAATACTAAAAAAAATGTCAGAACTTAAATTCTAAACTGTTATAAAATTCAGAGTCTAGGTACTTATTAGTTATACTTTAATAATTTAGTTATTTTAAAATTTTACATTAGAAGTTTATTAAGGGTGTGTTTGGTAAGAGGAAAAAGTGGGAGGAAGGAAATAGAGGAGGAAAAAAGTGAAGGAAAAGATTCATTTTCTCTTGTTTGATATGGAAGAAAAATAGGAATGAAAGAAAAGTGGAGGGAAAAGTAACCTAAGACTATCTCCAATGGGGGTTTCTATCTTCCCTATTTCCATGGAAGAAATCCATTTTAGAAAAAAATTCTCCCAATGGTAATTTATATCACCATTTCTATCCTAGGTGGCAATGATGTAGAATGAAAACTTTCTAAGAGGGTTTCTACATGTATAAATTCTCATAGAAATTCTCCTATCTCTCATGACTATTATTGGACCCCACACCATTAAATTGGTCCTTTTACTATGTGACACATAGGATAGAAATGGAGAACCATTGGAGAATATTTTTTGTATGTGTACAATTTCTATATAGAAATTCTTCCAACTAGGATAGAAATCTCCTTAAAGTACAATGCCAAGTAGGATAAGAACTCAATTTTAGAAATCACCATTGGAGATGGTCTAAGTTTCTCTTTCCCTAATCAGCCAGGGCTGGCCCTGGCCCAGGGCGGCCAGGACGACTGTCCAGGGCTCCATAAAATTTGGGGGCCCAAAAAAAAATTTAAATGTAATATATATATAATAATCTTATATTGAAAATAGAACTAATATATAATATGATCCTTCTTTATCACAAAATATTTTGGTGTAGTGGTAGTTTCTTATATTTGTACACAAGACATCCTAGGTTCTAGCCTTAGCTGTATCAATTTTTAAAAATTTGCCTTAGGGTCCCCATTAACTCAGAACCGGCCCTGTAATCAGCAACTCCGGACTTGAAATGCAATTTTGAGAAACTAAGGGGGGAGATTTATAAAAGGGTCACCAAACTTTTTCAACAGAACTAGAAGCAACGGTCAGTATCGGTGACCGGCTGACCGGAGTTAGGTGTCCATTTCTCTTTCCCTAATCTTGGTTAGGTATGTGCCGTACCGACATCGACATGTTCGGAAAAGTGAGGGTTTATATTAATTAACAATTATACTCCCATATGAATGTATTATTTAAAAATTATTTATAAAATCAAATGGTAAATAAATATTTTTAGTTTATGGTAGAATTGGTAAATTCTATATTTTTTACTTTCTTTTATTTCACTTTTCTTTTATACCAAACAAAGGACTCTTATCTTTTTCATCCTTCCTATCAAAGCACAAACGAAAGGAAATGAACTTTCCTTTCCATATGGAAGAAAAATATATCCTTATCTTTTTTCCTTCTTTGCACTTTTTTATCCTTCCTACCAAACACAGCCTAAATGATAATTGAGACACTGTGTTGCTATTTGGGGAAAAAAAAAAAAAATCTAAAACTTTCATTACTATGTTGTATGTCAAAATTTTATGACATAAATTGGAACATTAATTTCCTCCACACCGACGCTGATCCAACATTCGATCTCTACTCGGCATGCAGTCCGGCGGGCCAAGCTACAGAGTCCCCCTCGGCCGGCGCGACGGCCTGACGTTCGCCACGCGGAACGCCACCCTGGCGAGCCTCCCGTCCCCTTCCAACAACGTCAGCACCCTCCTCGCCGTCCTCCGGAGGATCAACCTCGACGCCGAGGACCTCGCGGCGCTCTCCGGCGGCCACACCATCGGGCTCTCCCACTGCACCTCCTTCGCCGGCCGCCTCTACCCGAGCCAGGACCCCACCATGAACGGGTCCTTCGCCGGCGGCCTCAGGCTCACCTGCCCCGCCGCCGGCACCGACAACACCACCGCGCTCGACAGGCGCACCCCGAACGCCTTCGACAACAAGTACTACGTCGACCTCCTGAACCGCGAGGGCCTGTTCACCTCGGACCAGGACCTGCTCTCCGACCCCAGGACGCGGCCCTTCGTCCGCGGCTACGCGCTCAACCAGACGCTCTTCTTCGAGAGGTTCGCGGCGTCGATGGTGAAGATGGGCGGGCTGGGCGTGCTGACCGGGAGCCGCGGCGAGGTCAGGGCTAACTGCTCCGCGCGCAACGCCGGCAAGAAGCCCCTGTGGTCCGTGGTGGAGGAGGTGGTCGAGAGTAGTACTGCAGCTGCTTTCTAATCTTGGTTGGTAGATATGCAATGTAATTTAAGTTCAATAAATGGGTCTTGTGCTTTAAATTTCACTAGTAAGTTAAAAAACAATTATTAAAATACTTTTAATAATAATTTAAATTATTATAAATACTATTTTCTCGGTATTGAATTTAGACAACCAAAAAATGCCTGCATTTTATCCACTTGAGTTATAAGTAAATGTCCTCGTGGCCGTAGCCCGTTGGGAACGGTGGAGCACCCGGCGCAGTGGCGCGGGTTCGAGCCCCCTTGGAGGCATGCCTCCAAGCACCATTAAGAAGTGGACACCCTCAAAAAAAAGTTATAAGTAAATCATGTTATGTAGTTAAAATTAATTAATTTTTTAGAAATAATTAATTTAGTATTTACAAACGGATTTTTTAGATGTACGACGTACGGAACTTTGTGCATGCTGTTTTGCATGTCTTTTTGATCCACCGTCCCTAACTTATAATACAATTTTTATGTTAGTTACTTTGTATGCCTTTTGGACCCACTGCTTCTAGCTCTCACCATTATTATAAATGGAAGATAATACGTCTCATGGCTCAATTCACTGATCTTCTGTCACCTAGTCAGGGTCTTATGGCATCTCTCAAATACCACAAAAGTCACTCTAGTTCGACTAGTATTTACAACGGATTAGAGGACTCAATTTTGAAACTTTTTTAACCCACCTTATATTAGTGGAAAAATGGATGCTATCAACTGAAACTATGGCCCGGCCCAAACTTCAATAAATGGCTCTTCTCCGCTTCGGCCACTACGTTCGGCCCGTCAAGCCCAAGAAGCTCTGTTGCTGCAAACCCGGCTTATTATATTATTAGGCTATTAGCCCAGTTTTGGATACAAAGAATCCAATCATTTGAAAAAGCTATTGCATAACATAAAATGTTTTTCCGAGACAATCATCACAATAAATTTTAAGAGTTCTTGAGAATTCAACACCGGCAGTTGTTGCCATTGAGACAAAATTTTTTTTTTTTTTGGGTTTTTTTCGGAATAATTTGATCTTCTATGGACCTTTAAAGAATATCTTATACAAAAGCATAAGCATGTAAAGGTTATGTTATCTTTTGTAAGCTAGACATGTAATTTGTATTGATCTAGATTTTTTTTCCTCTTTTCTCCATTTAAAGTGCAAAAGAATCTAATTAAATGCATCTGCTAATAATATAATTTATATTGAACTTTAATATATTTTAAAGAAGAAAACAATCTTTGTTTCATATTGTTAATGGTTCTAAAATTTGAACAAACAGTTCTTCCTTCAACATCCATTGAATAGTTTCTTTTAAGTGTCCGATTTTAAGTACGGTACTTTTGTGTATGCTGTATTGCATCCCAACTTTCATTATTTTTATTTCTAAATGAAATAAATAATACTCCTCTGTGACTCGATTCATTGGTTTTTCGCTATTCAGACATGATCCTATGTCTATCTCATATAACCACAAGAGTGACTCGAGTTTGACACGTCCAATGAATAGTTATTATTCGTTGAACTAACAACCAACATATATGTGCATATTGATATTAGGAAATAGAAATCCATCCAACTTTTTTATTATAAAATTTACAGTGTACCCTTCTTATTATAAAATTTACATGGTATACCCCTTAAATGTCAAGATTGTTATTTCCAGTATCTCTTAAAATTTTCATTGGTCACTTATCACCAATAATTCTAATAAACATATGACTCTTTCTTTTCTTTTACAAAATGTCATTTTTTTTGCCATGTATCTACAGTGGAGTAGAAAATGTCAAAATTTTGTAAATTTTTTTTTTGCATGGGAGGTAACATTTATCTTGGACTCCACCAGAGAAAGAGTATGAAATTGTGTTGAAAACTTGAAATGGTACCAATTGAGGGTGAACTGCAACTCAAAATATTTGGAAGGGCTTGTCTGCAAAGAAGCAAAACCTACACGTTGATGAACCCCTCAAATCCAGAAGTCCGACATTGGTGAAAAAGAGAGCTTTCGAATAGAGGTTTTAGAGGGAAGAAGAAGAAGAAGAGAAGAAGAAGAAGAAGAAGAAGAAGCACACTCATCATCTTCTTCTTCTTCTTCATTCCAGTCATGTCGCTGTTCCTTCTTACAAAAAAGACCCTCGCCAAAACCAACCCAGTCAATATCCTCCTCCTTCTCCGCTCCTCCTCCTCCTCCTCTCCAGTCCAACCCACTCCCATGGCGGAGTACTTGATCAACAGCTGCGGCTTCTCCCCAGACGCGGCAGCCAGGGCCTCCAAGCACATCACCCACCTGACCTCCTCCCCCAAGCCCGACTCGGTCATGCATTTCCTCAAACACCACTCCTTCACCGACCCCGAGATCCGCACCCTCGTCGCCAACTACCCTTACATCCTCGCCGCCGACGTCGATTCCCTCCGCCCCAACCTCCTCTCCCTCAGCCGCATTGGCTTCCCCGAACCCTACCTCCGCCGCGTCATCTCCCTCAACCCCCAGTCCCTCCAGCTCTCCTCCGCCATCTCCCGCCTCGAGTACTGGAGAAGTTTCCTCGACGGGGACATGAAGAAGCTCAGCCTCGCCTTCACGCGCAACCGCGGGCTGATCAACCTCGACATCGACAAGGGGGTCGCCCCCAAGATCGCGCTTTTGGAGGCGCACGGCCTGTCCAGGACTGGCATCGCGACGCTTGTCGTCAGGGGCCACGGGTTCTTCCGGAAGAGCCTCGCGTCCATGGAGGACCTGCTGAACAGGGTCGAGCAGCTGGGATTCGCCCGCGGATCCCCGGGGTTTCTATTGGGCGTCTCGTCGTTCAGCGGCCTCGGGCTCGACACGCTGAGGGCTAAGCTGGATATTTATAAGAGCTTCGGGTGGTCGGAGGAAGAGTTGTCCTCTGCGTTGAGGAAGTTCCCGTTTATTATTCGGCTCTCGGAGGATAACATTCGGGCAAAGATGGCATTTTTGGTGGAACGTGCGGGGTGCAGTCAGGGATATATCGCTCTTCATCCGCAGATACTGGGCTATAGTCTGCACAAGAGGTTGATTCCTAGGCATTACGTGATGAAGGTTCGCAATGAGTTGACTGGGAGAGAGTGGGAACTATATGCGGTTATGTCTGTTAGCGAGAAGAAGTTTATGGATAGGATTATTCTTCCACTCAAGGATAAATTGCCGATGCTGCTTGACACTTACACTGATGCTTGTGCTGGGAAAATTACGGTTTAGGTAGCAGAGCGACAGGGAGAAGGTGGAGGCTGAAATTTCTCAGTACCGAGGTTCTAGTAAGTAAAGGCAGTTCTCCTTAAGTTTAAATCATGTTCTTCAATTGTTTGACTTACTTATTTGGGTGATGTATGACAATTTTGAAGTCCGAATAGAGTTGTAATAGAGTCTTGGGTCAGTGCTTATTTTTCAATTCAGTTGACTTTCTATGTTGAATAAGTGAAGATGAGAACTTATATACATACATGACCTAGTTTGGTTCCCATTTGAAATGCAAAAGTGCTCAATTTCAAATGGCAAATGCCAAATGGTGCTCTCAGGAGCGATTGACATACATTTTCGGTCACTTGTTATATGGTTGCTGTTTTGGCCAAATGTAGATGAAAACGGCAAACACCGCGTTTTAAACAGGAACCAAACTAGCCCATAGTGCGGAAGATTTCTTTCGTGTTCGGGTGTTTATTTTCCTTAGTATGTTCTGGCTTAGCGCTTATCCTTCTTTAGTTTGTTCTGGCTTAACCACACGTTATTTGCCTCCCTTGATAGTTATACATTTAGAATTATACCAGGTTTAAAGGCTGTAGCTACAAATACTCTGCCATTTCCTTCAGGGGTAATATGTAATTTACTCTTACGGATGAAACATAAACATATGAACTATCCATAGAAACATCCATAGATAAACTTTGTTTCAGTTTATCGATTCGTGTGATATGTACAAAAGGAAAGTATATTTGTGAAGTAACTGCTAACCTTTCCTCGAAACCATGGTAAAAAAAAGTAGGTAATTCATTATGAAGAATCAATGGTTTGTGGTTCCCTCCACAATGTAGGACATTTACTGGTTGAGCCTCTAACATTTTGATTTGTTGCAATACAACATTGCAAGTCTGATAAAAAAAACTGGTTACCTCGACACCTATATCATCTGAAGTTTACATGTCTAAGACTAACTTTCTGTGAACAAGCTAATCTTTATGGCTCTGTTCAGATCGAGGGGAAAAAAGTTGAGTTAAGAGGGGTTAAGTGAAGGGAAGCTAAGGGTGAGGGGAGTCATTACATATATCTTTGCTTGGATTGGATAGAGAGTTAAGTGGGGTGAGTTTAATAACTCTTACTTGGATTTGAGATTTTGAGTGTGAGGATGATTATTAAAAATACAACTGTCACGCCCCAGAACCAGAATACTGGAGAGCGGGGGCGGACATAGCCAGCTACGTATAATGAAATGGAATCCATCTCACTATACGGTCACGGTTGTCTAGAAATATGAGGGTTTATCTACAAGCCATCAGTCTCTTAAGGTCATAAATTATCCTATTGTCTTAATCTCAACCAACTAATAATAATTACAAGATATCAGATCACCAAATATACAATTGTAAGGCGTCCCAAACATTACATATCCAGATGATCACGAAGCTAGTCGTACAAAATGTAAGGACTAGCAAGAGTTAAGTCATACATGATCAACCTCGAGTTGCCAATCATGTTTACAGCCCGTAGGCAGACAGAAAGTAAAGTGCATCGAGCTAACAGGTGCTCGTCGGCTAAATGCCTCAAAAGAATAATGTACAATTACAGTGGGAGAACAAAAGAAACCCACTCGTTGCCAGGATTTCCTCTAGTGGTCACCATCTGGCTGGAAATCAGGTAGATCCTTTGTTGCCGCTCCGGTATCTGGCCATACAAAACCAGCTGGGTCAGACCCCAGAAAGAGCAAGTGCCACAAAGGAGGCCACGAAATAAGAACAAAAGCCAGCAATCAGCACAATAATGATAAGGTAATAAAGACAGGAATTAAGGAAAAACATAACAGGTGATATACGATGAGATAACCATGGGACTATTCAGATAACCAGGTTACAACCCGTAAACCAAACAAGGACCGGGGTTGTAACCCTTCGTCTGAACGGAACTTGGATTCTCCCACCATTTATTGGCAAAATAATAATGTAAGAAATCAAAACAGGAAGCAATCTTGTACTGGATCAATACATGGCTAGACTGGTTATACCTCATTCAATCAATCACGGCCAAGCAGATACTACGGCTTACTACTTTAACTAACTAGGGTTATCACAGGCCTAGTTACTAGCAAGATGCAATGAGAATTCCAAGTCCGGTTACCTGTTTGTTACTACCTGAGTGATCCCAGCAAGAAAAGGAAAAGATAGCAGGATATAGCAGACACACTGTAGTAAGATACATGTGTCCTAAGGTACCACACTCGACGGCGGGCTGGAAGTGCGCTCATCTCGACGGATAGCAACAAATTCCATGTATATATATATATATATATATATATATATAAGGCCGGGACCAAAGGGGTAACAGGTAACTGGGGATTTCTCCATGAGCTATTTGATCCATCTAGTCATTAACCTAGCCAGATTCAGTATGAATCCCTGACCGTGGGAAACCAGGAATTCATGTCCTAGACATGATGCGAGACAAGACTGGTTGCTTACACAAGCACATTCAATACAATCACCCACGGTGTCAAGAATTTACTTAACATGTCAAGTTAGCCGTCGCAACAGCGTTAAGTTATCAAGTCATGCTACAAGTCAGGAGTGCGCCGCCACGGGCCACTATCAAGTTATCAAGTCACAAGGATTAATTACAAGTTACAAGTTAGGTGTGCACCCCACTGGGTCACTAGCAAGGAAATCAGAGAATACCAGGGTCATAATCCACAGAAAACCTCGAGAACCATACTAGTCATAAACAATTACTTGAAAACCGTGTTAGGCCGTGTCGGGTCAAGATAGTCGTGCTGTGTTGAACAGATCTCAGGAAAACCCAATCCATAAAAGAGAAACCAAGTCGAGAAATAAAACCAATACTCCTAGAGCCAATGGGTTAAGCAAGGGGTCAGGGGAGCAGCGTACGCACAAGTCACGCACGCAAGAGAGCAGCGTACGTGAAAAGTCACGCACGCAGGAGAGCTGCGTACGCGAAAAGTCACGCACGCAGGAGAGCTGCGTACGCGAAAAGTCACGCACGCCAGAGAGCAGCGTACGCGAAAAGTCACGCACGCATGAGAGCAGCGTACGCAAAAAGTCACGCACGCAAGAGAGCAGCGTACGCGAAAAGTCACGCACGCAAGAGAGCAGCGTACGCGAAAAGTCACGCACGCAAGAGGGCAGCGTACGTGAAAAGTCACGCACGCATGAGAGCTGCGTACGTACAAAAGCACGCAAGCCGAGAGCTGCGTACGCGTAAAAACACGCACGCAGGGTCTGAGTCTTCTTCCCCATGGCTGAGAAGAA
The DNA here is from genome assembly GCA_029216955.1 of Iris pallida. Taxonomy (NCBI): domain Eukaryota; kingdom Viridiplantae; phylum Streptophyta; class Magnoliopsida; order Asparagales; family Iridaceae; genus Iris; species Iris pallida. The sequence continues at coordinate 9,600,182 of JANAVB010027997.1, forward strand.
GCTCCAATGGCTCCAAACTTCAAGGCATCAAACTTGGCCATCCGAACTCCAAATCCAGATTTCCAAAGTTCTAACCAGGGTGGAATTGAACTCTCTTCCACAAGAAAACATCAAAACCCATAAAAATCCAACTTAAGTAGATCAAAACCATGCAAAACCGAAAATGGAGATAACTTAGATCTAGAACAATGGAGACTCCAAATCACAAAATGCTAAGTTCTAATGTTGATCACCATGTCCTAATCTATCAAATGGATAAATAAAAGAGGGTTCTCATGTGGTGGCAAGGTGCACTTGCCTATGGGTGGGTGTGTGTAGAGGAAGGAGAAGAGTGTTGTGTAGGAAGGAGAAGAAGAAATAAATGGTGGTTTATGAAGAGAGAAAAAGTTGGTGGAGTTATAAAGAGGGTGGGATGTGGTGTGTTGAGGGTGGAGCATAGGCTAAGGTGTTCCAATACACATTAAACCAAACCAAACCAACCCAATCCAATTAAAACCGAGCCATGACAAAACCCAAAATACGAGAAATACCGAAATTCCACAAGTTGAGAAAACTAAAAATACATGCCAAAATTCAGATACGAGTATAAATACAAAATACGGAAAATGAGGGAAATGAGGGTGACAACTCTACCCACCTTAAAAGAATTCCGTCCTCGAAATTTAATCAAGAGGCTAGAGATGTCGGGACAGCTATACTATCGCAAGCAATCTATGCTACCAATCAATCACACAATCATACATGCAAACAAGGAATCGAAGTGCAAGGCATAAGGAAGATATTACACCTCACTAGCCGAACCGATTCGGATAACGCGATCGGATATCATCCTCACACTCTCACGTTTTGACTCTCCCAAGGAGCGATGAACTCAAGCAACACGAACTAAACTGATAGTCTTGCGCTTAAGGTCTCTCTTTGGTCAAACAGGGACACGGGCCTCTCCTCATACGAAAAGGTTAAAGGCTATTGGTACCAACCTTTTCGAATGATCTAGAAAATGGCTCGGACCCGGGATATACCGTTGTAATTAGGATACATGAAACATGACATGTGTCCCGCATAACGACGGTGGAAAGCAAGACAATGGGACACAGATACCTCTCTGCCGATTCTGGATCTGGGCCTGGGCCAGGGCGAACTGTTGTGGCCTCTGTTGCTGGAAGGCCTGGGCCTGAGACGACAATGGACCCGGGAACGGGAGCTGCTGTGGTTGGTGAACTGGAGTTGATTCTGGTGCTGGTGCTGGTCCCATAACCGAGGGACTAGTTACTGTCGACGATGATCTGTTTCTGAACGGACAAGATCCTATCATGTGGTCCGACGAACCACAAACCAAGCACAATCCCTGTGCTCTGCGGCACTCAGTAACAACATGCCCTGGCTTCCCGCAATGAGAACAACCCGTTGCGAAAGGCCGCTTCTGCTTCTGCTGCTGGGGATAGGTCGGGGCAGAATGCTGTAAGGAGGTAACCGAATCTGTCCTCGTAGCTCCAATGGTCAGGGCCCTAGCTGCCGGGGCCGGTGCTGAGGATTGGTTCATCCGGTCGTGAGACCGTTTTCGATCTCCGGTCCGGTCCGCTATCCTTCGGGAAGTGTACTCATGCCTCCTCGCTGCTCGCAAGACGGCATCAAAAGTTTTGTGCTCGAACTGCTCTACTGCCAATATGATCTCCAAGTAGAGCCCCTGCTGAAATCGCTGTGCTCTGTCTAGCTCGGTTGTCACCAAGGTGGAAGCAAACCGACTCAACCTTGAAAACTCAGCCGCATATCCGTCGACCGTCCTGTTCATCTGCCTGAGATTACTAAACCTGGTCTGTAGGTCATATCTAGCTACTGCGTCAAAGTACTTGGTCTGAAACATATCACTGAATACCGCCCACATGACAGGCGTACCCAAACTCGCTGCTTGCATAGCCCACCAGCTGCGGGCTAGGTCTAGTAACTGCAGGCGCACCACCGCCACCTTCTCTGCTTCAGGAGTCCTGGCTGCCTCTAAGATAACTTCAATGTCCTGTAGCCAGGCATCTGCAGCAATAGCATCCTCGCTGCCATCGAAGAAGGGAGGGTTCAGGCGCTTGAAATTGTTGACCGCACTGTTCCCTCGAGGACCAATTCCGCTCATAGCATCTTGTACTGCTTGCTGCAAGGCATCACTTCGACGGTCCTGAGATGCAAGCAACTCACGGACGAGCCCTATCAAGACCCCATCCTCTGACCCTGCTGGCTGAACTGGCTGGACTGGGGGCATTGGTTCTCCAGAAGGCATGGCTCGGGAGGCGGCTGCGGAGGACTTATCTTGATCTTCTTGTTGTTGCTGGTCTGCCGGCCGAACTTCTTCTGGCTGATCAACAGGAACGATGCCACTGAAGCAATGACGTCAGGAATATTAAGGAAGGACCAGGATAGAACAATAATGCAAGCATGTTATCAAGTCAGGGATCCAAGGAGATAAGAGGATACGAGAGGAGATCAAAGGCGAGTACAGATTGAGACATCTATCCGGTAAACCCTCACATTTCTTGATTGACAAGACCTGCATGGGCCACCACTTAAACCATGTCACGCCCCAGAACCAGAATACTGGAGAGCGGGGGCGGACATAGCCAGCTACGTATAATGAAATGGAATCCATCTCACTATACGGTCACGACTGTCTAGAAATATGAGGGTTTATCTACAAGCCATCAGTCTCTTAAGGTCATAAATTATCCTATTGTCTCAATCTCAACCAACTAATAATAATTACAAGATATCAGATCACCAAATATACAATTGTAAGGCGCCCCAAACGTTACATATCCAGATGATCACGAAGTTAGTCGTACAAAATGTAAGGACTAGCAAGAGTTAAGTCATACATGATCAACCTCGAGTTGCCAATCATGTTTACAGCCCGTAGGCAGACAGAAAGTAAAGTGCATCGAGCTAACAGGTGCTCGTCGGCTAAATGCCTCAAAAGAATAATGTACAATTACAGTGGGAGAACAAAAGAAACCCACTCGTTGCCAGGATTCTCTCTAGTGGTCACCATCTGGCTGGAAAGCAGGTAGATCCTTTGCTGCCGCTCCGGTATCTGGCGATACAAAACCAGCTGGGTCAGACCCCAGAAAGAGCAAGTGCCACAAAGGAGGCCACGAAATAAGAACAAAAGCCAGCAATCAGCACAATAATGATAAGGTAATAAAGACAGGAATTAAGGAAAAACATAATATGTGATATACGATGAGATAACCATGGGACTATTCAGATAACCAGGTTACAACCCGTAAACCAAACAAGGACCGGGGTTGTAACCCTTCGTCTGAACGGAACTTGGATTCTCCCACCATTTATCGACAAAATAATAATGTAAGAAATCAAGACAGGAAGCAATCTTGTACTGGATCAAGACATGGCTAGACTGGTTATACCTCATTCAATCAATCACGGCCAAGCAGATACTACGGCTTACTACTTTAACTAACTAGGGTTATCACAGGCCTAGTTACTAGCAAGATGCAATGAGAATTCCAAGTCCGGTTACCTGTTTGTTACTACCTGAGTGATCCCAGCAAGAAAAGAAAAAGATAGCAGGATATAGCAGACACACTGTAGTAAGATACATGTGTCCTAAGGTACCACACTCGACGGCGGACTAGAAGTGCGCTCATCTCGACGGATAGCAACAAATCCCATGTATATATATATATATATATATAAGACCGGGACCAAAGGGGCAACAGGTAACTGGGGATTTCTCCATGAACTATTTGATCCATCTAGTCATTAACCTAGCTAGATTCAGTATGAATCCCTGACCGTGGGAAAACCAGGGATTCATGTCCTAGACATGATGCGAGACAAGACTGGTTGCTTACACAAGCACATTCAATACAATCACCCACGGTGTCAAGAATTACTTAACATGTCAAGTTAGCCGTCGCAACAGCGTTAAGTTATCAAGTCATGCTACAAGTCAGGAGTGCGCCGCCACGGGCCACTATCAAGTTATCAAGTCACAAGGATTAATTACAAGTTACAAGTTAGGTGTGCACCCCACTGGATCACTAGCAAGGAAATCAGAGAATACCAGGGTCATAATCCACAGAAAACCTCGAGAACCATACTAGTCATAAACAATTACTTGAAAACCGTGTTAGGCCGTGTCGGGTCAAGATAGTCGTGCTGTGTTGAACAGATCTCAGGAAAACCCAATCCATAAAAGCGAAACCAAGTCGAGAAATAAACCAATACTCCTAGAGCCAATGGGTTAAGCAAGGGGTCAGGGGAGCAGCGTACGCACAAGTCACGCACGCAAGAGAGCAGCGTACGTGAAAAGTCACGCACGCAGGAGAGCTGCGTACGCGAAAAGTCACGCACGCAGGAGAGCTGCGTACGCGAAAAGTCACGCACGCCAGAGAGCAGCGTACGCGAAAAGTCACGCACGCATGAGAGCAGCGTACGCGAAAAGTCACGCACGCAAGAGAGCAGCGTACGCGAAAAGTCACGCACGCAAGAGAGCAGCGTACGCGAAAAGTCACGCACGCAAGAGAGCAGCGTACGTGAAAAGTCACGCACGCATGAGAGCTGCGTACGTGCAAAAGCACGCAAGCCGAGAGCTGCGTACGCGTAAAAACACGCACGCAGGGTCTGGGTCTTCTTTCCCATGGCTGAGAAGAAGCTCCAATGGCTCCAAAACTTCAAGGCATCACAACTTGGCCATCCGAACTCCAAATCCAGATTTCCAAAGTTCTAACCAGGGTGGAATTGAACTCTCTTCCACAAGAAAACATCAAAACCCATAAAAATCCAACTTAAGTAGATCAAAACCATGCAAAACCGAAAATGGAGAAAACTTAGATCTAGAACAATGGAGACTCCAAATCACAAAATGCTAAGTTCTAATGTTGATCACCATGTCCTAATCTATCAAATGGACAAATAAAAGAGGGTTCTCATGTGGTGGCAAGGTGCACTTGCCTATGGGTGGGTGTGTGTAGAGGAAGGAGAAGAGTGTTGTGTAGAGGAAGGAGAAGAAGAAATAAATGGTGGTTTATGAAGAGAGAGAAAAAGTTGGTGGAGTTATATAGAGGATGGGATGTGGTGTGTTGAGGGTAGAGCATAGGCTAAGGTGTTCCAATACACATTAAACCAAACCAAACCAACCCAATCCAATTAAAACCGAGCCATGACAAAACCCAAAATACGAGAAATACCGAAATTCCACAAGTTGAGAAAACTAAAAATACATGCCAAAATCCAGATACGAGTATAAATACAAAATACGGAAAATGAGGGAAATGAGGGTGACAACAACAGTTATCAAAATATCCTTATTACATGTGGCATTAAGAATATCTTATACAAAAGCATAAGCATGTAAGGTTATGTTATCCTTTGTAAGCTAGACATGTAATTTGTATTGATCTAGAATTTTCTCTCTTTCTCCATTTAGAGCGCGAAGGAACCTAATTAAATGCATAGCATCCGCAATAATATAATTATATTGAACTTTAAAATATTTTAAAGGAGAAAACAAATTTTATTTCGTATATTGTTAATGGTTCTAAAATTTCTACCAACCGTTCTTCCTTCAACATCCAATGAATAGTTTTTTTTTAGGTGTCCGACGTTACGTACGGAATTTTTGTGCACGGTGCATTGCATGCCTTTTGGGCTCACTGCTTCCAACTTCCACTATTTTTTATTTATAAATGGAAGAAATAATACGCCCACGTGACTTGATCCACTTATCTTCTGTCCCCAGTTACGATCTTATGTCTTTTCGGTGACCACAAGAGTCACTCAAGTTTGTCACGTCCAATAAATAGTTATTATTCGTTGAACTAACAACCAAACATACATGTGAATATATCCCAAAATATTCAAAAATCCTATTATCTTCTTCAGCATTCAATTTTCATTGGCATCACATGCTATTATAGATATTGATTAAGAATTTCAAATCCATCCAACATTTTATTATTATAAAATTTACACTGTACCACTTCTTATTATAAATTACATAGTATGTCCCTTAAATTTCAAGATTGTTTATTTACAATCTCTCTTAAAATTTTCATTCATCGCTTAGCACCAATAATTCTAATAAGGGCTAATTAGTGTTTAAACCCCGAGTATTATACCAACTTAGATTTTATATCCTGACATGTCCAATTGAAAATTTTGGACAATGAGTTTTTTTTTTTTAACTATTATACCCTTTATAGCCTATATAGAAAAGTTTTATTGTTATGCATATGAGGGAGGGTACAATGGAAGAAGTTTACGCATAGGAATATTCTTCCGCTCAAGGATAAATTGCTGATGCTGCTCGACACTTACACTGATGCTTGTGCTGGGAAAATTACTGCTTAGGTAGCAGAGCGACAGGGAGAAGGTGGAGGCTGAAATTTCTCAGTACCAAGGTTCTAGTAAGTAAAGGTAGTTCTCCTTATGTTTAAATCATGTTCTTCAATTGTTTGACTTACTTATTTGGGTGATGTATGACAATTTTGAAGTCTGAATAGAGTCTTGGGTCAGTGCTTATTTTTTGATTCAATTGACTTTCTATGTTGAATAAGTGAAGATGATAACTTATATATTGGTTCCCATTTGAAATGCAAAAGCGCTCCATTTCAAATGGCAAATGCCAAATGGTGCTCTCAGGAGCAATTGACATACTATTTTCGGTCACTTGTTATATGGTTGCCGTTTTGGCCAAATGTAGATGAACGCGGCAAACACCGCATTTTAAGCAGTAACCAAACTAGCCCATAGTGCAGATGATTTCTTTCGTGGAATATACTCAACGATACTTTCGGGTGTTTATTTTCCTTCAGTATGTTCTCCCTTCTCCTTCTTTAGTTTGTTCTGGCTTAACCACACGTTATTTGCCTCCCTTAATAGTTATATATTTAGAAGTATACCAGGTTTCAAGGCTGTAGCTACAAATACTCTGCCATTTCCTTCAGGGGTAATATATAATTTAGTCCTAAGGATGAAACATAAACATATGAACTATCCATAGAAACATCCATAGATAAAACTTTCTTTCAGTTTATCGATTCGTGTGCTATGTACACAAGAAAAGTATATTTGTGAAGTAACTGAGCCTCTAATATTTTGATTTGTTGCAATACAACATTGCAAGTCTGATAAAAAAAAAACTGGTTACCTCGACAGCTCTATCATCTGAAGTTGACATGTCTAAGACTAAGGGCCTCTTTGGTTCCTTGTTTTAAGCAGTATTTTTGCGTTTAAATGTCGACTCATCCCAAAATAGTGTTTGGCATACCAAAGTTAGAAAACACTTCTCCAAATTTTTTTTCTAAACTGAATGTTTAAACTCAACGTTTAGAAAACAGTTGAGAGCTATTTTCTCAATCGATTTTGTGGTGCGGGCCCACCCCCTCCCTCCTCCAAACCCCCAACTCTTCTCTCTCCTCTCTCATTTTTTCCCTCCTGAAAAAAAAAACTCAGAAAAAAGCTCCTCCGCTGTCGAACTCAGGCGAGCGGCGAGGGCGAGCGGCGAGTGGGGTCTGAGAGCTCCTCCGTCGAGTGGCCTAGGCGAACTCAGCCCTAGCCCTAGGCGGCTCGGGTGACCACGAGTGGCCTCAACGACGGAGTCCGCCGCGACCTAGCCCTAGGCCTCCTCCTCCCCCCTCCTTCGACCGCCGGATCGGCTTCGACGTCGGCGACAAACTCCACCGCTTCACCCCCGGCGGCAGCAGAAGACACCATCCTCTGTTGGACATGAGCAGTAGACAACTATAATTTCTAAAAATAAATTACCAAACATATTTTCCTACTTTTTGTGTTGTAAAACCATTTTCTGATAAAAGTAACCAAATGCAAACTCAAAATTTCTCTACTCAAAAAACAACTTTATAACTTACTTTCAGAAAAGTGTTTCCAGAAAGAAATTTCAGAAAACATATCCAAACGGACCCTAAGTTTCTGTGAACAGGCTAATCTTTATGGCTCTGCTTAGATTGAGGGAAAAAAAAAAGTAGAGTTAAGAGGGGTTAAGTGAAGGGAAGTTAAGGGTGAGGGGAGTCATTACATATATCTTTGCTTGGATTGGAGAGAGAGAGAGAGTAAGTGGGGTGTGTTTAATAGCTCTTGCTTGGATTGGAGATTTTGAGTGTGAGAATGATTATTAAAAATACAATAGTTATCAAAATACCCTTATTACATGTGGCATAAAATTAGATTTGATTGGATTTTTAATAAAAACTTGTCAAAACAAGGAGTATTTACGACTTTTCAAACAACAAGCCCTCACTTCTCCTTGTTAACCCCCCGATTTGGGGGGTTAGAAAAAAATGGACAAAACAAGGTTAACCCTCTATGACTCCCCCTCCTAGACCCACCCTCAAACCAAGCAGTTTTTTCCCCCCTCACTTAACTCTCTTCACCCTCAATCCAAGCAGACCCTATGTTCTTATCATATAAAAATTTATAGTAAAGATAAGGTTGCATTAGGAAAGTATCTCATTGTTTCGTCAATAACGCAGCTTGAACTGTTGACATGGAAACTCGTGCATCACATACGACTCACGCACTGGACTAGGCTATTGGTCTATCTGCATCTGTTGCTTACTGTCTATGCACTGACCCACTTTCGTTGTGGTAATGCGGATTGTTGGGAATTAGAGGTATCACACTGTGCAATCTTGCACCTTCAGGAGTTCTCTTACCACGTTCACTTGCAGCCACCTGATAAGGGTGGAGGCAGACATTCATAGCCCCTGTCCTTACCTTGTGGTAACTTCTGTCAAATTCATCAAATATTTTATCTAGATTTGGAGAAGGTTCATTAGGTGACTAGAAAGGAAATATTGATCTTAATAGTGTCACAGAAAGGACAAATGGGCAAAGCAACTTGTCATTACCTTTCTCGGAAAAGCTATAGACGAAAAATGTGTTAAATCTTATTGTCTGAAATGCGCTCTGATTTTCTACACAACATTTTTTATTGTCAGGAAAGCTAAAGTCATAATTTCCTTATTTCCACTATGAACTCTCTTTTTTATCAATAAAACAGCTCAATTGAAGAGAGCATATTTAAGTAATCCTCTTGAATTTTTTATAGATAATTGAAATGAAGAGAATTGGGATTCTCTTGTGGATTTCTAATAATACTTCTTTTCAATTGAAGAGGATTTTTGTTGTTTGTTGTTTATCTTCTATCATCATTCTGTTGTCTTGTTACATGTGAGTTATATGTTTAACGCCAAGATGGAAGTTTACAAGAGTTTTGGGTGGTCAGAGGGGTGTTAATCTCCGATTCTCTGCATTACCGAGAGTGGAGTGGGGTCTTTACTAATCATGCCTCCCTGGGAAGAAACTTATGTAGGATATTCTTTTGCCTTAAGTAGATTCACTCCTGATGTGGCTTGAGACTCATATCATGATTAGATTCTCGCTACTCCTGTATCATTCTCTTCAGCTCATTCTTGCACCTTACTTATTTTAGTGACATGGAAAGTTGTCAACGAGCTGGCATATATTTTTATAGAATATCATCGTGCTGGAATCTTTGTCAAGGTGGTCATAGTATACACTATACACAACACCTGTTCTTACTGGATATTGCTGATATTCATGGATTCGTGGTTATGTTTATTTTTTATTTTTTATTTTTATTTCTAGTTAATGTTAAAGAGTACATGGCCCCTGAACAAGGCTGAATGGAATACGAGGACTGAAATAACCGACACCAAATATTTAAGATAAAGGCTTTGTTGCTTTTGTTTTTATTTTATTTTATTTCCTTCTACTTTTCTTTTGGTATGCACATAATGGATCTCCTTTAAGCATGATAGAAAAGTGGGCCTGAAGTCTTAGTTATTCAGTGCATAGCTCAATTGATTCATGTTTACCTGATAATTATCTCATTTACAGACTGAATAAGTATAAGTAGGGTTTATACTTGTAGGTCTCACAGGTTGACAGTTGACGCACTTTACTGTTAGTATATGTGCCAAAGCATACATACTTAGATCATACTTGATTTATTTTGAAATTGTCTTTTGTGCTTAATGGTATAGGATTGGATTCATAAACAGGAGTGGATCTGCCAGAGGCCGAGGGGGAGCAGCCTCTTCTTAGGACATTTTGTTTTCCTTCTATATAGTATTTGAACTTTTGAAGTAACCAAATGGTAGCCTAGTTGGTAATTTGATGAGTTTATAAACAAGTCTCGAGTTCAATTGTCAAATCGCCACATTATGAATTTACGATTGTTTACAATTATTTTCTTTTATATTTATGTATAATGCCCCTTAAATTTTAAGTTAATTTATTTTTCCTCCCCTTAACTTTTACGTAGGTTTGCAGTATCGTTATCAGAATCCGTATTGTATCCTTCCTATGAATATCGGTATCGGTAGTATCGACGGTTTCGGATTGGAGTATCAAACTTTTGATATCGAAATGTAAATAATTATTAATAAATTATTTAAAGAAAGGATTTTTTTTAATACATTTAGGCATAAATTTAAGAATTTTCTTAATTGTTTTTTAGTTTTGAAATTGAATAAAGTAATAGTTGCACTTCCTAATTGATTTACATGTGATAAATAAATTTTCTTTATTTACATGCTTTTACAACCTTGTTGGTTAGTCTTTATCGTTCAATTTTCTCTGTTGAATTGACTGAAAATCGCCAACGGCGGTATTGGTTAATATCGGAAGCGGTTGATATCATATTGGGACATGCCATATTGTATCGATATCGGCCGTATCGTACTGATGTCGGCCGCTTTCTTTTTGCCAAAATAAAAGAGTGATTGTTGTCGGATACATGTTCACTAGTATGTCATAAAATGATAGCTAGTTTTTTTTTAGATTTACTCGTGCAAGGATTAAGTACTAATAAAAATAGTATTTGACAGTTGTATAATCTAGGATTTCAGTTTCACAGAAAATGAATAAGAGACAAGTGTCTCGTTTGGCGTGACGGTAAGGCTTGTTGCTTGTGTCTTGGAGGATGCATGTTTGAGTCATCGAAATAACCTCCCCGTATAAATGAAGGTCATGGTGTATACATCCAAACCCTGCATAAGTGGGAACCAACCTCGTGGCATTGGTACACCCTATTTCTAGAAATGAATAAGAGATGGGGATTAATTACGAATTAGAACCCTTGGATAAACACTAAAGCGTCAATTTCTTGTTCTATCTGAATGTTGTGGCAATGTCTTTGTTTTTTCTCATGTCATGTCTCCAAAGATGAAGTATTATGGACTCGGTGATCGTAGAAAATTTTCCATGATAGTTTTGAGGAGAACGTGTTATTTATCCTTGTTTTCCATTTATTACTTTGAGAAGGCAACGATTGTCATTACTTTTCACTCTTTGACTTAGACTTGGTTTGGAAATGTTGCTGCATTTTGAAAGCTGGCAGCAGAAGCAGCTTTTTGACAGCATGTAAGAGGCTATTGTCAAAAGTTGCCCCAAAATTGAAGTAACTTTGTGAAAGTTTTTCGATATGTTGTTTTTGTCAAACACTATTGAATCACTTTCCAAGAAAAATAAACAGAAATAATCTCCAATAAGCAATCTCAAACCTAGCATTAAATGTGTCGTAAATGAATGCAATTCCCTATAACAATGTGTACCATCTTACCTATTCGTTTAGGCTCTTTTATAGTATAGGCAACAATGGAGGGTGCTCCTTGGATGCATACACTGTATATCTAAAAGGTAGGTCTACCTACTCGTCAACTGTTCCCCTAGATTTTATGTCATGATCCTCCCATGCTTATAGCTACATTGTTTAGAAATTTGGCACAAACATAGAGGGTTGACATTAGAAGACAACCGGTCATAAAAATTTGTAGATCCTTTATGGAGCTTTGTTATGCTCCATAGCTGACCTCATTCTGATGAGAGAATGCTTGGATGATAATGATGATGACAATGGCTTTTGGCTAGTGATAAATTTTGGTTCGAAAAAGATGAAGAAGATTAAAAAAATACCTAATGAAGCTTTTATGTCCTATCTATCGAGAAACTTTCCTCAGTTTTTGTTTGAGAGCTCATGCATAAGACACGTAATCTCCTTTTGTCAAAGTAGACACATCAACCAATCGAACCTCTTCTTTATAACCAAACATGTTAAGTACTACACGCACCATTAGTATGATATATTGGTTTCAACTACCTTATGGAAAAAATCATTATGCATTCCGTCTTCTAAATACATTACTGAACAAGTGACTGATTCTTTACTAATTCTTGACATATTCTGACAATTTGCTAGAAACCATTTTTGGGCAAATATTCTCATCCAGTAGGCTAGCTTTGGCTTGCTGCCTAAGTGTCTAGATGGAGTCTGAGTTTTTCTAAGTGCCTATAAATGGATACTAACTTGTTTCTTCTTCTTCTTCTTCTTCTTCACCATTTCTTGTTATCATTCAACACGCACCATTCGTATGATATATTGGTTTCAACTATACCTTATGGAAAAAGCATTAATGCATTCCATCTTCTAGATAAATACATTACTGCAACAAGTGACTGATTCTTTACAAATTCTTGACATATTCTGACATTTTTGCTAGAAGTCATTTGGGCAAAGATTCTCGTTCAGTAGGCTAGCTTTGGCTTACTGCCTAAGTGTATATAGATGGAGTCTGAGTTTAATAGATACTGACTTTCAGGTTGCAAATTATCATTCAACAGAGCAACAAGGTAATGGCTTCTTCTTCACCATTTCTTCTTGACATCTTCCTAATATCTTCCCTAGTGCTGCTCGTTTCTATTTCAGGAGCAGGGAGCAGCTCTCACCTAGTCAATGGCCTTGCTTACACACTCTACAAGTGCAAGTGTCCTAACTTGGGAGTCCATCTTCAAGAACCACCTGAAGCAAGCGTTCAAGAATGAGATTAGCCTCGCTGCTGGCCTGCTCAGTATCCACTTCCACGATTGCCTTGTGCAATATACACAATGCTTCAACCAATTTCACAAAAGCAGTATTTGTATCCAGTTGTTTGATCATGTACTTAATATGCTGCATGCCTTTATAGGTTGCTTATCTCTCTATAACTTGGCATCACAATTATTACAGCTTTTCTTAAGAAACATATTGATTAAGAGAGAAGTCCCCTGCTGGAAACTGAATGTCTCTTGAGTAGCCAGCCGTAATTCTTGCTTTCTTCAATAGTACCACAACATCAGTTAATGTTACTTGTATGAAGTTTGCCTGCTATACATATGTTGATCCATACTTAACAGCTTAAGTTTGCCTGCTATACATATGTTGATCCATCCCCGTCCCCATTCCCTGTCGGGTTTTATTTTTTACCCCCATACCCATCCCTGTTAAATAATGCATTTCCCGTCCCCGCCCCGTTAGCACTTTTGGGGCCGAATTTTCTCATATTCGTCTCTCGTTCGATTAACAAATTTTCATGTACATTATATAAGTTTAAAAAATTATTTTCATTCAAAAAAACTATATGGCATGTTAATAATGTTTTTCATAAAATAAATATATATATATTACTAGTTAGATCAAGAGAAGATACCATTTTCAAAGGGTTGCACATATGGATATGGATATAAGTAATCGGGGTCGGAGATTTATCGGGACGGGGAGTACTATACCCATACCCGTCCCCGAATCCTATCGGAAATTTTTTTAATTTCCATCCCCGTCCTCGTTTTTAAATCCCCAAATCCGCCTCCATCGGATAAAAAAATCGGGTCCCCGTCGGGTTCGGGGGGATATTGCCATCCCTAGTTCCCATTCAACTGTGCAACAAGAATGACGTACACATTCTACGAGTCCAAGCGTCCAAACTTGGAGTCGATCGTCAAGAACCACCTGAAGGAAGCCATCGAGAACGACGTCGGCATCGCTGCTGGTCTGCTGAGAACCAACTTCCACGACTACCTTGTGCAGGTATTGTTGGTGTTTTATTCTATGTGTTGTGTGTGTTCACAACATTCTATTGTTAAAAGAGAGTCCCACATCGAAAAATTACACCAATATGTATCTCTATATATTACTTATGAAGGAATAGAGAGATGCACATGGGTTGAGGCCCAATGGAGGGTGCCATGTGGGGGGATTTTACATAGAGGTGAGAATAAGAAACCAACTTTTGGCCAAAAATGAAAATAGATTGGAGCTAAGCCCCGAAGGGGCTTAGCGACTCGGGCTCGGGCTCGGGCTCGGGCTCGGGCTAATGGGCTTTTGAGGCTTAATGTGGCTTTTTGATGGCACTTTGCACTTAGCTCGTCGCTAGGCGCATTGTGCGCGCGGCCTGCGTGGCGTACGGGTCGAGTGGGCCGTTCAAATTATGTAACGTCGCTAGGCGCATTGTGCGCTTTAGTTGCGCTCGTGCGCGAGCCTCTGCGTGGCGTACGGGGCGTACTGAGCGTACGGGTCGAGTGGGCCGTTCAAATTATGTAACGTCCGCGGGTCTTGTGGGCTCAGATCCGGAAATGGCTCAGATCCAGAAAATCCGGATCTGGCATTAAACCAGGACGTGCATTCAGAATTTGAAAAGCCCATCTCGTGCCTATAATATCAGAAGCATCTCCTCTCTCTAAGGTTACAGAAAATAATCAGAGAATTTCCAGAGAGAGAGAGAAGTGCTGCTGTTATTCCGAGGAGTCGTCGACATTTTTTGCCAGCGTTCTAAAGTTCTCTTCGAACTTGCTGGTTCCTGGAGGCTTGTCCGTAAGGCGGATATAGCTTTGAGCGCCGGTGATCTTTCACCCCAGCAGGCTTTCTTCTTCCTCTGTTGCCTTCGAGAATACCGTCGCTTCTCTTTAGAAGTTATACGGTTCTGTTGCCTTCGAGAATACCGTCGAGAATACCGTCGAGAATACCGTCGCTTCTCTTTAGAAGTCATACGATTCTGTTGCCTTCGAGAAATATTACGAAATCTTTTTAGATTCCCGTAATACAACATCACCTTCTTTAAGGTGTTGTTGCTGGAAACATTGTCTTTACAATAGTTTCTGAATTCGTGGTTTTCCATCGATTGTTCGCCAAGGGACTAACAATCTCAAAGCTATATCGAAAAGATGGATAACTCACGTGCATCGCTCGTCAATACCGACTTTAACAAGTTGGAGAAATTCGACGGCGAACATTTCCAAATCTGGAAACGGAAAGTAACCTTAAACATTCAACTCGTGGAAGTTGATCACGTGCTGAATGAGGAAGAACCGATCGTTCCAACAACCGGAACCGCAGAAGTTATTGCAGCTGCTAAGTCCAAGCAGGCAAAATGGATTAAAGAAAACAGTATCTGTAAACTGTTGATTCTCAATAGCATGGAAGACTCTCTAGCAGAGTCCTATTCCAAGAAGAATTCTGCCAAAGAGATTTGGGACTCCTTAGGGAAATTGTACGAAGATGACGAGAATCGGTCCAAGATCTTCTTGGTTGAAAGATACCACAAGTGGACCTTCGAAGATGAGAAGGCTATGCTGCCCCCAAGTAAAGGAGTTTCTGAAGCTGCGCCAAAAGTTGGATGACGAGAAGATGCCTCTTGTCGACAAGTTTGTCGTTGGAGGAATCGTCTCTAAACTTCCTGCGGGTTGGAGCAACTTCTATGCAAGGATGCACCGCAAGAAGCTGGACATATGTATGGAAGATCTCCTGCAAGAGATCCATGTTGAGGACGAGATGCGCTCTCAACAGAAGATGGATTCTCTGTCCAAACAACTGGCGAAAGCAAATCTGGTCCAAACCAGAGAGTACAAGGGAAAGCAGGTGGCTTCTCCTCACAAGAAGAAGAAGGACTTCACTAATCTGAAAGTGAAGAGTCTTTCATTCAAGAATCAGAAGTCCAAGTCCCATGTGACTAATGTGGCAAGAAGGGCCACTACAAAAGTGACTGCAAGGAACCAGAAAAAGGTGAGCCTAGTAAGGTTTCTTTGGTTACTAATCTGGTTGCAATGATAGCGCAGGTTGCAAATGTGGGGGTCGACTCGGACTGGTGGATAGACACTGGTGCGACATGTCATGTCTGCTCAGACAAGGAATGGTTCGACTCCTATGAGCCAACTTCCGAGAAAGTCATAATGGCAAACCAGGCACAAGCTGAAGTACTGGGGATCGGGACGGTGGAGCTGAAACTCACATCGGGGAACACTCTGACGCTTCAAGGAGTGAAACATGTTCCTGCAATTGCTAAGAACCTGATCTCTGGGAGCCTGCTTTGTAACGCAGGCTTGAGGATGGACATCAATGCTGGCCAGATGGTGATGTCCAAGAAGGGTACATTCTTCGAAAAAGCTTTCCAGACTGAAGGAATGTACAAAATTCAGCTTGTTGTAACCCAGAAAAATGATATTAATGCTATTTCTACTTTGAACTATTCTTTTGAGTTGTGGCATAATAGGCTAGGACATGTTCATTGTAAAAGGATTAACAAGATGTCTAGCCTAGGACTTATCTCCAAGTGTGGGGGTAAGGTAGAGAAATGTGAAGTGTGTGCTCAGACGAAGATCACAAGGAAACCCTTTCACGGGGTCCATCGAAGCACAGATCTTCTGGAGTTGGTTCACTTAGATATCTGTGATTTCAAGCAATTCTCTACAAAAGCCGGGATGAAGTATTTTATTACTTTCATCGATGACTTCTCAAAGTATGCTTTTGTCTACCTGCTCAAGTCTAAAGACGAAGCATTCGAGAAGTTCAAGGAGTTCAGGGCCGAGGCTGAACGGCAAACTGGACAACAACTCAAAAGGCTAAGGAGTGATCGAGGCGGGGAGTATCGGTCTCATGATTTCTCATCATTCTGTAAAGAACATGGAATCATAAATGAGACGACGGCTCCGTACTCTCCTCAATCCAACGGAGTAGCAGAAAGGAAGAACAGAACGTTGACAGAGATGATGAACTCTATGCTGTTGACTGCGGGTCTTCCAAAGAGCTTCTGGGGATAAGCTGCATTAACGGCTACTTTCATTCTCAATAGAGTACCGTATGTAACTTCGGACATAACACCTCATGAACTCTGGTTCAAAGTCAGACCTAACTTGAATGTCATTCGAGTGTGGGGGTGTCTGGCTTACGTGAAGCTCCCAGATATGAAGATTCAGAAGCTGGGGACTAGGACCACTAAGGCTATCTTCTTGGGTTATGCCGAGAAGAGTGATGCTCGGAGATTCTTTGATATAGAATCAAATCATATCATTGAATCTCGCGATGCTGAATATTTTGAAGACAAGTTTGCAAGGCACAAAAATATTGTTCTCGCGGATCTTCCGGAGAATGATGAGAGTGCAAAGCAGACAGAAGTCCTTAAAGAACCAGTAGTCCAAGAAGAAGCTATTGTCGAAGAGACACCAGTTGAACCAGAACTCGCTGAGCCGTCAACTAAGCGAGTAAGGAGGCCGAAAGACTTCGGAGATGACTTCGTCACTTATCATGTGGAAGCAGATCCGCTTACCTATGATGAAGCGATGAAGACCAGAGATATTGTATTCTGGAAGGAGGCGATAGACAATGAGATTGACTCAATCACCTCCAATAATACATGGGTGTTAGTTGACCTGCCAGAAGGAGCAAGACCCATCGGATGCAAATGGATCTTCAAGAAGAAGATGAAAGCAGATGGAACCATCGACAAATTCAAGGCCAGGCTAGTGGCCAAAGGGTTTGCTCAGAAACAGGGGATCGACTATTTTGATACTTATGCTCCAGTAGCTCGGATGACAACCATCAGATTGTTAATTGCTCTAGCAGCAATACACAAACTAGTGATACATCAGATGGATGTGAAAACGGCATTCCTTAATGGCGAGCTGACAGAAGAGATCTACATGCAACAACCAGAAGGTTTTGTCGTCAGAGGTCTGGAAGACAAAGTCTGCAAGTTGATGAAGTCTCTGTATGGTTTGAAACAAGCTCCCAAAATGTGGCATGAGAAGTTTGACAAAGTGATAAGGTCAAATGGCTACAAGGTCAGTGAAACAGACAAGTGTGTCTATACTAAGTTTGCTGACGGAAGAGGAGTTATCGTTTGTCTATACGTTGACGACATGCTAATTCTAGGTACGGATTTAAGCTGTGTCACAGAGACAAAGAAATTTCTCTCGACCAAGTTCAGTATGAAGGACTTGGGGGATGCCGATGTTATCTTGGGGCTCAAGATCATCCGGTCAGGCACGAGAATAGCACTGTCACAATCTCATTACATTGAAAAAATGCTCACTCGATACGGGTATCAAGATCTTCCTATAATTGATACACCGTACCGGAGTGATCAGAAGCTGGAGCCAAATTCGAGAGAAAGCGTCAAGCAATTGGAGTACGCCAGCGTCATCGGAAGCTTGATGTACGCTACTACTGCCACAAGGCCTGACATAGCTTTTGCGGTGGGAATGCTGAGTCGGTTCACTAGCAACCCAGGCGTTGAACACTGGAATGCTGTGAAGCGTGTTATGAGATATCTTAAAAAGACTCAGACATTTGCACTATACTACAGCGGAGATCCGTCAGTAGTGGAAGGCTTCAGTGATGCTAGCTGGTGTTCAGAGGTGGAGAGCGAGTATTCTACAGGTGGATTCATATTCGCCTTGGGCGGAGCTGCTATATCATGGAAATCGAAGAAGCAGACAATGTTATCTCGCTCCTCCATGGAATCTGAATTCTTTGCATTGGATGCTGCTGCAGATGAAGCAGAGTGGCTTCGAGAGCTCATGTATGATCTTCCAGTGGTTGGAGCTCAGATACCGACAATCCCGATATACTGTGACAACCAGGCGGCAGCAGCAGTAGCATCAAATGAACTCTTTAACGGGAAGAAGAGGACTGTGCGGTTAAAGCACAGAGCAGTGAACGATCTCATCAAACGAGGCGTCATTGCAGTGATCGATGTTCGGAGTCAGGAGAACCTGGCGGATCCGTTCACGAAAGGCCTCAAACGATAGCTGGTCGAGGACACAGCAAGGAAGATGGGTTTAAAGGCATTCTAATATTGTGTCATTATAATCCTATCAATAAATTTTATGTTATTGGTTCAAAGAGAAATCTACCAGATATCTAATTTTTGATTCAAGGGAGAACTATTGACTGGAAAAATATTAGTTAATAGTGGGTACTTGTTCTGCGGAACATGGAAGGGTTTCGAACCCAGAACCACTGTTGTCTACTATGAATTTTCTACGGAAAATTGATCCTGTGGGAAGGATGGCATAATGCCTTAATGAGTTCTCAGACTGAGTGAAGGTCTGTTATGCTTTACAAGAAGCATGGTAGCACAGCACTACAAGGAGTGTGACTCCATGCTATGTGTGGCGGTGACTCCACCATGAGGTTCTCGAAGGAGGTAAATCCTCGGCTATGTTAGCCAAGTCACAGCGGCGTAGCACCGCAAATAGGCAGTTGGCCTAATGCTGTATATTGAATTAAAGAGGGATGTAGTCAGCACTACAAAGAGGAGGTGTTCCTCATGTTACGGGTGGCACGACACCACAATGAGGTAAACCCGGCTAGGGATAAAGCCTCGGCCTTGCAAGCCATGTCGTAGCGGCGTAACACCGCACAGAAGCGTAAGGCTTCATGCTGGGTAGTTTGGCACTACAAAGGGGCTAGACCTCATGCTACGGGTAGTATGACACTACGATGAGGTTCCCGGTGATTCGGGATAAGGTCCTCGGCTTAAGGCCATGTCATAGCGGCGTAGCACCGCAAAGGAAGCGTTGGACGCTTCATGCCATGTCTCTTTAATAAAGAACTCACCTATAATGTATGGACAGAAAAATAGGCCGTTTCTTGAGGGTAAATTTGTAGACGCCCAAAATACATACATTGAAATCCAGGCTGGCACAAGGCCTTTAATGTGCAGCCAGAAGCACAGATAACTACATTATGTGAGTGGGAAAAATTATAGTTGTGGTACAGAATTCAAGGCGTAGTCCATTCTTGTATCATACTGTTGTTCAACCCATGCGGGAAGATTCAAGTCGTCAGCGACATCTATCCTAATGCATAATGGACAGTTATTATGTGGAACGCTTAACTCATATATATAGAGATATGTGGGGGATTGTTGGTGTTTTATTCTATGTGTTGTGTGTGTTCACAACATTCTATTGTTAAAAGATAGTCCCACATCGGAAAATCACACCAATATGTATCTCTATATATTACTTATGAAGGAATAGAGAGATGCACATGGGTTGAGGCCCAATGGAGGGTGCCATGTGGGGGGATTTTACATAGAGGTGAGAATAAGAAACCAACTTTTGGCCAAAAATGAAAATAGATTGGAGCTAAGCCCCGAAGGGGCTTAGCGACTCGGGCTCGGACTTGGGCTTGGGCTTGGGCTAATGGGCTTTTGAGGCTTAATGTGGCTTTTTGATGGCACTTTGCACTTAGCACGACAGCTCGTCGCTAGGCGCATTGTGCGCTTTAGTTGCGCTCGTGCGCGAGCCTCTGCGCGGCCTGCGTGGCGTACGGGACGTACTGAGCGTACGGGACGTACGGGTCGTACGGGTCGAGCGGGTCGAGTGGGCCGTTCAAATTATGTAACGTCCGCGGGTCTTGTGGGCTCAGATCCGGAAATGGCTCAGATCCAGAAAATCCGGATCTGGCATTAAACCAGGACGTGCGTTCAGAATTTGAAAAGCCCATCTCGTGCCAATAATATCAGAAGCATCTCCTCTCTCTAAGGTTACAGAAAATAATCAGAGAATTTCCAGAGAGAGAGAGAAGTGCTGCTGCTATTCCGAGGAGTCGTCGACATTTTTGGCCAGCGTTCTAAAGTTCTCTTCGAACTTGCTGGTTCCTGGAGGCTTGTCCGTAAGGCGGATATAGCTTTGAGCGTCGGTGATCTTTCACCCCAGCAGGCTTTCTTCTTCCTCTGTTGCCTTCGAGAATACCGTCGCTTCTCTTTAGAAGTTATACGGTTCTATTGCCTTCGAGAATACCGTCGAGAATACCGTCGCTTCTCTTTAGAAGTCATACGGTTCTGTTGCCTTCGAGAAATATTACGAAATCTTTTTAGATTCCCGTAATACAACATCACCTTCTTTAAGGTGTTGTTGCTGGAAACATTGTCTTTACAATAGTTTCTGAATTCGTGGTTTTCCATCGATTGTTCGTCAAGGGACTAACAGGTATTACGCTCGTACCTCATCAAATCTCAATAGGCAAGGCCCCTAAACAGAACCCGAGATTACTTACTTGTCAATGGAAAATCTCGAACATACTCTAGACTGTAGTACTCCATAGTAATGGAAAATCTCGAACATACTCTAGACTGTAGTACTCCATAGTAATAATTTTAGTTGGAATGCGGCACGAAGAAGACCTACAACCACTTACTTATAAATAATAAGCTTTAATAACCAAAATGATAATAACACGATTTTAACCATAGATCAAAAAATACATTAAGAGAGCCACTATGACGAGATGAACTAATTTATTTCTTATTTTTTAAAATTTTTTTTATTATTCTAATAGTTACTTTGTCATTTTGTTTCCAAATGATACTGTTTTATTTGTCTTATTTGTCTTATTTTGTCTTTTTTTTTATTTGTCTTATTCGACTATTAGAAGAAAAAAATTCACTAAGGTTATTCAAGTAGTTACTTTATTATCTTTTCTTTTGAGAAGATTTTATTTGTTAAATTGATTGATAAAATTGGTATACGAGAAAAAAAAAAATTATAAAATTCGATTAGAAAAATCGAGTATATCCATCCGTTCAAGAAACCTCACTTTCTAACCCTGCTCTAGGCTCCGAGAATTCTCGGACAGGCCCTGATACATTGATTGTGTTCCATACTAACAGCTCGAGCTTTTGAATGACTACAGGGATGCGATGCGTCGGCGTTGCTAGTCGGGTCGGACAGCGAGCTGTCCATAGTACCAAACTGGAATCTGAGGCCGTCAGCCTTGAAAGCCATCAATGATCTCCGCGCCCTCATCGACGAAGCTTGCGGACTGGTAGTCTCCTGTGCTGATGTTGTCGTCCTCGCCGGTCGTGACTCTGTTGTACTGGTAAAATAAACCTCTCTGAGCTTGTCAATTATGTTATGCTATTTTGAAAGAAGGAAGGAAAGTAATTACTTATGGAAAATGATATATGGTCGACGTATGGAAAATTATATATGGTCCGCGATGTGCATCTGTCGTCTGTAACTTCTGATTGGATCCTCCAGCTTCACATTTAAGGGTTTTTTTTTTTTTTTTTTTTTTGTAATGCCGGATACGCTACTTTGTGCATACTGTATTATATGTCTATTGGGTCCACTGTTCTCAACTCCCACCAAATAAATAGAAGGAATAATACGTTTCCGTGGCTCGATCCACTGATCTTCCACCATCCAGCCGGGATCTTATATCTCTCATCGGTAACTACAAGAGCCATTCGAGTTCGGTAGCTTCACATTTAAGTTGATGTTCACTTTTACCATTTGCAATTTCTGATGTTATGCACTCCTAAAATAAAATTTTGCAAAAAATAAGCATTGAGAAGCTAGAGCTACGAGTTATGTAATAAGTATTGCTAGCTATTGTTTATAAATTTTTTTCTTAGTTCTTACAATAATAATTTTAAAGAAACACGTCCTAAGAAAGAAAAAAAAAATTAAGTCGAGATATATTCTGCCAGACGGACTTAAGAATTCATACATTTCAGAATTTGGGTTGTTTGGTTTGGTCGGTTAGTTTTGGTGAAAGATTGAAGTATGAATGAGAGTACAAAGTTCAAGTCATCTCAACTTTCTTGGTGCTTATTTTCGTTCGAGTATTACGGAAATTGTCTATCAGGGCCGACCCAAAGGGTGGGAGAGCTCGACGACCGTTCCAAGCTTTCTTAACATGCAACACCTCCAAAAAGAATCCAAGATTACTTAGTAGTATAACCAACTCTTGTAATGAGAAGACCGAGACATATTCTAGACTAGAGGTGAGCATTATTCGATTTTGAATTGAGAAACGAATCGAATGGAATAAGAGATTAAGTTCGATTTAAAAAAATTCAATTCGGTTACGATTTTGAAAATACTAAATTTTTTATTCGATTTTGGTTTCGGTCCAAACTCGAATAATAAAATTTTGTTTATATATATATATATATATATATATATATATATATATATATAAAAGAGAGAGAGAGGGGTATATACTAGATATATATATAGGTGTATACTATAGGTATATACTAAATATATCTAGATATATTTAGTTACTATATATATATATATATTTTTAAAAGCGCAAATAAATTGGATAAATCAAAAACCGAATCGATTTAATTCGGTTTGATTTGGCTATGTGCTATTTCGGTTCGGTTTCGTTTTGCTTATTCGATTTTGATCTAATTCGATTTTCGTTTATTCGATTCGTTTTGAAGGAATTAACCGAATGCTCGCCCATATTCTAGACCCACTTAAATAGTACTATGTAATAATAATTTTAGTATAAGTCAACCCAAAAATGACATACACCCACTTATACATAGTAAGTTTTAGTAACAAAAATGGTAATAATTTGGTTCGAGCCATATGATCGAGAAATATATTAAGAGAGTCATTGCCACTAGACCAATGCTTTTTTTTTTTTTTGAAAACCAGAACATTTTGCTGAAGATTTATCTCCTTATGAAAATGTTTTTTTGGTTGGATTTGTTATTATCTCCAAATGATTTTGTTTTAATTAATCTTGTTTGACTGTTAAAAAAATACCAGTAAGGAAATTTATATTTTGGTTTTCGAGAAAATTTTATTTGTTAAATTGATTGACAAAATTAGTATCCGAAAATAAAAACATAAAATTTATTTAGGAAAATCGAATATTTTTTTATTTATCTGTTCAAAATGCCTCACTTTGACTTCGAAAATTTATTTAGCAAAACTTAGGGGAGGCCTAGCTTCACCGTGGCAACCTCATTGTTAGAAATTTACCAGTAGCAAATATTGGCTAAAACATAACCCTTGCCGTATCACAACATTGTCGTAGTGATAAAACTTTGCCAAAAGAAAATTATATGTTTGGTTTACAACCAAACTTTTACAACCTTTTTACAACTTACACCTATTTGCTGACATGTGGACCAGGCCACCACCTGGCCCACATGTCAGAAAATGGGTGAGTGGTTGTAAGAAGGTTGTAAATGTTTGGTTGTAACTGTAGCATTGCTCATGTTTTAAGACCAAAATACAATTATGATATCTATAATCTAAATATTTTTAAAATTTGGACACGTTGTATTATATGTCTTTTGAATCCATTGTCCTCATTTCTTACCATTTTTATAAAAAATAATAATAGGTCTTTGTAGTTCGATCTATTGATGTTCTACCATAAGGACTTGTTTGGTAAAATAGATTTGGTTTTGGATTTGGATTTAAAAATCCAAAAATCAAATCCAAATCATGGATTTCTAAATCCAAATCCAAATCCAACTCCAACAAAATATAGAATTTGATAAACTAGAATTATGATTAATAATTATGATAATAAAATATTATTTAATAAAATAATAAATAAATAATTTATTATTTATTTATTTATATTATATTTATAATTATGATTAAACAATTAATTTATTATTATAATTATAAAAATAGTTATGATTAACAAATTATTAATTAAGATTATAATAATGATTATACGCTATTAATAAATTATTAATTAAAATTTTAATAATATATTAAATAATAAATTATTAATACCGATGAAAATTATGATTAATATATTATTAATTAAGATTATAATAAAATAGTAACTAATAATTTATAATTAAGACTAATAAATTATTAATTAATATTATAGTTAAATATTTATTTATAAATTATTGGCTTAATTGCACTTTGATAACTTCAACTACTCCTGTTTTTCAACTTGATACCCTAAACTTTTTTTTGTAACAAATTGATACCCGAAATTTTTTTTGGACGAAAATACCCTTGGTCAAACTTGAATATTACCCCCCCACCCCCCACAACCCTCACACCCCCCACCACCCCACCCCCCTTCCCGCTTCCGGCCACCCCCCCTCCCGCTTCCGGCCACCCGCCCCCGCCTCTCCTCCTAGGACACGGCAGCGTGGGAGAAGGGGGGCTGGGGGAGGGTGGACGGAAGCGGGAGGGGGGGTGTCACGCCCCAGAACCAGAATACTGGAGAGCGGGGGCGTACATAGCCAGCTACGTATATTGAAATGGAATCCATCTCGCTATACGGTCACGGCTGTCTAGATATGAGGGTTTACTACAAGCCAACGGTCTCTTAAGGTCAAGCCTATTGTCTCAATCTCAAGCAAGTAATATAGTTACAAGATGTTTGACCACCAAATATACAATAAAAGGCGTCCCAAATATTACATATTGGATGATCATGAAGCTAGTCGTACAAAATGTCAAGACTAGCAAGAGTTCAGTCATACATGATCAACCCTAGGATTTGTTAATCATGTTACAGCCCGTAGGCAGACAGTAAGTAATTGCATTGAGCTAACAGGTGCTCGTCGGCTAAATGTCTCAAAAGAATAATTTTACAATGAAGTGAGTGAAACAAAATGGAAAATCCACTCGTAGCCCGGGTTCCTTCTAGACGCCACCATCGGGCTGGAGGTTCGGTAGATCCTCGGGTGCTGTCCCGAAATCTGGCCACACAAAACCAGCTGGGTCAAACCCCAGAAAGAGCAAGTGCCACAAAGGAGGCCACGAAATAAGAACAAAACCAGCATATCAGAACATAAGAAACTGGAAGAAAAGTACAAGTAATAAAAGTACAGCAGGACAATAAACGACTAGGGACATAGAACCATTCCGGGAGCCAGATTACAACCCGTAAACCAAATAAGGACCGGGGTTGTAACCCTTCTCCTGAATAGCCCTTGTCTCTATTCATTTACAGTTAAAGATAAGTAAACAATCGTGCACAGGAGTACCAGGGTACAGGGACTAGACAAGACTTAGACAGGGCTAGCCACCGTCCATTCACAAGCGGCCAAGCAATTACTACGGCTTACTACTTTAACTAACTAGGGTTATCACAAGCCTAATTACTAACAAGATGCAATGAGAATTTCCCAGTCCCAAGCCCTGCAGACTATCCAGTTATCCTTCCGCGGGTTGAGAGTATGTTTGGGTACATCGCCCAGGAGACGATATACCCTTAGGTGACTTAGAGGGTGCAACACATGATAGTATGCTGGAAATGTGCTCTACTCGTTGGCAAGCTACAAGTCCATTAAAGCACCCAGATAACGAGATTGACTGTGACTGAAAATTCTCCATGAACTAGAGTCTGATCTAATCATTAGCCTAATCCATATTTAGTGCGAATCCCTGACCGTGGGAACCAGGGAGTCACGTCCTAGACATGATGCAAGACAAGACAGGTGGATTGCACAAGCAAGCAAGCGGGAACACCCACGGTGTCAGAGTTGGTTACAAGAGTCAAGTTAGCCATCGCAACAGCATCAAGTCAAGTCAGGTCAAGTTACAAGTTACAAGTCAAGCGTGCACCCCATCGGGTCACTACCAAGAAGATCAGAAAGTACTGGGATCATAAATCACAGAAATTACGAAAAACGTACTAGTCATAGTAAATACTGAAAATCGTGTCAGGTCGTGTTGGGTCAAGATAGTCGTGCTGTGTGGAATAAGATCTCAAAACCCAATCCACAAAAGAGAAGCCAAGTTCAGGAAATAAAACCAAATCTTTTGGAAAATGGGTTGCGCAAGGGGTGGATGGCGCAGGAGATGAATGGCGCAGGGGTCAAGTGCGCCAGGGGATGGGTGGCGCAGGGGATGGATGGCGCAGGAGATGGATAGCGCAGGAGATGGATGGCGCAGGAGATGGGTTGCGCAGGAGGTGGATGGTGCAGGAGATGGATGGCGCAGGAGATGGATGGCGCTGAGTCGGGTTGCGCAGGAGGTGGTTGGCACAGGAGATGGATGGCGCAGGAGATGGATGGCGCAGGGGCCCAAGTCGACTAGGAGCGAGCGCGGTTCGCCAAAGGGCGGGCTGCGCGGTCGGCACTGCGCTAAAGAGCGCTGGCCGAGGGGAGGATGCGCGATTCAGCCTTGCGCTAAAGAGCGCAAGCTGAAGTCTTCTTCTCCAGGCCGAGAAGAAGCTCAAGAACACCAAAAATTTTAATTCTTCATATCTAGGTCAAATCGAAACGAAATCTAGATTTTCAAAGGTCTAACTTGTGTAAAATTGAATTCTCTTCCACATGGAAGCATCAAAACAAGCAAAAATCAAATTTAATAGATCAAAATCAAGAATTTCCGAAAATGGTTAAAATCTAGATCTAGAAAAATGGAAGCTCCAAATCATAAAATGCCAAGTTCTAATGTTGTTCACCATGGCCTAATCTAGCTAATGGACAAATAAAATAGGGTTCTCATGTGGTGGCAAGGTGCACTTGCCTATGGTGTTGGTGTTGTGTGAAGGAAGGAAGAAGAAGATGGAGGAGAAAATAAATGAAAGTAAAGAGGAGAGAGAAAAGTTAGGTGGGATTAAATGAGGGTGGGTTGTGGTGGAATGAAGGTTGAGTATAGGCTAAGGTGTTCCAAGCATATTAAACCAAACCAAACCAATCCTACTCCACAAAATAAAACCAAGCCATGTCAAAACCCATTTTGCGAGAAAACCCAAAATCTGCAAGTCGAGCCAAAATACAATTACAGGCCAAAATCCGAGAAAAGAAAATACAAGTCCGAAATACATGCAAGCTTAATTCAAATACGTATTCCGAATATGAGCATTACAGGGGGAGACGGCCGGAAGCGGGAGGGGGGGGAGGCGGCCGGAAGCGGGAGGGAGGGGGGTGGCCGGAAGCGGGAGAGAGGGTGGCCGGAGGGGGGGCGGGGCGGGAGGGAGGGGGGCTGGGGCTGTGTGGGAGGAGGGGGGGCAGGACGGGAGGGAGGGGGGCTGGGGCTGTGCGGGAGGAGGGGGTGGCCGGAGTGGGGCCGGGGGGGGGAGGGGAGAAGGGGAGAGGGAAGGGATAAGGGCATTTTCGAAATTTTTAAAATTTTAGGTATGAAGTTGAAAAAAAATAATAGTTGAGGTATTAAGTTGTTGAGTAAAATAGTTTAGGGTATAAAGTTGAAAAACGGGAATAGTTGAGGGTATCAAAGTGCAATTTAGCCATAAATTATTAATTAAAATTATAGTTACAATAAATAAATTATTATAATAATGATAAATAAATTATTATATCAAGACTATAATTATAATTAATAAATTAATATTTTTTTATTAATATTATAATTAAGATTAATAAATTAATCAATTATTAATTAAGATTACAATAAGACTATGATTATAATTAAAGATTATAATAATTATGATTAATAAATTATTATAATTATAATTAATAAAGCTATAAATTATTAAATAATATTATTATAAAATATTAAAATAAAATTATAATTTACTAAATTATTAATCAAGATTATAATTATAATTAATAAATTATTAATTAAATATTATAATTATGAATAATAAATTATTCAATTATTAATTAAGATTATAATAAGACTAAGATTATAATGGAAGATTATTAAATTACAAATTATTAACTATGATTGTAATTGTGATTAAAATATTAATAATTAAGATTATTATAAAATAGTTTAATGAACTACTAATTAAGATTATAATAAGACTAATAAATTTTTAATTATGATTATAATTGAATATTAATTAATAAAATTATTTATAGTTATGATTAGTAAATGACTATAATTATGATTATAGTTATGATGAATTAAATTGTAAATTATTAATTAAGATTATTATTAAATATTAAATAATAAAGTATTAATTAATAAATTATAAATATAGATTATAATTATGATAACTAACTATTAATTATAAAAAAATTAATTTTTAAAACAATAATAATGACTAATTTTAATTAATTTTTTAAAAAATAATAATTGTAAAAAATTAATATATAAAACATAACGAATTATTAATTAATTAATTAACTAATTATTTATTTATTTATTTATTAGTTTTAACTAAATATTTAATATAACAACGAAATTATTAAAAGATAATTTATTTTTTTCCTCCAAAATCCAACTTTCTTCCAAATCCAAATTTTAGATTTTGTTATACTTTCTATATCTAAATCCATCTACAACCAAACATATAATTCCATAAATTTAATTTCAAATCCATAAAATTTTAAAATTTACTTTTAAATACGATTTATCAAACAGATCCTAAAGTCAACATCTTATATTTGATTCCTTCAGTTTCAAATAGGCAAATGGTAAGCCTAAATGTCGCACTAAAATATTAAAAAATTGAAAGAAGTAAGTACAAACGGTCAACCACATAATGTAGACCCAAGTGTCACAAAACGGGTCAAATTTTGGATGGAATAAAGAAAAGAATAATATAATTTCACTCTTTGGCAGCCTACTATTCTCCCAAAAGAAAAGTAGAAAATACTAAAAAGAAAAGAGAGAGAAAAAAAAAAACGAAAGAAAGTAAAAGAAAATCCATTCGTTAATTCAAAGAAAAGATCCCACGCCAAAACCCTCAGAAATTGGGAGATGCGCGAGTTCCAAATCTTCGATTCACTTCCGACGTAAGTCGTAGCACGGCTGAGCAGGTCCGTCCTCTCATGGCGAAGCGGGTATACCAAGTTTGGAGAGGAAGTAATGTGAGATTTTTTTTCTTTTTCTTTTCTGGCTCTTTCCTTTTTGTAGACTGAATTTTAGTTGAAATTGGGGACATGTGCATGCTCAATCTTGACTTTTTCGAGTTGCGCAGTGTTCAATTTTGTTTCTTGGTGGTGGAAATCGCTGGTTTGTGGATGGTATGGTGCGTTTATGAGGATTTTTTTCAGTTTTTAGTGGGGTTTGAGTCGAAATTAGGAACACGGGCATGCTTAATGTTGAGTTTTTTTAGTTGGACAGTCTTCAATTTTGCACCTTGGGTGGTGAAAATTGCTGCTTTGGTGTTTGCTTTGATCAAGGGATGATATGGTGTGTTGTTGAGGCTTTTTTCAATCTCTAGAGTGGTTTTAGTTGAAATTAGGGACATGGGCATGCTTAAGTTTGAGTTTTTTGAGTTGGGTTGCATTCAAGTTTGCATCTTGGTGGTGGAAATTGCTGATTCGGTGTTTGATTTGACAAGGAATGATATGTTCTGTTGTGTGCTTAAGGATTTGTCGGTTTCTAGAAAGACTTTAATTGGCATGCGTAGTCTTGAGTTTTTCAAGTTGGGTTGTATTCAATTTTGCATCTTGGTGGTGGAAATTTCTGGTTTGGTGTTTGTTTTGACAAGGAATGATGTGTTCTGTTGTATGCTTGAGGATTTGTCAGTTTTTAGAGCAACTTTAGTTGAAGTTGGGCACCTGGGCATGTTTAATCTTGCGTTTTTCGAGTTGGGTATTGTTCAATTTTGCACTTAGTATGTGGTTAATTGTTGGATTGGTGTTAGTTTTAGTCCAGGAATAATGATAGGTTCTATAGTGCTGTGTGCTTGAGGATCTTAGTTGATATTTGGAACCTGGGCTTGCTTTATCTTGTGTGTTTTCGAGTTGGCTAGTCCTTGACTTTGCACTTGGTTGTGGAAATTGAAGGTTTTGT
The DNA here is from genome assembly GCA_029216955.1 of Iris pallida. Taxonomy (NCBI): domain Eukaryota; kingdom Viridiplantae; phylum Streptophyta; class Magnoliopsida; order Asparagales; family Iridaceae; genus Iris; species Iris pallida. The sequence goes on from JANAVB010027997.1 coordinate 9,630,719, forward strand.
GTTTGTTTTGGTCAAGGAATAATGGGTTTCAGTGGCAGGTCATGTAGTGTTGTGTGCTTGAGGATTTCATCACTCGACAGAGTGATTCTAGTGGGAATTGAACATCTGGTCATGCTTAATCTTCTGTTTTTGGAGTTGGGCCGTGTTTAATTTTGCACTTGTTGGTGGGAATTGTTGATTGGGTCATGTTGTTTTTGTCAAGGAATAATAGGTTATGATTGGTAGGCTATGTTGTGTTGTGTACTTGAGGATTTCTCACATTTTGGAGTGGTTCTAGTGGAATTGGACATCTGGGTACATGTAATCTTCCGTTTTTCGAGCAGGGTAGTGTTCAATTTTGCGCCTCACGGTGGATATTGTTGGTTTGGAGTATGGAATTTTACTTCATTTGGTCAAGCAATAATCGGTTTTGATTGATAGGTTATCGTTGTATTGTATGCTTGAGGTTTTATCACTTTTAGAGTGATTTTAGTGGAATTAGGCATCTGGGTATAGCTAGTCTTTCGTTTTTTACTTTTTTGAGTTGGGCAGTTTCCAATTTTGCACATGGTGGAAATTGTTCGTTGGTGTTTGCTTTGGTCAAGGGATAATGCATTTTGACTTTTGATTTGTAGGTTATGTTCTGTTGTGTCCTTGAGGATTTCTCGCTTTTTAGAGTGATTTTAGTGGAAATTTGCAACTGTGTATGTCTAGTCTTTCGTCTTTCTAGTTGGGTACTGTTTGATTTTGCACTTTGTGGTGGAGATTGTTGGTCTGGAGTATAGCAGTCATGTTTATTTTCGTCAAGGAATAATGTGTTTTGATTGATAGGTTATGTTCTGTTGTTGGTTTGAAGTGTTATGTGCTTGATGGTTTCTCTCACATTTAGAGTGATTTTAGGGGAATTGGGCATCTGGGTATGTCTGCTTTTGTGTTTGTTGAGTTGGGGTAGTCAGTTTTGCACATGGTGTTGGAAACTGTCAGTGGTATATGGGGCGTTGTGTTTGCTTTTGTCGAGGAATAATGGGTTTTGATTTATAGGTTACAGTGTGTTGTGTGCTTGAGAATATCTCACATTTTAGAGTGATTGCTTTCTAGTGTTTTGCAGTATACTGTGAGGGAAAGAGTACTTGTTCATCACCATTATGTTAAATTGGTCGAAGTTGAGAAGACAGAGGGGCAAAAAGTTATTGAACCAGTTGACACCCTAGCACCTTCCACATTCTTCAACTGTTTCCCCCCTTGCCCATAACTTTTGTAGATCTGTTATGTTTAATGCCCTTCAATTTGTTATCAGCCTTGTCTAGATACAGGTAAATATGCTTAAATCTGGTACGATGTTATGCCAATAAGCGAATTGTACCATTAGCCTGACACCAGCCGCACCACTCATTTTACGAGTTTTTTTTCTCTCCACATTCTAGGTAGTAAACAGTTGCTGTTTGGGGACAACTATCTTCTTGGTTGTTTTTTGATTGTTCAACTACCTCTATGAGTTAATGACACTGAAGGAGTAGGTGTGGCATGTCCTGCTGATGGGTTGTTGGGTCCACGGCGATGCAAGAACCTCAGCATTCATGAGCTGAGTTTTACTGCACACATTTATCCACTGAACAGAAACACGATGCAGACCCGGATATCGATGTCGAGTCGTGCCACATGAGGATAGCTATGTGTGATGGAGAACTCTGGGATGAGAGACATGATCCACAGATGATAGCTTTTACAGTGGAGAAGTTGTTCGGCATGTGATGGTACCACCAGTTGCCTGCATGCAAATTCCACTTTTCAGTTCGTACTCTGTTACAGGCTGACACTGTTTGTTGATCTCTGCAATGTGGGAGAGGAGAAAGTTGTCTAGTAGGTCAGAGATCCAGGAGCGAGAGAAGGGTCAAGGAGGGAGGTGGTGGGGTCTACTTGTTGATTTGTTTGGAGATTTCTTTTCATGTAATGTGCCTTCATGCGAAGTAGCTTATTTGTGGGAATGAACTAGCTAGCTCATAAACGGTGTGTGTTTCAGTTTGTTTTTACTTGTCTTGTTATACTTCTTCTCCTCCACAATTTCCTCTTTTAGTATGCCTTTCTTTTCCTTCTTGACCCCTTTAACAAATTTTTTGTCTGTGTTGCACCTGTATGGAAAACACATTTGACGAGTTGATTATGAGTCTTTATCCAAGGCTTAGCACTCAATACGATGAAGGACGAATTCAATTGATTTTATTACTTGTAGAGAATAATTGTTGTATATTTTATTGATTGGCTACTCCACTACTTATAGGGAGTCTAGCTCCTCTTCATACTACATTTTCCAATGTGGGACTAAGTCCCTTATTAGTTCTCAACACTCCCCCTCAAGATGGGCGATAGATATTAATCATTCCCATCTTGTTACATAGCTTCGACAGACTTAATGAACTAAGACCCTTAGTCAGACAGTCTGCCACTTGTTCTTCTGAGCAAACATGATCAGTCTTCAGTATCCCTTGTTCCAGCTTCTCTTTGATGAAGAATCGATCGATCTCGATGTGCTTCGTTCTGTCGTGCTGAACTGGATTGTTAGCTAATACTTATTGCAGCTTGACTATCGCTCAGGAGACGTAACGGTGCTCCCTTGTCCAGCTTCAACTCTGTCAGCAACGCTTTCACCCACAGCAACTCCGACACTCCTAAAGCCATTGCTCTGTATTCTGCTTCAGCTGTAGACCGTGCTACCACTGACTGTTTCTTGCTTCTCCATGAGACCAAGTTTTCTCCTACAAAGACACAATATCCCGTGGTAGACCTTCTATCGTCTATGCAGCTCGCCCAGTCTGCATCGCAGTATCCTTCAACTTCTATACATCCATTCTTCTTGAACCCTAGCCCTTTCTCCGACGTCTCTTTCAGATATCTCAAGATCTGAAACACTGCATCCATATGACCCGTTCTTGGATCATGCATGTAGCGACTTACTACACTCACCGCAAATGAGATATCAGGGCGAGTGTGCCCCAGATAAATCAATCTCCCTACAAGTCGTTGATATCTTTCACGATCAACTGGCTCTCCTGCTTCTGCTCCCAACTTGCACTTCTGGTCAATTGGAGTGACTGCTGCTTTGCATCCCAGCATCCCTGTCTCCTTCAGCAGATCTAGTGCGTATTTTCTCTGTGAGAGAACAATTTCTTGTTCGCCTTCACACACCTCGATACCTAGAAAGTACCTCATCGCTCCTAAATCCTTCACCTCAAACTCCTTCGCGAGTTTTGACTTCAGCTTAGCGATCTCGACTTCATCATTACCTGTGATTACTATATCATCCACGTATACAGCAAGTATAGTGATGTGGCCTCTTGCATGCTGAAGAAAGACCGTATGATCTGCATTTGCTTGATGGTATCCCATGCCTGTAACAGCCTTTCTGAATCTGTCAAACCAGGCTCGAGGAGATTGCTTGAGTCCATATAGCGACTTCTTTAGTTTGCACACTTTTCCATGCGATGTCCCTCCGTCTGATTCTGTAGTCTAGTACTCTGGCGGGAGTTCCATGTACACTTCTTCTTGTAGGTCCCCATGGAGAAAGGCATTCTTCACATCTAACTGGTATAGCTTCCATCCATAGTTTCCTGCAAAGAAGACCAGAGTTCTTACGGTGCTCATTTTCGCTACTGGAGCAGACGTCTCATTATAGTCGATGCCATATGATTGTGTGTATCCTTTTGCAACCAACCTTGCCTTGTATCGTTCCACTTTTCCTTCTGACGTCTCCTTTACTGTGTACACCCATTTGCATCCCACAGTTTTCTTCCCTTTGGGTAATGGAACCAGCTCCCTCGTCTTATTTTTCTCCAGTGTCCCAAGTTCTTCCATCATTGCAGCTTTCCACCTTGGATCTTTCTTTGCTTCCTGCCAACTTTTGGGCAACGAAGTAGAGTCTAATGATGCAATGAAGGCTCGATAATTCGAAGAAATGTTAGAATAAGACAAGTAATTGGCAATATCATGTTCATAATCATCAAAACGACTAGGAGCCTTACCCGCATTGATGCGAGAAGATATCCTTAAGGGAGCAATAGGTGGTGGAGAGATCATACCATCAGAGTCAGAGAGATCCGCATCAGAATCAGATTGATTCAGTGCGGGGGCAACATCTTCAAGAGTTGGAGCAGGAGTAGACGAGGGACTTGGTACAGTAGGCACAGGGCACGGTACAGGCACAGTACTGGACTTCTGTTGTCTCCTTCTGTAGACTTGGAGCTCCTTTTCCATTGTCTGCTGCTCCCCCTGTTTAACATATGTATCTTCTTCATCTTCTGTATCGGAGTCACTGCTTTCTCCCCCCTTCGTCCAGTTTTCCACGACCGGGCATGGGACCGATCCGACCACCACAAATGGGCTTATTTTCTTCCCTCACATCTAACACCCTCTGTGTTAGGTGTGTCACCAAACGCTGAACCGTCATCCGAACCATAATATGGTTCCAGTTCTCTGAATGTAACGTCCATGCTTACAAACATCTTCCGCTCAACTGGGCTCCAACATGCGTATCCCTTCTGAGTTGCCGTATACCCAACAAAGACACATTTAACCGCTCTAGGATCCAGTTTGCCAACTCCTGGCCTATTATCTTGGACAAAACATACACACCCAAATACTTTCGGTGGAACAGTGTACGTGGTTGCACCAGTAAGCATCTCCAACGGTGTCTTCCAGTCCAATACCTGAGATGGCATTCTGTTGATGAGATAAGAGGCCGTTAACACCGCCTGCCCCCATAAGTGTTTCGGGACATTCATAGCCAGCATCATCGTCCGTGCGACCTCCAGCAGGTGTCTGTTCTTCCGTTCGGCCACACCATTTTGTGCCGGTGTATAGGCACATGAAGTTTGGTGTAGTATTTCATGAGTGGATAAATACTCAGCAACCTTCTTATTTGTATACTCCGTCCCATTGTCAGACCGTAAGCACTTAATTTTAGTGCCATATTGTGTTTCTACCCGACGATGAAAGTCTCGAAATGCCTCAAAGACGTCACTTTTATTCTTCATAAGGTAGACCCATGTCACGTGAGTATAACAATCAATAAAAGTGACGAACCATCGAAAACCGTTAATACCGGTTGTAGGACAAGGGCCCCATACGTCCGAATGTATCATATCAAATGCAGCTGAACTTCTACTTCCTGAACTCACATACGTGCTTCTGGTATGTTTACCCAACTCACATGCATTACAAAATAACTTCTCTTTATTAGCCCTTTGGTATAAGGACGGATACATTCGACTAATAATTTTAAAAGAAGAATGGCCGACACGCTGGTGGTGGAGTAGCAATTCATCTTCTACACTGCGCCGTGAATCTTCCGGTGGTGTCTGCTACCAGAGATGCCAATGCTTTGTCCAGTCCAGTCCTGTCCAAGTACCACAGTCCCTTATGCTATGTGCCAGTCCCTAGTCGTCGTCCTGTCCCCTTCTCCTGAAAAGTCACCGTAGGAATGCCAAAGGAAACAATACAGTTAAGATCAAGAATAATGGCACTAATAGAAAGAAGATTGACAGGAAAAGACGGAGCATGTAAGACATTGGTGAGAGTGAGAGAAGGGGTGCATGCGACAGTGCCTGTACCCATGACAGGGCTGGAGTTACCGTCAGCAGTCTGAATGCTCTCCGGCGTCGGTAGGTGAGTATAGTCCTGGAACTCACCGCGGGACCCCGTGACATGACGAGATGCCCCAGAGTCCATAATCCAACCTGGTTGGTGGACAGCAGCTGCAAGAGCACGCGCAGGAATACCTGTGCTGGTTTGGGCAAAGCAAGTGATGTGATCCCTCGAGGTAGATGACGCCCCATGACTGCCGTCCGAACCCAGCTTCGTGCTGCGTAATCTCGCGAGGAACTCCTTCTCAAGAGTGGTTAACTCAGCCAGGTGATTTTCTCCCCCTTTCTCCGCCAGATTAGCTCTGTGTCCTCCAGAATAATTTCCCCTTCTACCAGCATAACCGCCTCTACCACCTCGACGTCCTCCGCGGTCCCGTCCACGATCACTCGACTGACTTTGCAGGGATTTTGGACAAAATCTGATGTAATGTCCTGAGTCACCACAGTTGTGGCAAACACCGGCCACAGAGGGAGGCTGATTGAAGGCGGCAAGGGCAGACTTGTCAACAGCGGCTTGCTCCCCCTAGAAATAGCCCTTGTTGGACATCAACTTCAATCGAGCCTCTTCTTGTGCCATGACAGCTATGACTTCTTCTAAGGTGGGAAGTATGGGCTGTGCTAGGAGTACATTCCTTCTATGCTCAAACACAGGGTTAAGACCCTTCAAGAACTTCATCATCCGTTGTTGCAAAATATAATCCAAGAACTTTTGGAAATGTTTCGCAAATACTGGTTCGACTTGTGCATCTTCCATCCCAAGAGGATCATAGTGATCCAGATCAGACCAGTACTTCTTCAACAGTGCTGCATACTCAGAGATGGTACGGTCGTCCTGGGCCACCCTATCAAGTTCATCATGCAGTTGGAAGATCCGCATAGAATTGCTTGAGCCTGAGTACATATCCTTCAAAGTCCGCCATATATCAGCAGCAGCCTCCATCGCCTCTACATTGCCCGACACCTGGTCGGTCAAGGAGGCTGTCAACCATCCAGCTACAACATTGTTGACAATTTTCCAAATAGCAAACTCCTTTGAGGAGGGATCATCTGGCGCCTTGGTTTGGCCATTGACGTAGCCAACCAAGTCTCGTTCCTTCAGCGTCCGTATTGCCTGTCGTGACCATTTCAAGTAGTTGGACGTTCCTTCCAACTTCGTCTCCAGCTTGTCCAGCTTCCCCATTTTGTAGGGTGACAGATCCACATCAGTATGGATCACACGTGGGGTTGCCTCGGTTAATCTCTTTGATAAAATATCATCAACCAAGGCCTTCATCTCTTCTGCTGTCAGTTTACCACTGATCGAATCCATGGCGTCTTCAACTGTGATTCGTCGTCGCTGTCGTCTTCGTCGGCTTCGTCGTCGTCGTCTTCGTCGGCTTCGTCGTCGTCGTCTTTATGTAAAGTCTTCAACAGAGACCTTATGAATGCGCTGTTAACATGGCCAACACCGGCGCGCGCATGTAGATCCTAATTTAGCAGATCGAGAACGGAAAAACAAATAAAGCATTTTGTAATTCTGGAGGACGTATTCTAGGAACAGATGGTGCAAATAAAGCATTTGACGTCCATCCGTCTTCGAATAACCGTCCACATAATCTCTCTCTCAAATTAGGGTTTTTTTTTTCGTTTGAAAAAAAAGGGGGGGAGGCGTCGGAGGGGGGGGGGGGCAGCAGCAGGGTGGGTGGTTCGTCGGCGGCAGCAGGGGGGGCGTCGGGGGGCGGGGGGTGTCACGACCCGTACCCTAGAGTAAGGGCACGAGACGTGGGTACGTCCAGCCTACGCCGCAGTGTCGGCGGTAGAACGCTGTCCTAGGTCACAACAACTAACAATTGAAGGTAATAACAGTTATACTCCCCGAATGGGGGTGACATAACAGAAATATAAACTCAACCACAGCTAAGGTAGAACAGGTAAGATAGATTGATAATGAAAGATAAAATAATATCCAGAACAGAGAATCACAGAGATACAATCCAGAATTCTAAGTGTCTAAAATAATACATCTCAGAATATCTCAAAGTCTAATACAGTAATCCAGAATAGTAAAGACAGTCCTAGTCTAAGGGAGTGTCATCTACATCTAGTGGATCCTGCTGCTGGTCCAAGTCCAGGCACTCGTCTAGTGTAGCACCGTAGTAGGTAGGGCAGAACGCCTCAGCCTCGTCCTCTGTAATATTTCAACAGGTCCAGTCAGGACAGGAGCGAGCACAGTACATCTCAACAAATCATAGCAGGTCAGGATATATAATCATGCTAGAGAGTAAGATACAAGAAACTGAAGAAATATGATAAACAGGAAAGACTGTAAATAAATAGCTACAATATATAGAGAACTGATAGTGTCTAGTGATTCAGAGCACAAGATGGTTATGTAAACGGCACGATGTTATACACGAGTAATCTACAGAGGTTGTACACGAGTAATCTACTAGATTGAATACACTAGATTGAATACATAACCACTTCTACTCCCCCGTCCCAATCAATACACAAGGATCTGGCTAAGTTATGTTATTGTACACGAAGGTCATGTGAATACATGATTATACACGATTTCACACGTTTCGTACACGAAAGTCACAAATACAAGGAGTACACGATGTTCACGATAAAGTACACGAACACGAAATACCCGATGTATCCGCTAAGGGGATAACATCGTCCAACAAGATCCATATAGTACTAATCCGTGTTCCAACGTGTCAGAATCATGTAAAGTAATCTAAAGCAGGAAATATACTCCTAATGCAGGATATGAAATGATCAGAGAATGTACTCGCCTGTAACCGGTGAATCTGAGAGAATATAGACTGTCCGAGGAGTGGTGTCTGTCTCCTATAGAACAGTACAAGTCACTATGAGTCTACAATGATAATACGATGCAAATTAATGCATTCTACATGAAACTAGGTCAATCTAAACCAAAGTCAACTTTTGGTCAACTCTGGTCAACCCTAAAGTCAAACCTAAGTCAAATAGTCTAATCTAGGTCTGACAAGACTATTCTAGGTTTTCTAGGCTAATCTAGGCAATACCATGTCAAGCCTACCCATACACACATTGGTATATAGGTAATAATCTAATTAGAGTATATAACGTATAGCCTCTATACCCTATTACCCATATATCATAACACATTATATCACAGAACATATCCATATATATATACATTTCACACATTATATATATAACTAATATATATAGGAAACTAATATATCACAAAGCATATATTATATATATACACAAGAAAGGAGTGAAGGGAGACACAAGTGTACTAGTGTATGTGTGTGTGTGAAAGAGGAGTGAGGGTGTGTTCAGAATTCAGAAAACAGTGTATCCATATGTGCAATGTGGATGTGTGCATATATGACAGTAAAGGAAGAATTTCAGTTTACAACTAACAATATAGTTAGAAACTATACTCAGGTAGAGAAGAGTGAAATCAGTTAACACAATCTCAGGTTGTGTTCTCAGGTTCAGAACTAAACTCAGGTGAAGTACACATTCTCAGGTTTAGAAGAATCTCAGAATTCAAGTCAGTTCAGAATTAATAAATTAACTTACATTAAATCACATGTTATTAGCATTTGAATGAAAGGAAACAGTTTTTTTTTAAGGGAATTGGGTCAATCCCAGTTTCACAGTGAACTATACATGATGCAATGAGGAAAAGGATTTAGTGATTCAAGTCAGTGAAAAGAACAAGTCTCAGTTAACTACAGAAATGAACATTCACATCCCAGGTTTTAAATGACAGGAACATCCCATCTCAGATTAACATTGAACCTAATCATAGCTAAAACACATCCATATCTAAATCAGTTCACAAGGCTCAACCCCCATTCTCAGAATTGAACTCCCAGGTTCAACAGTTGCACAGGAAAATAGTTTGGTTATCACAGTTAGCAAGGGTGCTCAGATTTTATGTAGGAAAGGAGATGAAAACAGTTAACCCAAACTTAACAGTTAATTCTCATTCCCAGGTTATACTAGTCAGTGAATACACATTAACAAACCATTCACAGGTTTTCAAAGACTGAACACAACTAATTCCCAGGTTTAGAAAACTCTCAGTTCACCAACAGGAACCCAATTCAGTTGACAGGATATCAAATCAGTTTAATAGAAGTATTCAGGTTCTAAATCAGTTAACAAACAGTTGAAAATAACAGACCAAAACCAAAACTCCATAACAATTGACAGTTAACTAATGAAATAAACATTCATTCAAAATTCAGTTCAATTCACAGTGATTACATTCTCAGTTTACTCATGTTTGAACCACACAATATTAGCTAAGCAAGTCTCAAGTTGTCAAATGACAGGGAACATAACCGAATCCCAGGCTATGGGAAAAACACAACATTGCAACTCAGGTTTTAACAATTTCGAAAATGGACTCAAAAGTCCAAAACTCAAACTCACAACCAATAGCCTATATTCGAATGCAAAAACTTAGCTAACCTGTATTATGATATGTGGGTTCAAAATCAATTGAAAAAAAAACATAACAAAATAGGGAATTAAGGGTTTTGAATCAAACTGGAAATACAGTGTCAGAACAATGTATCAGGAAAACCCCAAAACCCATGCTCGAAAACAAATTTTCTAAACAAAACTTAAACTAACAAGTAACCCAATGTAAACAGGAATTACTCCTGATATTAGGATCTAATTAGCAAAATAAAATCATGAATCAAAACATTAATTAACTGAAAATAACAGTGAACACCAAATGCACTGCACACACACAGTACACGCACTGTGCACGCGTAAATACGTGTCCGACACGACACGAGGACTCGTGAAACTTTACGAGCCTCGTGTCAGTCATTGACACAAGCCCTATGTCAAATCCCACGCGTCGGGATGGCGTATCCTGCGCGCAGTAGCCCCGAGTAGCAGGGCACGCACTGTGCCCGCGCGCGCGTGTGCACGACCGTGTGTGCACGAGCCCGACACGACACGACACTAAGAACAGGAAAAAACACCAGAAACCTATAAGCGAGGTCTAACCCTAATTTCCTATTCAAACAAATACTAAAAATTCACACGAAATGCCCATTGGGGCATTTCATCAAACACCTAATATAATACACTGATACGTGTCCAGAATGGACACGAAAGGACACGAAAATTTGGAAAACCCTATTCCTATAGTTAGGCTAGGGTTAGGGCATTCCTAAAATGATTTTTAACAGAATTTAAATGGAGTATACAAGATTTTACCTATTGATGAACAAGCTCTCAAAAAATTCCAATGAAATGATTCCTCAAACCACCAAAAGTTCTCCAAATTGATTCCTCCCTGTAAAAACTCAATACCAACATCAAGAACATTGGATTTAGGTTCTATTGCAATTTATTTGAAGGAATTTGGAGAAGAAATGGATTTTCTAAGGATTTACAAGGATGGGGACTCACCTCTTCCAAATGGCAAAGTTTCCTAAAGAGGCAACCCTAATTTTAGGAGCATATAAATAGGGGGGGGCTGACCATAGTGGGCTGGTCAGATTTTCTAGGGTTAGGGCTTGGTTCAATGGGTGTGGGCTATGGGCCATTAAGCCTATTAGTCATAAAATGACTTGTGACTTCACGAGCCATTCCTTAATCAAACTAGCTCCTATTTTCACCAAACTAATCCCAATGAGTTAATCCTCATGAACTTAAGTCAACCTAGGTTCTCAAATCCTAATCACTTAGTCACGACCTAGGTTAGCCACTAGGTTAGTCTACAAGGTCAACATAAGTCAAAGTCTCTAAAACACCAAAAATAATTATTCTAAAAATCACTCAAAAATTACATTAATTATAAATAGTAATAATAATTCAAATTAAATTCTAAAATTTTGAAAATGACCAAAATACCCTCAAGCTAGAAAAGTGGTAGTGACAAATCTAACCCCCCTTAAAATAATTTCGTCCTCGAAATTAAAGGCGAAACCAACTGCTAAGAAGGATAGAAAAGTATACCTCAAGGTCCAAAAAGATAGGGGTACCGCTCGCGCATCTCATCCTCCCGCTTCCAGGTAGACTCTCCTGGAGAATGATGCCTCCATGCGACGCGTACCAAGGGTATCACCTAGTTCCTTAATACCTTCTCCCGGCGATCCAAAACCTCCACGGGCTGCTCTGGATAACTGAGAGTAGGTCCAACCTCTATCTCCGAGTGATCGAGTACATGGCTAGGGTCAGCCACGTACCGTCTCAACTGTGACACGTGGAATACGTTGTGAACTCCCACTAGTGCAGGTGGCAAGTCTAGCCTGTATGCCACGTCACCGACTCTCCCGCTGATAACGAAAGGGCCGATGAAGCGCGGGCTAAGCTTCCCACCTCCACCAAAACGTATCGTACCACGAGTCGGAGATATCCGCAGAAAAACCATGTCTCCAACCTAATCACAAGCAAGGTCTCAAGTTACTAAAAAATCAAACACGATCAATCAAACAAAATAAAACAAAAATACTACCTACTTCTAATCCTATCTCTAAATCTGTACCTCAAACTCCAGCGGCCTCCGGTGGCTATCGGCCCAGTGCCGATGTCTGTCCTGCGCCACGCGAAGTCTGTCCCTGATGAGCTTCACCTTCTCGGCTGCGTCAACAACCATCTCTGGTCCCAGTAAAGCTCGCTCTCCAACATCATCCCAAGATAAGGGTGTACGACACCTACGCCCGTACAGAGCCTCAAACGGTGACATCTCAATGCTGGCCTGATAACTGTTGTTGTAAGCAAACTCTACCAAATGCAGGTGATCCTCCCAGGAACCTCCAAAATCCAGGACGCACGTCCGCAGCATATCCTCAAGGGTCTGAATAGTCCTCTCTGACTGTCCGTCCGTCTGGGGGTGGTATGCGGTACTAAACTTGAGCTGAGTGCCCAAGCTAGTCTGCAGACTCCTCCAGAAATGGGAAGTAAAGCGACTATCCCGATCTGAGACTATACTGACGGGAACTCCGTGAATCCTGACTATCTGTCTCATATACAACTCCGCGAGCCTCTCTGTAGACGTACCCACCTTGAATGGCAAGAAGTGGGCCGATTTGGTCAACCTGTCAACGATGACCCAAATCGCGTCTTTTCCTCCTGGTGTACGCGGCAACCCCGATACAAAATCCATGGTAATATGTTCCCACTTCCACTCTGGAATGGGCAACGGCTGCAACAATCCCCCGGGCCTCTGCCTCTCTGCCTTGACCTGCTGACAGATCAAGCATCTAGCTACGAAGTTGGACACCTCCCTCTTCATCCCGTACCACCAGACATGCTCTCGCAGATCCCTGTACATCTTGTTGGCACCAGGATGTATAGAGTACTGCGATCTGTGAGCCTCCTGCATAATCTGCTCTCTGAGCTCCCCGCTGGGCACACATAACCTGAAACCGTGCCTCAGGGCACCATCCTCTGCAAGTGAGAACTCAGCATCCTCCACTCCTGTACTGATCTGCTCTCGGATACACCGCAGAGCCACATTATCGAACTGTGTCGCCTTGATCCTGTCCATCAAGTCCGACTGTATCTGAAGGCCCCATAACTGCATCTGCACTCCTGGCACAATCACCTCTATCCCAAGGCTCTCCAAGTCTGCAAGCAGGTGCCGATCCATAGTCAAACACATGGCTGTCGGATACCTACTCAAGGCATCGGTAACCACGTTGGCCTTCCCCGGGTGATACTGAAGTGCGATGTCAAAGTCCTTCATCAACTCAAGCCACCTGCGCTGCCTCATGTTGAGCTCCTTCTGTGTAAACACATACTTCAAGCTCTTGTGATCTGTGAAAATTTCCACCCTCTCGCCATACAGATAGTGCTTCCATAACTTCAAAGCAAAAATCACCGCCGCCAGCTCCAGGTCATGGGTAGGGTAGTTCTTCTCATGGGGACGTAATTGCCTGGAAGCATAGGCAATCACCTTCCCATGCTGCTGCAAGACGCAACCCAGCCCCTTCCCTGAAGCATCACTATAAATAGTGAATCCACCTGATCCTGAAGGCAATGTCAGAATCGGAGCTGTCGTAAGCCGCTTCTTCAACTCATCAAAAGCTGCCTGACACTCCTCTGACCAAACAAACTCAGTATCCTTCCGGGTCAACCGTGTCAACGGCTCTGCAACCCGGGAGAAATCCTGCACAAATCTCCTATAGTATCCTGCCAGCCCCAGGAAACTCCTGATCTCTGCCACTGAAGTCGGCGCTGTCCAAGCCTCAACTGCTACAATCTTCTTGGGGTCAACTGAGATACCATCTCCAGTCACCACATGCCCCAAGAAGTCCACCCGGTCCAAGAAAAACTCACACTTGGAGAGTTTCCCATAAAGCTGCTCCCGCCTGAGAGTCTCTAGCACTATCCGTAGATGCTCCTCGTGCTCCTCCTCTGTCTTGGAATATATCAAGATATCATCAATGAACACCACCACGAACTTGTCCAAGTACTGGTGGAATACCTTGTTCATTAGATTCATAAACACTGTTGGTGCATTGGTTAGCCCAAACGGCATAACAAAAAACTCAAACTGTCCGTACCGCGTCCTGAAAGCGGTCTTGGGGATATCCTCCTTCTTCACCTTCACCTGGTGATAACCCGACCTCAAATCAATCTTGGAGAACACCCGAGCTCCGCTCAACTGATCAAACAGATCATCGATCCGCGGCAGTGGGTATCTGTTCTTGATTGTCAGGTTGTTAAGTGTCCTGTAGTCGATACACATACGTACCGACCCATCCTTCTTGGGTACGAAAAGTACGGTGCACCCGAAGGTGAAGAACTCGAGCGAATGAAGTCCTTGTCCTGCAGCTCATCCACCTGCTTCTTCAGCTCCACTAACTCGCTGTTGTTCACTCGATAGACATGATGGGAGATCGGTTCCGCGCCGGGAACCAAGTCTATCGAGAACTCTACATCTCTGTCCGGTGGAAGCCCTGGCAACTCCTCTGGAAACACGTCCATAACCTCTGCGATCAAGGGATACGGAGCCACCTGCTCCTCAACTGAAGCTCCACAAAAGACTCCGCCGTCCTGCTCTGCCTGCCGTCGGGTGTACTCAAACTCTGGCTCTCCTGGCGCCCCGAACAAAACTCTACTCCCACGGCAATCAATGCGGGCGTGGTGTCTACTCAGCCAGTCCATACCTAATACAATGTCGTAGTTCGGTAATGGCATGGCTAGTAGACTCACCCCCAACTCTCGGCCTCCCAAAATGACACTCCGCCCTCTGCAAACATCACTCACGAGGATGACCCCACCCCCGGTCGTGATCTTGCAGGTCCTAGGCAATGGTTCCGAAATCAAACTGTGTCTAATAGCATACGATACTGACACAAAGCTGTGGGAAGCCCCGGAATCAAAGAGTGCAAATGCTTGAAGGGAATCTAGGAGAACCGAACCTGCTATCAGCTCTCCGATGACCTCAGCATCCTCAGCTGCCATGGCGAAAGCTCGCCCCTGCTGTCCACCCCGTGCCTGCTGCTGGTGCTGCTGGAACCTCTGCTGCTGGGTCTGCAGGGCTGGTCCCCTCTGCTGGCCTGCTGGAGCCTTGGCTGCCCCAGCTCCTCCTGGTACCGGACGCATCGACGCAACTGGACACTCTCGCATTTGATGGTCTGCTGATCCACACATCAAGCATCTGTCGAGTCTCTTCCTGCACTCGTCCCACTTGTGCCCAGGCTTCTTGCAGAAAGTACAACTAATAGCCTGCTGCCTGGGTGCCTGCTGCCCTCTCTGCTGCTGGTGCTGCACCTGCTGAAAAGGTGCACGGTCCTGATGCTGATAC
This sequence comes from Iris pallida, assembly GCA_029216955.1. NCBI lineage: Eukaryota > Viridiplantae > Streptophyta > Magnoliopsida > Asparagales > Iridaceae > Iris > Iris pallida. The sequence goes on from JANAVB010027997.1 coordinate 9,646,106, forward strand.
TGCTGCTGAGCTGGCCTCTGCTGCTGCTGCTGCTGGAAGTGAGGCCTCTTGGCCTGCCCCTGACTGCTACTGCCACTCTGGAAGTCACGACCCCTCTTCAGCTTCAGCCCTAGGTCGTCCTCCGCCGCCATAGCCCCAGAAAATATCTCAGCAAAAGTGGCGTTCCTGTCACTCCCCGTTCCCAGAATGCGTATTTTAATACGTATATTGCTTGAATGTATTTATTTAATATTTATCATGTATTATCCTGTATTTAAATTCCTTTAAGTTCATGTAATTAATTATCTGCTCTTTAATTTTCATGTTAATTAATTATCTGCTCTTAATTTTCATGTTAATTAATTTCCTGCAATTTTATTCCTGCATTAATTATCTGCATTTTATTTTTCTGCAATTTTATTCTCTGCTTTAGTAGTCTTTTCGGGTTGGCCTTGTTGGACCCGAATGCAACCCGGCCCCAAACTCCCACCTACCACCCCCTTGCTATTAAAGCCACATCTCCTTCTCTCTCTCTTCATTACTCATTCTCACCATTACTTCTCTTCTTCCATACCACTTCTCCACCTACCAGCAGCAGCAGTAGGCAAGTGCAATCTTGCTTCTCCTTCATCCATTTTTATGGATCATTACTCTTCCTCTCATGATCCTGAGAGAGTTTAGTGCTTGGCATTTTTGGTTTCTGTGGCTTGTTTTCTCTAGATCTAAGTTTGTGTATTTCGGCTGTTCATGGGTTTTGGTCCACCAACTTAGCGTGTATTTCTGGCACTGGAACGTAGGCTCCATAGGACTTGGAGTTCGGGAGATGTTGCACGCACACGTTCTTACGTGCTCGCGTAAAACATCAGCCCAGTCACGCACACGTTCTTACGTGTCAGCGTGTATTTTTAGTCACGCACACGTTCTTACGTGTCAGCGTGTATTTTTAGTCACGCATACGTCTATACGTGCGTGCGTGTATCTTTAGTCACGCACACGTTCTTACGTGTCAGCGTGTGTTTTTAGTCACGCACACATCCTTGCGTGCGTGCGTGTATTTTTAGTCACGCACACGTTCTTACGTGTCAGCGTGTATTTTTAGTCACGCACACGTCTATACGTGTCTGCGTGAATTTTGAGTCACGCTCACGTTCTTACGTGCGTGCGTGGATTTTAGTCACGCTCATGTCTTTATATGTGTGCGTGAATTTTGAGTTACGCACACATCTTTGTATGCGTGCGTGAATTTCTTCTCACGCTCACTCTGTGCGTGCGTGTATTATTTTTCACGCTCACGCTGTGCGTGCGTGGATTTCCTATCACGCTCACTCTGTGCGTGCGTGTATTATTTTTCACGCTCACCCTGTGCGTGCGTGTATTATTTATCACGTTCACACTATGCGTGCGTGAATTTCCTATCATGCCACACTAGGTTGTGCGTGAATTACTTATTACCCTTCACGCTATGCGTGCGTAGATTTCCTTTCACGCTCACGCTTGCCAGCGTGTATCATTTATACGCTCACTCCTTCAGGCTAGACTTGGCATTACCCTTTTTACGCGTACGATTCTTGCGTGACTTTTGGACTTAACATAGACTGGTTTGCGTGACTTCCTGACCTGGGTGTTTATTTATTCATTAAATGATGGCATGATAATTTTCCTATTATGTCCTTATGTCTTTTTACATGAACTTGATAATCTTAGCATGATAATGATTGTGTATTAGTGCCCTGTGTCTTGATTGATTGATGGTACCTAGTAAGACTGGAACTTGACCTTGAGAGTTATAGACTCGACCCATTTAATGCTAAATGACTTTCATGCCTTGTCACCATTGATGACGATGGTATCTTGACTAAATTGATCATGCGTTCCTAGTTGGAACTAAGAGACTGGCTAGTCGTCTTATTGAATTGAATGAATGAGACACGTTCATGTTAATGAACTATTGTAATCGATTAGCCAATCCCGAATATTGACATACAGGCACACATGCAGGCTTCAATTTACTTATTTATTTTCTACAAAAGAAGCATGTGTACTTTATGGTCAAGGCATGATTACTCCGTGGTTAGTTTGATTATTGCATTACGCTATGGAAGACCTACAACCTAACCGCACAGGCATCGTTGTAGAGTTGTGCATATCGTACCCCGTACAAAGTACTCATTTGAATGACCATGATCCACGGCATGGAATTTCACTCAACGTAGGGACTATTAAGTTAAATAAAATAATGATTGCATGGAGAGAACGGATTCCCGAGTTCTTACATGGCAGCCCCCTTGGGACGAGTAGTACCCGACGAGCCGGCTAGTTCCCACAGATACTGTAAATCTGCCACACGGGCAGGGAACAGTATCTGCTTTTATTATTATTGTATATTGATGACGGACGTCCTGCTGGGACTCGTCTAATTCATGCACGGCGCAATTGATTGACTGGATAGACTAGCCTTGCTCGCACATAGTGAGAACTGAGGAATCTCTATTGCATAATTCCAGGATAACTTGGAACTCACATTAGCAAGCCGTAGTAGTTGATTGGCCGTTCAAGATGATTTGTTTGTGTACTGCACTACTCTGTTACCTAACTGGGATGATCAGAATGTCAGGACATGACGGGCCAACTTCTGTCCTTGTTTGGTTGGGAGGTTGGTTCGAAGTGTCATGATGTGATGTGAATCCTAGTGGAAAGCAGAGATCTATTATCATTATATACTTTTACTTACTGGTTTAGTCCTTCATATCGTCCTTCCTTGTGGTACTTGCTATTAGAGGTCTAACCTCGCTGGTTTTGCATGGCCAGATTTAGAGCCGGCTTCCGAGGACTCAGCTTACTTCCACTTCCAAGATGGTCAATACTAGGGGAATGATCGCAGGAGGACTCGAGTGGGTTCCTTACTTCACCACTCGTTTTGTTGTTTACTTTATACCTTAGCCGTTTGGCACCGACATGTTAGTCGGATTGTCTTGTACTTACTTTTGCATAATTGTAATTAAGTCAGACTGCAGCTGATAACAATTGTGTACACTTTGCTACTGGCTATGTTTTGTAAAACCAGATATCAAGAACATTTGACTGAGCGTTTGGGACGCCTTACTGCTTTATCTTACATGTTCTCTATTTCTCTTTCCTTGTTCGAATGATTGAGACAATAGATGTGAAGTGACCATAGCAAGACTTTTATGTAGTATGCACCCCCTCGTCTGGTTAGACAGCATTGATCGTATTATACGGTATTCATCTACCCGTAATACGTAGCTGGCTGAGTCATTCCCCCGCTCTCCAGTATTCTGGTTCTGGGGCGTGACAAGGTTTTAGTGGTGGCCCATGCAGGTCTGATTTCAGACTTGTGGGGTGTTTTGATTTATAGGATGTCTCAATCACACGTGTTCTCCCTTGATCTCATGATTCGTTGATCTCAACCCTTGCTTGACATTCCGGTATCCCTTGACTTCATTGATCCTTCATGTCCGGTTGTTTGATTGTTCTCTTGTCCCTTTTCTTAGGGACACTTCGTCCGCATTGGTCAGAGCTGGGCAGCAACAACAAGAGCAACATGGGCAACATGACCAAGTTGGTCAGCAACAAGGGCCAGTCTCACCTCAGGAGACTACCCAGGAAGAAGTGATAGTAGAACCAGTAGTTGGACCGCAGTATCCGGAAGTTCCAACACCACCCATAGTTCCACCTACTCCTGTGGAAGTGGACACACCAGCCCTTCTGGAGATCATGAGAGGAATGATGGCTACTCAGCAACATCAGATGTTGGCCCAACAACGCATGCACACTCAGCTACAAGAGCAGAATGTGTTGCTCAACCAAGGATTGCAGACGGCTTTGGAAAGAGGAGTGAGGGCTGATTCAGGAGCATCAGCCAGGTTTTGCAAGGACAACCCCCGCCGTTTCGAGGGCACGGAGGATGCCATCTCAGCAGATGCATGGCTTAAGGATATGGAGGCTATTCTGACAGCAGCTAAGGTACCGGCAGAAGAACGTGTGGATCTAGTGAAGTTGTTACTTCAGGATCTCGCACGTGATTGGTGGGAATCAGAGGAAGTGGGCATCAGACGTCCTGTGGCTTGGGACGATTTTACCGCAAGATTCAAGACCAAGTACTATGGAGTTGTGGCACAGTTTGAGCTACAACAGAAGTTCATCAGCCTCAGGCAGGCCGGCAAGACTGTAGATGCTTATGCAGCGGAGTTCTGCAGATTGAGTAGATTCGCCCCAGAGATGGTAGCAACAGAGAGCCAGAGGGCCATGAGGTTTCAGCAAGGGTTTCATCTTGAACTCTTGCAATTGATAGAGGGGCACAATTACCAAACTTTTGATGAAGTATTGACGGCAACTCGAAGGCATGAGATCACCATTCAGAGGCTTGCGGCTAGAACTGGGGGTCAGAAGAGATCCCACAGTCAGATTGAAGGAGGGGGGGAGCAGCGCCCCGAACAATAGCACCATCCACTGGCATTCGTATCCACGATGTGGCGATACGAGGACCAGCACCACCCAGGCAGCAGCAACAGCAACAGAGGAAGAACCAGCAACCCCCGGCGGGCTGCACTTATTGTGGGAAGATGGGGCACACTAGAGATGTGTGTCGGACATTGAATGGACTGTGTCTGATATGTGGAAATCCAGACCATCGGGTTACCACATGTCCCATGAATTCGAGGTCAGGAGGACCAGGGCAACAGTTTCTTGCTCTGCCAGCACCAGGGGCAGGCCAGTATTGAGGACCAGCGATAGCAGTAAGGCCGTTGGCACAGCGTCCATTAGTACCGCAGGCTCAGATGTTTCGGCAGCAGGGACCGCCGATGCAGCAACACCAGCATAGACCACCCCAGCATCATCAAGGAAGGGGCCAGCAGCAACATCAGGCTAGGCCGCAGCATGGGAACCAGCAAGGAGGTCGAGGGCAGGCATTTACTCTGTCCTTAGAAGAGGCATTGGCATCAGGAGATGTTGTGGCAGGTAACATTCTCGTCGCCTCATATCCCGCAGTAGCATTGTTTGATTCGGGAGCATCCCATTCATTTATATCTGCACAATTTGCGACACGGCTAGGAGTGGAGTTCGAGGCATTGCCAGGGAGGTTGAATATACTCACTGGTAATGGGCTCGTAGGAGTTAGTAGAGTTATTTTAGCATGTAGCGTTGTAGTTTGCGGACATTCCTTACCCGTCCGGTTGATAGAATTTTCTGTTGGAAATTTCGACGTTATCTTAGGCATGGACTGGCTGAAAGACAGTCATGCGACAATAGATTGTCGTAGAGGGAGTGTATCGTTTGATATTCCAGGCATGGAGAGATTCACCTTAGTCAGATCAGAGGCAACTCAACCAGAGCAGGGAGTAATAACGGCAATGGAAGAAGTTCAGATTCCGAAGGTAGTTGAAGAATTTCTAGATGTATTTTCCGAAGAACTTCCAGGTCTACCACCAGTTAGAGATATTGAGTTCAGTATAGAATTGGCACCAGGAACTAAACCGATATCAGATCGGGTTTACAGAATGTCGGATTCAGAGCATGCCAAGGTATATCAGCACATAGAGGAACTGAAGGAGAAGAAGTTCATCCAAGCTAGCGTGTCACCAGGGCAGCACCAGTGGTACTTGTGGAAAAGAAGGATGGGTCATCCAGATTGTGCATTGACTACAGGAAGCTTAACGCGGCAACAGTAAAGAACAAGTACCCACTACCCAGGATTGATGACTTATTTGATCAGTTGAGCAAGGCTAGAGTTTTCTCCAAGATAGATCTTCGTTCCAGGTATCATCAGATGAGGGTTCGGAAGGAAGATATTCCCAAGACAGCATTCAGGTCGAAGTATGGGCATTACGAATTCTTAGTAATGCCGTTTGGTTTGACCAATGCTCCAGCAATATTCATGGATTTGATGAATCGCATCTTTATGCCATACTTAGATCAGTTTGTCGTTGTGTTTCTTGACGACATTCTCGTATACTCTGCTAGTGAAGAGGAGCATGAAGACCACCTCAGGAAAGTGTTGCAGGTTCTGAGAGAGAACCAGTTGTATGCCAAGCTCAGCAAGTGTGAGTTTTGGTCGGATCACATTTCATTTTTTGGGTCATATCATATCAGGAGCTGGAGTAGCAGTAGATCCCAAGAAGGTAGAAGCAGTAGAAAGTTGGCCAGTACCCAAGACCGTAGCAGATGTGCGGAGCTTCTTGGGATTGGCAGGATATTACAGAAGGTTTGTGTCAGACTTTGCAAGGCTTTCAGCACCCATGACCCGCTTGACCCGGAAGGATGTGCCATTCGTTTGGTCGGCAGAATGTCAGGCATCCTTTGAGACTTTGAAGCAGAAGTTGATATCAGCACCAATTCTTACATTACCAGTTGGACCCGAAGGTTTTACAGTATATTGTGATGCGTCAGGTAAAGGACTTGGATGTGTCCTTATGCAACATGGGAAGGTGATAGCATACGCATCTAGGCAGCTTCGGGACCACGAGAAGAATTACCCAACTCATGATTTAGAGTTAGCGGCAGTAGTGTTTGCTCTGAAGCTATGGAGGCATTACTTAGATGGTGACCGAGTGGACATGTACACAGACCATAAAAGTCTGAAGTACATCTTTACTCAGAAGGAACTGAACATGAGGCAGAGAAGATGGTTGGAGTTGATCAAGGATTATGACGTGGAGCTTCAGTATCATCCAGACAAGGCTAATGTAGTAGCAGACGCTCTTAGCAGGAGAGGCGGCGCATTTATGTTAACAACGCAGAAGCATATCTTAGAAGACCTTCAGGAGATGGGCATCGAAGTTATACTTCCTAGTGATGTAGGAGTTCTAACAAGTCTGCAAGTTCAATCCGACTTAGTAGACAGGATCAAGGCAGCTCAGGCACAGGACCCAAGGATTCAGAAGCTTAGGGCAGAATGTGAGTCAGGACTCAGGAAGGAGATGAGAATTCATGAAGATGGTACACTTAGGTTTGGATCGCGTCTATGTGTGCCTAGTGGAGATATCAGACAGGAGGTTATGGCAGAAGCTCACAGTTCTCAGTTTTCTATTCACCCAGGAGGGACCAAGATGTACCAAGATATCAAGCAGCATTCTGGTGGAACGGGATGAAGAGGGAGATAGCTAGATTGTTTCCCGTTGCTTGGTATGTCAGCAAGTGAAGGCAGAACAGCAGATGCCAGCTGGGTTATTGCAACCGCTTCCTATCCCGGAATAGAAATGGGAGCATATTACGATGGACTTTGTGACCGGTTTACCGAGATCACCAAGTGGTAAAGACGCTATTTGGGTGATAGTGGACCGACTTACAAAGGTAGCACACTTTCTTCCTTTCAGAGTAGGGCAATCTACAGAAAAGTTGGCGGAGTTATATGCAACAGATAGTCAGGCAGCATGGAGTCCCTGTCAGTATTGTGTCGGATCGAGATACCCGCTTTACATCACATTTCTGGAAGAGCTTACATCATAGTCTGGGTACCAAGTTAAGATTTAGCACGGCTTACCATCCGCAGACGGATGGGCAATCAGAAAGAACGATTCAGACTTTAGAAGACATGTTGCGAGCTTGCACTCTAGATTTTGGAGGGTCTTGGGAGAGTCACCTACACTTGGTCGAGTTCTCATACAACAATAGTTATCAAGAAAGTATCCAGATGGCGCCATTCGAAGCATTATATGGTAAGAAGTGCAGGTCGTCGCTTGCATGGGATGATATCGGGGAGAGGAAAATGTTAGGCCCAGAAATGATTGTCCAGACAGTTGAAGTGGTTAAGGGAATTAGAGAGCGACTTCGTGTTGCGCAGGATCGGCATCGTCATTGGGCGGACCAGCATCGTAGGCCGTTAGAGTTTTCTGTTGGGGACCACGTATTCTTGCGGATCTCACCTACTCGTGGGGTCATTAGATTTGGCGTTCGCGGGAAATTGAGTCCGCGGTACGTGGGCCCATTTGTTATCCTTGATCGGATAGGCGATGTTGCTTATCGTTTGTCCCTCCCACCTTCGTTACGAGAGGTGCATGACGTGTTTCATGTATCTCAATTACGTAGGTATGTATCGGACCCAAGCCATGTCCTCGATCACTCTGAGCTGGTTGTTGGTACCAACCTGTCTTACGAGGAACAGCCTGTGTCCATTTTGGACCGAAAAGAGAAGATACTCAAGAACCGAACAATTAGTCTTGTCCGTGTTGCTTGGGGTCATCACTCCTTGGGAGAGTCAACGTGGGAACGTGAGGATGATATCCGATCACGGTATCCACACCTGTTTGACTCACAAGGTAAATCTCTTTCTGTATACCTTGATTGTCCTGATTCTTCATGCTGATCACCTTATGGGTAGAACTGATTGATATCGTAGATTGATGGATTTACATATATGTTACTTGCTATGGACACTGTAAAATGATTGCTTGATTGAATTGCTTGTACTTAGATTGGTTTAGCCCCGATGTTTCTATCTTGCTTGAATTTGAAATTTCGAGGACGGAATTTTTCAAGGTGGGTAGAGATGTCACTCCCCGTTCCCAGAATGCGTATTTTAATACGTATATTGCTTGAATGTATTTATTTAATATTTATCATGTATTATCCTGTATTTAAATTCCTTTAAGTTCATGTTAATTAATTATCTGCTCTTTAATTTTCATGTTAATTAATTATCTGCTCTTTAATTTTCATGTTAATTAATTTCCTGCAATTTTATTCCTGCATTAATTATCTGCATTTTATTTTTCTGCAACTTTATTCTCTGCTTTAGTTAGTCTTTTCGGGTTGGCCTTGTTGGACCCGAATGCAACCCGGCCCAAACTCCCACCTACCACCCCCTTGCTATTTAAAGCCACATCTCCTTCTCTCTCTCTTCATTACTCATTCTCACCATTACTTCTTCTTCTTCTTCCACACCACTTCTCCACCTACCAGCAGCAGCAGTAGGCAAGTGCAATCTTGCTTCTCCTTCATCCATTTTTATGGATCATTACTCTTCCTCTCATGATCCTGAGAGAGTTTAGTGCTTGGCATTTTTGGTTTCTGTGGCTTGTTTTCTCTAGATCTAAGTTTGTGTATTTCGGCTGTTCATGGGTTTTGGTCCACCAACTTAGCGTGTATTTCTGGCACTGGAACGTAGGCTCCATAGGACTTGGAGTTCGGGAGATGTTGCACGCACACATTCTTACGTGCTCGCGTAAAACATCAGCCCAGTCACGCACACGTTCTTACGTGTCAGCGTGTATTTTTAGTCACGCACACGTCTATACGTGCGTGCGTGTATCTTTAGTCACGCACACGTTCTTACGTGTCAGCGTGTGTTTTAGTCACGCACACATCCTTGCGTGCGTGCGTGTATTTTTAGTCACGCACACGTTCTTACGTGTCAGCGTGTATTTTTAGTCACGCACACGTCTATACGTGTCTGCGTGAATTTTGAGTCACGCTCACGTTCTTACGTGCGTGCGTGGATTTTAGTCACGCTCATGTCTTTATATGTGTGCGTGAATTTTGAGTTACGCACACATCTTTGTATGCGTGCGTGAATTTCTTCTCACGCTCACTCTGTGCATGCGTGTATTATTTTTCACGCTCACGCTGTGCGTGCGTAGATTTCCTATCACGCTCACTCTGTGCGTGCGTGTATTATTTTTCACGCTCACCCTGTGCGTGCGTGTATTATTTATCACGTTCACACTATGCGTGCGTGAATTTCCTATCATGCCACACTAGGCTGTGCGTGAATTACTTATTACCCTTCATGCTATGCGTGCGTAGATTTCCTTTCACGCTCACGCTTGCCAGCGTGTATCATTTATACGCTCACTCCTTCAGGCTAGACTTGGCATACCCTTTTTACGCGCACGATTCTTGCGTGACTTTTGGACTTAACATAGACTGGTTTGCGTGACTTCCTGACCTGGGTGTTTCTATTTATTCATTAAATGATGGCATGATAATTTTCCTATTATGTCCTTATGTCTTTTTACATGAACTTGATAATCTTAGCATGATAATGATTGTGTATTAGTGCCCTGTGTCTTGATTGATTGATGGATACCTAGTAAGACTGGAACTTGACCTTGAGAGTTATAGACTCGACCCATTTAATGCTAAATGACTTTCATGTCTTGTCACCATTGATGACGATGGTATCTTGACTAAATTGATCATGCGTTCCTAGTTGGAACTAAGAGACTGGCTAGTCGTCTTATTGAATTGAATGAATGAGACACGTTCATGTTAATGAACTATTGTAATCGATTAGCCAATCCCGAATATTGACATACAGGCACACATGCAGGCTTCAATTTACTTACTTATTTATTTTCTACAAAAGAAGCATGTGTACTTTATGGTCAAGGCATGATTACTCCGTGGTTAGTTTGATTGTTGCATTACGCTATGGAAGACCTACAACCTAACCGCACAGGCATCGTTGTAGAGTTGTGCATATCGTACCCCGTACAAAGTACTCATTTGAATGACCATGATCCACGGCATAGAATTTCACTCAACGTAGGGACTATTAAGTTAAATAAAATAATGATTGCATGGAGAGAATGGATTCCCGAGTTCTTACATGGCAGCCCCCTTGGGATGAGTAGTACCCGACGAGCCGGCTAGTTCCCACAGATACTGTAAATCTGCCACACGGGCAGGGAACAGTATCTGCTTTTATTATTATTGTATATTGTATATTGATGACGGGCGTCCTGCTGGGACTCGTCTAATTCATGCACGGCGCAATTGATTGACTGGATAGACTAGCCTTGCTCGCACATAGTGAGAACTGAGGAATCTCTATTGCATAATTCCAGGATAACTTGGAACTCACATTAGCAAGCCGTAGTAGTTGATTGGCCGTTCAAGATGATTTGTTTGTGTACTGCACTACTCTGTTACCTAACTGGGATGATCAGAATGTCAGGACATGACGGGCCAACTTCTGTCCTTGTTTGGTTGGGAGGTTGGTTCGAAGTGTCGTGATGTGATGTGAATCCTAGTGGAAAGCAGAGATCTATTATCATTATACTTTTACTTACTGGTTTAGTCCTTCATATCGTCCTTCCTTGTGGTACTTGCTATTAGAGGTCTAACCTCTTTGGTTTTGCATGGCCAGATTTAGAGCCGGTTCCCGAGGACTCAGCTTACTTCCACTTCCAAGATGGTCAATACTAGGGGAATGATCGCAGGAGGACTCGAGTGGGTTCCTTACTTCACCACTCGTTTTGTTGTTTACTTTATACCTTAGCCGTTTGGCACCGACATGTTAGTCGGATTGTCTTGTACTTACTTTTGCATAATTGTAATTAAGTCAGACTGCAGCTGATAACAATTGTACACTTTGCTACATCATCTGGCTATGTTTTGTAAAGCCAGATATCAAGAACATTTTGACTGAGCGTTTGGGACGCCTTACTGCTTTATCTTACATGTTCTATATTTCTGTTTCCTTGTTCGAATAATTGAGACAATAGATGTGAAGTGACCATAGCAAGACTTTTATGTAGTATGCACCCCCCTCGTCTGGTTAGACAGCATTGATCGTATTATACGGTATTCATCTACCCGTAATACGTAGCTGGCTGAGTCATTCTCCCGCTCTCCAGTATTCTGGTTCTGGGGCGTGACAGTTCCGGTCGCTCTTAGTCAGCGACCGAATCTCTCTAATCAGACCTCGGCGAAACTTCCTCGCCTTCGTCTTCTCAGTCAAGTCATCAATGAACCGGGCCAATCTGCAGAACTCTTCGGCATACTCAGCTACCGTCTGGTTCCCCTGAACCAGAGCCTCGAACTGTGCCTCGATACCTCCCAAGGCAACATCAGGAAAGAACTGCTCCTTGAACAGCTCCTTGAACTGGGCCCAAGTCTGGCCCTCAACTCCCACTCTGGGATCTGCCTGATACCATGCTCTGGCCAAATCCTGCATCTGGCTGCCCGCTGTCTCGATCTGGAGTCGAGCTGGTATTCTGCTAGTCGGAAGATCTCCTCAATATGCTCTATCCAGTCGTCTGCAACGTGGATGCCCTCTGTGCCAACTCCCGAGGATGCATCTTCTGGAAGTCCTGAATGTCCTTCTCCCTCCGACGGGGCTGCTGCTGAGTCCCCTGAGCTGTGATCATCTCGACTGTGGTGCGAACCAGCTGGTGCGCCTCATCGATCCCCTGCCTGAAATCTGCAGTCTGCCTCGTCTGCTGCTGCTGATGCGACTCAAGAATCCTCTCCACGAAGGAGAAGAGATGGGCAGCATCTACCATCCCCGCAGGCGGAGGCTGCTGCGGTGGAAGGATCCCAGGAGTCACAACTGGCCTCCTGACTGCTGGAGGTGCTCCTCCAAAAGTGGCAGAAAACCGACTCCTGAGGGCTGCACTGGCCCTGTGGCACTGGGAGCTGGCTGCTGGACACGAGAGGTGGCAGACCCCTCTCCAGCCTCCCCCGTCACGGGGCGATGCGATCGCGTCTCAACCATCCTGGAGACACAGATCAAACAAGAAGCAATTACTGAGAATGAGTCGAAATAATCAAAGGAGGACAATTTAAATTTCTAAGGAAGACAATAAGCAGCAAATAGATATACGGAATCTGATAAGGAATTTTTCTAGTGTGATTGAGTACCTTCAAAATATGCTAATTCCTACTGCAGGCTGGCGATATTCTAGTTCGAATACCACTACACTTATATCCTAGACCTGCATGGGCCACCACTAAAAAGGAGGGGGGGGGGGGGAACTGCCGGGGCGAGGGGGGGGGGGGGGGTTCGGCGGCGGGGGGGGGGGGGGGGGGGGGGGGGGGGGGGGGGGGGGGGGGGGGGGGGGGGGGGGGGGGGGGGGGGGGGGGGGGGGGGGGGGGGGGGGGGGGGGGGGGGGGGGGGGGGGGGGGGGGGGGGGGGGGGGGGGGGGGGGGGGGGGGGGGCAGGGGGGGGGGGGGGTGGGTGGGTTTGCCGGATTGGGGAAGGGGTTGTAATTTTTTTTTTTTGTGGTTATGGCTCTGATACCATGTAGAGAATAATTGTTGTATATTTTTGATTGGCTACTCCACTACTTATAGGGAGTCTAGCTCCTCTTCATACTACATTTCCCAATGTGAGACTAAGTCCCTTATTAGTTCTCGACATTACTTTTGCAAATACCAAGAAATATCTACTGATTTGCACTCCCAGTCTTTATTTAAATTGCATGTTATGAAAATTGTGCGGAGTTCTGAGATTTCTTCCATCTCTATGAAGGGTTCTAGTTATACTCAGTATCTAGCATTTTATTGAATATTCGTAGCATATTATCTCTGCTTTTGTTAGCTGGCTATGTTTTTATCATCCATCTTCTTACTTAAAAGATTTTTTGTTATCTGTAACCCCCTGTTTCACTTCTGCAGAAATTTATCTTTGGCGGGAGGTTAATATTTGGACCCGACGCACGGTCGCTGCTCATCACCATTTCACTCATAGTGGTTCCTGTTGTGATATTTTGTGTGTTTGTTGCGAGACATCTTCTCCATAGATTTGCGCATATGATGCTGGATATGCAATTTTGGCGGTTGCAGTAGTATTCACCATCTATGTTAGTCTTCTAACGATTTCCTATTAAAAATGTTTGCATCACATACTACACTTATATCTGAAGATGATTTGACTTCAATATTCTTTATTCAGTTTCATTATTATTTGGTACTGTGGTTGTTGATCTAGTGCATCTTGGTTCATGTGTCACTAGATGGATCATGTTATCTAATTCTTAGCTTAAAAATGGTGCTGATCCTCTTATAAGAATATATCTTTTACTATTTGTATTTACTTTTGGTAAACAAGAGCCTTGAGTTGGCTGGCAATAAAACTTGTCAATCTTTCTTCTCTTTCCATTTTCATGGATAATGTTGACTTTTGCCCCCACATGGATTGAGTTAGGCTCAAATTTTATGCTTGTAGGAATAACATTTTCTTCTGTAAATAAGTAGAAGCAAAATATCAAAGTGAAGAAATAAAGCAATTATAATCCTAATTACACCTTTTTCGTACAACTAATATGAACTGGTAGAGACATGGTCATATGCCATCTAATGCTGTTTCTTTTTATAGAGTTTTGGCCATTCTAGAAATGCTAAGATGAGCAAAATGGTGGATATGTGAGGTTCTAGGGATAGCAAGGATCCATTACTATGCCATTCCACATTGCATATATTAAATATCCAAAACTATCATAAGATACTGTCAAATTATTAATTATTATCGAGATGATTTATATATATATTATCCCTTATTTCAAAGGATCTGAACTTGTTACTTTTTCTTTTGTCATCATGACTATTGGGCAAACTACAATAGAGCATAAATTTCATGTTAGCTAATGTTGACGTGATCCTTGTCAGATTTCAGCGTTGAACTGTGCCACTGTTATGTACAGTGAAGAGTTTGCCAAGACATCTTTAAGAGGAACATCTGATTCCAGAGAGAGAATTTGGCTGCAGGCAGTAAAAGATCAAGTATTCTTGAAGCCAAGGACCTTGGGATGGGTGGTTATAAATTAATTAGTTTGAACTATTATGTAGGTATCATAAGAACTTGTGCAGTCATATAGGGGCTTTACATCCTTTAGATTGAAGTTGGATCTGTAAATGCAATGAACTCATAAGACATAAATGATCATAGGCTATGCTAAAATCTGCTTTTCCGCATATGACATGTTATGAATTGATTTATGCATCCAAACAATCATGACTTGTAGTTTTCCATGCTTTTGTCATAATAAGATTGTCTAGGTACTCATGGTGCTCTCCACATATATGTTTTAAATTAATTTATGTATCCAAACGACCATGGCTTGTAGTTTCCATGCTTATCTCACAATATGGTCGTGTAGGTAGTATATGGTGCTCCTCCTCCGTACTTCCGCTCGAGATCCAGGTATTATTCCACGTAATTCCCATCCTCCAGAAGAAGAGTTCTCTTATGATACTTCAGTTCAACCTTCATTAGAAGGGACCAGGCATACTCCAAGCTTGCAATTTCCTCGCTCCAAAGAAGTGATTGTTAATGGAATGCATGTGAAAATAAAGTACTGTGACACTTGCATGCTCTATCGTCCGCCTCGTTGTTCTCATTGCTCAATTTGCAATAATTGCGTGGAACGGTTTGATCATCACTGCCCCTGGGTTGGTCAATGCATTGGACTGGTATCCTACTCAACTTCATTTTCCATTTGCGAAGTAGTCATGGGAAACTATTACTTTTGTCCTTCAACATGTAGAACTATCGAGTCTTGACAGGTGATTTAGAATTTAGTTCAGTGTTCTCTCTTTAGCTAGTTGTTAGACACTACATATGTTATTAGAGAATGTTTTTGGTTGTATAGCAAATTAACTTCATATCCCATTTATTTTACTTTGGAGCATTCACTTCTTGCAAGTGATGAACCAGTTAGGAGTGTTAGGAACTTAGGATGTTAGGTGTCCACTTCGACCGGCCATATCAGTGTTTCACTCCAGTTTGGAAACGGTCAAAGTGGACACCTAACATCATAAGTTCCTAACACTCCTAACTGGTGCATCTCTTTAGCAAATTAACTTTCAATCCCCATGTGCGTTTCACTCCAGTTTGGAAACGGTCGAAGTGAACACACTTTTGCAACCTCGATTGCTATGATATTGTCCCTTCTGCAAACATCATCACGTAGCCCAACAGCTATATTAGTGTCGATATATCCAACCAATTTCGGTTCGTCAATTCCAAATGAAAGTCTTCAACTAGAAGAGATAACGTACACTTGATCGCACTCCAATACATCCTCCCTCGATTGGAAAGATATATGCCGATTGCACGAGCAATATCCAGCCTCGTACGCACCATAGCATACATGAAAGTGAAACTACCCACAGCTGAAGCATACGAAACTCGTTCCATATCTTCTTTTCCCTCCTCAGTCAATGGGCATTGCTCAGAAGTAAGCCTGAAGTGAGATGTAAATGGGGTGCTCACTTCTTCGACTCATCCATCCCAAAACGCTGATGTACCTTGTAAATGTACTTCTCTTGGGACAACCAAAGCAACTTGGATCCTCTCTCTCGGCAGATGTCCATCCCAAGAATGGTCTTTGCTACGCCAAAATCCTTCATCGAGAAGACTACGGTCAGTTGGCACTTCAACTCCGCACACCAACGTGTTATCCACATAGAGTAACAATATGACGAAATTGTCCTCAGCAAAATACTTCACAAAGACAGTGATATGGAGTCTTACCGGCATAATCATGATCCAAGTCAAAACTAGCTGCCAAACCAAGCACCACTCGGATAGACGATTTTGACGACCGACGAGAAAATTTTATTAAAATATATGTCCTTCCACTAACTATAGACCTTGACTACCAACCTCGCCTTGTATCGGGGGTGAGTAGCATCTTCTCCTTGCTTCAGTCTTAGCATCTACCGATTCTTCAAGGCCTTCTTGCCATTTGGAAATAACACCAGCTCGTAAGTGTAATTGGTCTACAAAGAACTTATCTCTTTCCGGATGACCTACATCCAATCGTGCTTATACTCGTTATCCATTGCCTCTGCGAAGCTTTTAGGCTCTCCCTTGTCAGTTAATAGTACGTACTCATCAATCGAGTACCTTACACATGATCGACGCTCCCTTTGTACTGCTTGTTCACAGACAACCTCATCTCCTTCGGGAACTACCTCATTTGTATGCTCATCCTCCTGAAGGTCGCCTCGATCATCATCAATAGGCTGATGAGCAAGGTTGGAAGCAACTCCGTGTATTGGCTCCCCCAATATCTGGTATATCCGCAGTGTCCTCTAGAAATGATTAGAATTTGAATGACTCACGCAAATCCTTAACCGCAGAAGGCATCTTGAAATCTTGATTATTTGTCAGGGGCTAATCCTCGACGAATATCACGTCTTGGCTTCTGTAGAGCTTCTTTCCCACTGGGTCGTAGAGTCTATACCCGAAGTTATCTCGAGCATAGCCGACAAAGATACATTGTATTGTATTCGGCTTGAGCTTAGACTTCTGGTCCTTCGGTACATGCACGAAATCCTTACACCAAAATGCATAGAATAATGTCTCTTTGTCGTACCATACTTTATCAAGACATAGTTTTACAAAGGAGCACCAAGAGATATATTAATAACATAAGCAACAATATTTAAAGCTTCAACCCCGTAGCTACCCGACAACTTTGCTTCAAATAGCAAACACCGCACTCTCTCCACTATTGTCATGTTCATTCGTTCCGCTACGCCATTGAGCTGAGACGTCTTCGACAGAGACTTCTGATGCCTTATTCCTTATTCTTTGCAGTATGCATAGAGACCTATGTATTCGTTGTTGTTATCGGAGTGAACACACTTCAATTTTTGTCTCCCCCTTTCAAGTCAACAACGACCTGAAACTCCTTGAAAGTAAACAACACCTGATCCTATGTCTTTGAGGCGTAGACCCAAACCATTCTTGAACAATCATCAAAGAAAGTTACTAAGTAAGAAGCACCACCGATTGTTTTACCTTCATAGGACCACCGACGTCCAAGTGAATCAACTCGAGCAACGCTAACTTTCTCGAAGATGGATGACTCTGAAAGGACACCTTATGTTGTTTTTGAGCCATTTAGTGCATGCAATTTTCCAACTTTGCTAGATTCAAACCTAGAAGTCATTTCCGATTCGCTTAGTAGCTCATTTCCTTCTTGTTAATATGGCTGAGCTACTTGTGCCATAACACCGTAGACGCATCATTGACTGCGTTCACCTCTTGTTTCCCTTGTGCGCTCTTCTTCGTATAATAGAGTACATACTTTTTGCTTCCTCCGACAACCACAATCGAATTATTGAAAAGCTTCCACTGATCCTCCCGAAGGTACTGAAGAACTCCTTGTCATCCAACCTTCAAATCGATACCATGTTGAAATAGATATCTGGGACACGGAGAACATCTCCGAGCACCAAAGTTGCTCATGTATGTCTTAAAATGCACACTCCTACAATAATAGCTTTCGACACATTTTCGTTGTCCATGTTCAACACTCCACAGCCGTCTCTTGTGTAAGTGGCAAACATTGTCCTGTTGTAAGATACGTGTGCCAACTGCTATCATCACAGGCGAGGTTCATAATAACCTCATCACCCACAATGATGATGTCGTCTTTATGACCTGATGTCGTATACTTTGTCGCATTTTTTCTCTCTTTCAAGCAAAACAATTTTCTTGATGTGACCTTCTTGTCACAATGGTAACATTCGGAGCAAGGTTCACAGTATCGATATCGGACCATTCCTATGAGTATCAGTATCGGCGATATCGGTAGTATCGGCGGTTTTGGATCGGAGTATCAGATTTTTTGGTATCGGAAAACAAATAACTATTAATTATTAACATTTAAAAAAAATATTTTATACATTTAGGCATAATTTTAAGTATTTTCGGTGTTATTTCTTAGTAGTTTTGAAAATAAATGAATTAGTAGTCACCCTTACTGATTGGTTTATATGCAATAGATCAATTTTCTTATTTTACATGTTTTTACAACCTTATATGCTTCAAACCCTTGTTGATTTGTCTTTTTCGTTCAATTTTCTTTGCCGAATTGATCGAAAAACGACCCCCAAATGTCGGTATCAGTCAGTATCAGGTATCGGATCAGGACATGCCAAAACATATCGGTATTGACCATATCGGATCGATATCGGCCGATACGTTAAACTATGATTCGGAGTCCTTTTACTGGTCCTTGAACTTTGTATGCTCTGTCCCTGCCACCGTCTGGATACTTACTTTTGCTTCTTCATCGGCTCTATAAAACCAATGCCTTTGAGTGTGATGTAGATGAAATGTTCTGAGATTCTCTTCTCATCTCCTCGTTCAACACTCCACTCTTGGCAAACTCCAAACTGACCATGATCATATACACTCGCATGGTTTTCCATGAGTCTGACAAAGTACCCAACAACCAAAGTTCATATATTTTGTCGTTTAACTGGACTCTCATAGTGGCCACACCTTGGAACTCACTCAAGTGATATGTAACAGACGTACCGTCTTTGTACCTAAGATCCATCATCTGTCGGATAAAAAATAACTTGTTTATCTCGGTCTTCTTGGCATGCAAAGATTACATCTTCTCTCATAATGTCTCTGTTTGTTTAATATTAGCGATGTGATTATACACATTTTCATCCACAAACTTCTTGATGTATCAACATACATGTATATGCGCAAATGTCCAGTCATCCTCGGATTTATCACTGGGCTTTTCGGAAGAAGATACCGGTACATGCAGCTTTTGACGAATAACATATCCTTCATTTGCTTCGTCAATAGTGATTGCTGGTATCTTTTAGGTTAATCATGCGTACTGATTACACGTCCATCTCTTCTACCAAGCTTAACTATCAAATTCCCGACACTTACAACTACAAGCTCTAATATCACTCTGTTGGAAATGGACATGGAACCAGCAAAATAGACACCGTTTTCAAATTGGAAGAAACTGTGGAAAACCGAAGTAAAACAACAACCTATACACGATGCCAAAATCCATATAAACGAGCACAACGGAAACACAATGATATTTACATGAAATTTTTTGATGGGAGAAACCATTGGACAATCGGAGTCCAACCCAAAAAAGTTTCACTAGTGAATAAAGCAAATATACGGACGCCCCTTCAACTTCTCCTACCGATCCAACACTCATCACCGCAACTACTCCAATTTAAGGAATGGACTACAATAGAGAAATAGATTTACCGAAATCGAGAACGGATCGATGTGAGGCTTCTCGAACGATCTCTCTTGAATCAAACTGAAATCGTCTCCTTCGAGTTCGAAAGTTGAACTCTTTGAGAACTCTCTCTTGGTGAATGTCTACTCTCTTGGTGAATGTCTACTGTAATTAGGGTTAGGAAATCCCTATTTAAGTTCCCCTAATCACCGAGCAATTCACGCCGTTCAGACCGAACCAACCGACCATTGAAAATTTGACTTAGTCCGCACAACGGCATGCTACCGATATGCCAGTAGTATGCTTATGAATGTCAAAATTGCCCACAACTTTTGGACCAATTTGCAAACCCATAATATGAGTCGTATACAGGCGGTATGTTGCCCCCTCCGATACTGTTCTGATACGTAAAATTTCTAGTTTTGATGAGCTCCTTTTTTCGTCTTGACTTCCAAGCTTTTCTGACACACCAATGACGCTCGTTGCACTCCCTAAATTCATGATAATACTTACTACTAGGATGGTAACCCTACCCAACACCAACAATTCATGATAATACTTACTACTAGAGTAGTAGCTTACACTCCCTAAATTATTGCGGTGTTTACATTTACCTTAAAACTGGGTTGCTCTTTTAAGGTCATACTCGAGGTCTCATAGTATACACTGATCTGATGACATTGTAAGATCTAATGGTGTATCGTGAGATTCTTGGTTTTATTATGAATAAACTTGTGGGTATATGCATGCATCTTTTTGCATTTAACTTATACAATTTCAGTTTTATTTTCTGTGTTGGCGTCTCTGTTTCTAGTCAAGTTCTCAGTGTATGAGTGTGTGACTATACACATCTTTGGGGAGTGTTTATTTGTCCCTGTAGACATAGTTAACTTGGTTGTAATAATTAAGCCACCAAATTGAAAGGTCCAACATTTTATTCACAAGGATCTATATGCCAGTGGAATTCATGCATCTGGTAATTGCATGCACGGTTTTCTGATAATTGAACTGAAGAGACGATGGATATGTTAGACATCTTTGGAACATAAGGTTTTTCTTTGTAGACGGTTCAAGACAAATCAGTATCCACGGGGATGGTCGTCCATGGCATTAATCAAGTTGACCACGCCCTATGAACAAATTTGTGACACACACATACATACTATTTGACAATGAGTGTTTGTTTGTTCGCAAGACATGACCAACTCGCTTATTCCAGTATATGAACTTTACCCAGCTACTAACTTTATGATTGAAGACCTGAGTAGGTAATTTGCACTATTCACAATGATCTATTGAAAGCTTTTACAAACAAAGATCCTGTGCTTTGAATTTTGAAAACTTCTTACCATTCGTCAAGTTATTGCAGAATGAGCGTTTTGCTGTAATATAATAAAATAATAGCAAGAAATGTTAGATTCCATACTCAGATGTGCTTAAATATGGATTTTCTTGCAGAGAAATTATCGTTACTTCTTCTTTTTCGTGTCTTCCTCAACTCTTCTCTGCATATATGTGTTCTCTATGTGCGCACTATATATCAAGTTTCTCATGGATGAGGATTACCCGTCAGTATGGAAGGCAATGAGACATTCCCCTGCATCTGTCGTACTCATGGTATATTCTTTCGTATCTCTATGGTTTGTTGGTGGTCTTACTGGGTTTCATTTATATCTCATCAGCACCAACCAGGTCAGTCTTTTGGTCTATATGTCCATATTTTCAAGATTAGTTTTTTTCTTTTCTTTCTCATCATAGCCTTGTGTTTTCTCTTATCTTGACTTGTTTGAATTTGTACTTGTTAGATGCTATCTACACCTTGGTGTGCTTGAACTGCTATTATGGGTTTTCACTGCTTGTGAACTGACACAGTGAAATAAGTGAATTTCAACCATATGCTGGAAGCATGATAATGCAGTACATATCATACTGGCATAGATAACATGC
The DNA here is from genome assembly GCA_029216955.1 of Iris pallida. Lineage (NCBI taxonomy): Eukaryota > Viridiplantae > Streptophyta > Magnoliopsida > Asparagales > Iridaceae > Iris > Iris pallida. The sequence continues at coordinate 9,667,738 of JANAVB010027997.1, forward strand.
TCTTGCCTAGAGTTTACACTCTGTCCACTTTATACATCCTGTGTAGTGTCAGTAGACTTGGTACGTATTACGCCCTACATGATGCCTCTACACTCTGTCCACTTTATCAAGACCAACAAAAGAAACTCCATTTACTTCACCAATTAAGCTAGCCTTTAACAATAACCAAAGTAACGGTGCATATAAATATATAAGTTTTGGAAAACAATTAAAAGTACCTACACATTAACTTTGCCCCCGGGCTTCAGCCCCCAGTCCTTTTCATGTAGATCTGCCCCTGCCATCAGGTCGATGACAAAATATTTTTTCTGCATTTCTTATAGCCGATTTGCATTTATTCCCTAACCACGATGTTTGTGTATGTTTACTTGGAAGTTGGAAGATTCAATTGTCGAAGTGTTCGCTAGATATCTATTTTACCATATCAAGATTGTAAGTTGTGCCATGCGTTTTGCTTTCCATATCTTCCAAAATACATAGACACCAAGCCTGACAATTGGGTGTATGTTTATAATACGCTAAATGTCACTTATACTTGCATATAGTTAAGGCTCTTATATGTTGGGGGAAAAAATGGCAATTTAGGCAACCAGGTCTGTGAACTGAACCACATAAAACCAGCACTTGTATCTGTGTGATGTAATCAAGTTTTGTTTCTGAAAAGAAGATCAATTGTTGTCGGAGCCACTACCCCTCTCACAAAGTGCGCTTTCATCATTTTCTAGCAGCTTCTACGATAGTCGAGATTCCTGTCTTCACTTTCCCTTTCCTTCCAAGAACATGGGTAGCAATGAAAAAACATGCACAATAGGTCACCTAGGTAAAGCAGGTAATGTAACTGATGCTTGGAAGAAGGCAAAATCAGAACACCGTGAATTCAATTCATGTTCACTTAGAGAACCTACTTTGGTATCCAAAGTCCTAAGAACTTTTCTCTCCTTGATTGGAGGATTAGTCCCATGTATGTGTCAAAATACAGGCTTCAAACATTCATCAGCGAACCAACCTGATTATCCCCGAATAATGTGTGATGCAAGTGATGGGGCCACCTGGGGAAGTCTTAAGTCTAGAGTTGATTTTTGGCAGCTGAGTCCACTGTAGACACGTCTTGTTGGATCACAAGAAAAGAAGGATAACCCTTGAAGTTAGTTACTTTAGCCGCAAATTACTTCAAATTAGAATCATGGCAGCATTAAATAAGCAGTGGATGAAGGATTTAGTTTAATAGTTGTGTTCTTGTCACACTTCTTTTGTTCCATATTGAGTTAGTAAGACGGATCAAGGAGTTGGTTATATTTTTATAACATGGCAATTGACTGCCAAAATATGGGTCTGATTCTGTTGAACCCAACTTGTCTTGTCTTGAAAATATTATGGCATTTGATTTTTGCCTTTTTCATAAATTTATGCATAGTATAGTATGTCTATGGTTTTCGTGATAAATATCTTTGCCATGCCAGTTTTTGTTTAAGGCTCTATCTTAAATTCTTTTTCGTGTACGGTTGATTTACTACCGGCTAATGCCCTCTGCATAATTCTGTTGGTTCTGTTAACCCCGACTAATGATAACAGATATTACTCCTGAGTCCTTGTCCACCAACCATGTAGCACCATTCTTCATACCTTGCCGAATTTATCAGATCTATTCCATTGTTTGCAATGAACATTGATATGATTCCTCTTGTTCACAAGTAGTGGATTTGGTGGCATGATGGAACTTCATAGGTACTACTCGTGATGTCAACTATCTAAACTCTAAAGTTCAACTGAATTATGTTATTTGTTCGTAAGAAGAACATAATGAATTTTATCATGCCCTTAAACTTTTACTTCCCACTTTCTTTAGTGGAACCAGGGATGCTGGAGTCAAGGTGTTATGTCTTTATGTATAGTTCAATTTCCAGCCATTGTTCAGATATACTACTCCAAATGAGTATTCATTTTATGCTTTATGTCATTGTATTTCATGTACATTGCAGACGACCTACGAAAATTTCCGGTACAGAGCCGACAACAGGCCCAATGTCTACCACCAAGGTTGCATATCTAACTTCCTTGAAGTTTTCTGCACAAAGGTAAAGCCATCAAGGAACAAATTCCGAACCTTTGTTTACGAGGAGCCCCCAGTACCTCCACCTATCAGCCGTTCGAGGGAACCAGAATTAGAGGCAACCAGTGAGCCAAGGTCAAAAGTAGAGGATGATCTTGAGATTGGAGGGGAGCTGTTGAAGATATCCCGACGACGTAACTCAGCAGAGTTTGACGAAGAGTTGGGTGGGAGAAGCAGCAATGGCATGCACAGTGTCATCTCTGAAGCAGAACTTAACATGGGTTCAGAGAGGCAACTTCCCACCTCTAGACCTGAGGTGAGGAACTCAAGTTGGGGTAGGAGAAGCGGAAGTTGGGAAATCTCACCAGATGCAGCTCTACCAAGAACGCCACCAAATGGCTAACTGAATGTAGCCGATCAGAAAGAGAAAAAGATGGGATCCTTTAATCTTTTGAGGGTTCGACTTGGTATGGTGCTCATTATACATGTATGTATTCGTCTCATTTGAAGAAGATGATCTGGGAAAGTCATAAGCTATAGCTTGTTTCTCATTTGTCATATATTTGTTGGTTTTCACTTTGTGAGCTTGGGGCTGTAGTGGTGGGTATGATTCTTTCTGTAAAATACCAATGGCGGATCTTCGTACATTTGTATAATTTTTCTTTTCTCCTCTCCTTGGAAGCAATTTCTTGTCGCATTTCCTGTACCATATTAATTTGTATGATTTGGTGATATGTCCAAATAGTTTGAAAGGGATTGAGCTTGATGAGTGGGTATTTTGCACCCTTATCTGCGCTGAATAATTATGGCAGAACTATTGTTTTGGTACTTCATATGTAGACCCAAGAGATTTTCCAGCTCCTATGATCTGATAGAGATGGAAGTAGTCTACCAACTCTGATGTTACTAATGATCAATGTATATATAGATCTTTTTGGAAAGTAACAAAATTGTAGGTTTACTTGGGACCCTTCTCTTGTTAAGCTTCATACAAATGTCTTTATTTCAGGGCATGCATATTTATGTTTCAAAGATGATTATGATCCACTGTAAATTGCTGGTGCACTCTTTACAAATTCTCTGTAATATTTTCCATGTATTGATTAATTCTTTTTGGTGGCATCATCTAGTTGATCAATGATGGTACAGAAGAAGAAGAAAAATCTGAAAATGCAGTGTAGTTTTCTCCTGATGTCGTTCTCTTGCAATATGCATGCTGAAGGCAGGTTGGTGGCAGGAATCATGCACTTTGATGAGATCAGGAGAGGGCTGAAGATGCTGAAATGAGGAAAATTTGGTGGCAGAGATCATGCACTCTGATGAGATCACGGCAAGGCTGAAGATGCTGAAGTGCGGTCCTAGCCACGAGCATTTATACGCGAAGAACATGAAGATCGACCTCCCTGATAATGTGCGTAATCTCTCTTAAGATCTTTTTTTTGCTTTGGCAACCTGTTTACATCTTGAACTCCTATGTTCTCATAGTTTCACTTCGGCAGGTTTCTGTTTCAGAAATCCATATACGAAGAAATTTGGGTGTCATCGTCTTTGGTTCGACTCCTGCTGAGGGATTGAGAAGTAGGACTGTTCCAGTGAAATCCAGTCATCTGCAGTTCTGTTTGCTGTCGATGTTCATGAAGGTGATCTCAATTATATCTGACTTTGTTAATTTCTTTTAACAATCTGTTTGCTTTAGCAACCTGTTTACATCAGTTATTCATAAACTAAGTGGCCTGTTTCCATCCCAAGAAGTCTAAAATTCAGTCAATCTTATAATCCTAAGGCTTACATATGCTCTTATAATAGATACAAACATAGCAACAGATGATAAAGACATTAAGCACTTAGGACTTACAAACTACTTGGGAGTCTTTCTTTATGTGGTGATGTGTTTTTCTTATTGATTGCATGTGTTAGTAGACTAACAAAGTGGATTTCCTGATGTGTCATGACCCTTGTTAGCAATTCAAACGGAAAAAATTCGGAACGGCAAAAGTACGAATATAAATCGGCACAATATAAGTAAAATATGGCCAAAAAATCGTCTAACAAAAAACATTGATTATATTTAATTCGTGTTTAGTACGTTTCATATGAACAAATTTGGCACTAAAAATTCGGCAGGTAGGATGGAAAACCGAAAGGTTTTTCTTTGATTGTTGCAACTGCAAGCAACATGTGCAAAGACTCTTGGATTTTTTTTTTTTTTGGTTACTGTGAGGCTTTTCTTTTCTTTTGATAATTTTTTAGAATTGTGCCAGTCTTAATATCTAATAGCAGAAAGAGTCAAGAAAGTCAAGATTGTTGCGTTTCTCGGTCACATTTTTTTGGCCTAATTTTTTAAAAATTCGTACGGTACGTGTTTAAAACTCCACATGCTTAAAATTCGCGTACAAATCCAATTTTTTTAAAAGTACGCAAGTATTATACGTTTATGTATCACGTATAATACGCGTTTTATTCGGGTGATTGCTAATAAGGGTCATGACACTATTGGTGGAAAGTCAAGGTAAAACTCTGCCATGTGGTGAGCCCGGACCATTGAATAATTTCTCGTGTACTAGACATTTTCCAGATCTTGTATAGATATCTAAACTACTGGTTGCTCAAACTTATGAAGTAAATCAAAGACGATGACTTTACTACATGCACAATTTGCAGTTTCGCTCTCTAGAAAAGGTCTGCAGATTCAAAATTTTGACTTTTGAGATTGTAGCAATAGGAAACAATGGCATACAAATGATTTTGAGGCTTGTTGAAAACTGCTTCCTTACCTTCTGGCTCAGTTGACTTGTGTGTTATTCCTGAGTGGTGACTTTTAAGTTTCGATGGTGCAACTTACATTCAGTTATGGACACATCTTTGTATGACTTTTTTAGAAGTCAGCTGATGATCCTTGGATTCATCTTCTTAGCGTTTCTCCTTTTAAATTACCTTCTTTTTAGCATTTGGTTTTCTCGTGCCTTGTTATGTATAAAAGGGCACTGGTAGCTTGCCCGCCACGTGGCACCGTCCCATTAACAGGTCAACCGGTATGGAATCCGAGGGGAGAGGGGGGTGTTGGGGGCCAATGGGTTTCGGCCACGTGGCGAACGGGTCAGCCCGCGTAGGGACAAATTATCATTTTCTATATAAAATTGCAAGGTTTTCCTCAGTACTTCGAATTGGTTCATTATTTTCTTGATACTTATAGCGTAATTACTAACTAGCATGGCTTGGTAAGATATATCGGATGTGATGTCTCCAAAACCAGTGTATCAAACATGTCCTCGTTCATATTAAAAAATGGTTCTCACTAGTTATTTTAAAAATTAACACCCACAGTCAGTGGCGTCCATAGTTTTAAAGGATCAAAAATGTTATTTGGCTCCCAAAATATTTGGATGATACCATCTTCCATTATGTGTAATATGACATGGCCGATGACATGACAGCTGACATGGCAAACTTAAACATTAAAATTAATATTAAATTAACATGAACATTAATATTAAAATTAAAATTAACATTAACATTAATATTACTTTAACATTAACATTAAAATTAATATTAACATTAAATTAAAATTAGCATTAACATTAAAATTAATATTAAAATTAAATTAACATGAATATTAACATTAACATTAATATTAATTAACATTAACATTAATTTTAACATTATAATTAATATTAACATTAAATTAAATTAGCATTAGTATTAACAATAAAAAAAATTTGGGTAATTAATTTTTGGGTTAAAATATGACATGTCAGCTGCTATGTCAGATGCCACATAATGGAAGATGGCATTACCCAAAAATTTTGGGAGCCAAATAACATAATTGGTACAGGATATGGAACATGTTTGGTACACATGTTTTAGAAACAACAGATCTGCTCCCATATAGAACTATGATTGGTTTGCCATGCTTGATTATTTGTTTCTTCTAGGATTCACATGACGAGAGTAGTGTTAACCCTATTAATGATTCTTGAATTGAGCTGACAAATTAAACCCAGAGGTTTTCCGTGAACGGCATAGAATTGATTTGGCATCAAATTTTAGTTGTGCACTTGGTATATTTATTACAATGTTTGCATGCTTTTGACTCGGAACCCTGTCATCTGTCATTGTATATCTACAAAAGCAGTCGGTGGTCAAAAAGTGTCACACCGTCTGCTTAAATTTTGAACACGTCGCCTTCTTTTTTCAAGCTCCAGTTTCTCCGAGGAGGACTAATTTGCTTTGGCCTTCTCTTGAACTTGTTAACAAAAGGTGATCCCTCTCTTCAATGGTCTCCATCTTCCTCTTATTTAATTTGTCCGAGTGTGATCGACTTTGTCACCTGAACCAAAATTTTCAAACTCACGTTGGTGAGAAGTACTTGTTTATATATATACTAGTCATAACCCGTGCCCATAGGGCATGGTTCATTTAAGGTATTCCTCCTCAAAATCTTGGACCCCCAATTTTAAACGAACAATAATAATTATGAGGCCGCCATCAAAATATTAAATCCCAACCACTGCTGGATGTGAATTTTCTTTGGATTTTCCATAAAATTCCACTCTCAATAATGCTCATCCACAACCATTATGAGTGCAAACCCCACTCTTTGGATTCCCCATAAAACCCCACAACCGTTGATTCACCAAGATTAAATCCCAATCACTCTTTATCTTGGCACAGTCAGCCCTAGGATTCAAAAACCTTTGTGTTTTGTATAATAGATATAAGGCCGGTGAGTTCCGTCACCTTCGACCGTTGGATCGAACGGGTCCTATGTGGATCTCCCAATTCGTTGGTGTAGAGATACGGGACTTTGACGGAACTCCTTCGGTTCGGTGAGACTTTTATATATATAAAAAAATAAAAAATATATATATGACCTCTAGTCTAGTGGTTAAGAGAGATGCATGCGGCCCAAGTGATCGGAGTTCGAGCCCCAGTGGAGACGAGTTCGCTACAATTATCCATTGCTTCAATATATATATATATATATATATATATATATATATATATATATATAAAATGAGGTGTAATTTGCAAAAATGTTTGGATTGAAATTGTTTGTTGCAAATAGTCAACCAAGTATTATTACTAGTAGAGCTTTCACTTTCTTATAATTGCATGCGCACCGCTTTTTATTTGTGATATTGTCTTTGCGCCTCCTAAAGGGACATCCGGTTCTGATTATCTTTGATGATAGAGAATTTCTAGTTGGCTAATTTGTTAAAATTTTAGGTGCCTCAAGTTGAAGAAAATGTCCTAGCCAACTTTTTTTTTTTATTTTATAAATTCTAGGGGAACTCATGAGTTCCTTAATTTTCCAAACTCGGACTTTGAAAAATTGTTAGATTACATTCATTTGATCTTTTTATTTTGAGATATTTAGTAATAGGGCATAATAGTTGATATTAGGGTTTGAGTCTCCAAATTGTACAACTTTAGTATTTAGGTCTTCAAATTACTGTTCATTAGCATACATGAACAGTGATTTGGAAACCCAAACACTAATATTGGACAATTTGGAGACGAAAACTCTAATATCAAATATTATGTAAGACTATTGCTAAATAACATTTTTAATTTGTGATATTTAGGCTTTAGGTCTCAAATAAGTTATGATATTTGTATTTGGGTCTCCATATAGACATAATTAGTGTATGGGTTTCGAATAAATTAATATTTGTGTTTGGATCTCCATAATATACATAATTAGTGTTGGGGTCTTGGACTAACGGTTGACGGTTAAAACCTAACTAAAAATAAAAAAGAAAAGAAAAAAACAAAAAATAAAGAAAAATAAATAAATAAAATAATCAGAAAAGGAGGAAAACAAAAGGGGAAAAAAGAAAAGAAAAAAAAAAGAAAGAAAAAGGAGAAAAATGACGACAAAATGAAAACAGGATATAAAACTACAAATATCGATACAAAAAAAATGAAAAAAAATAAGAATTTTTTGTCCGAGCAAAAAGAACATACCACATATTCCTACGGGATATGATTTCCATGTTTTGTAGTAAATTATTTATCCGAACTTTTTTTAATTTTTTGAAATATTCTTTTAACCAAATCCTAACATAAGAATAGGTTTCCCATAATAGATTTGTCCGAAATATTTAGACTTTAGGTCTCTCTCTCTCTCTCTCTCTCTCTCTCTCTATATATATATATATATATATATATATATATGTGAGACACGAAAACTAAATAACCCAAAATTTATTTCCATTGTTTTTTAATTTCCTTTTTCCTTTTTTTATTCTTTTTTCTCTCTTTTTTTTTTAAATTTTTTTCTTCATCTTTATTTTTTTATTTTTTATTTTATGTATATTTATTTTATTAGTTGGATTTTGATAATCACCCAAACACAAAAATTCTAAGTTATTGGAAGGCCAAAAACAAATAATGTCTATTATGGAGAATCAAACAAATATTCTAACTTATCGCGACCCAAAGTCTAAATATCTACTTTATTTTCTCGACCGATAATTTAGAACACGTAGCTGGTCCGGATTTATTCCCGGAAGAAAAAAAATATATAGAGTGGGAAACCTATTCCTATGTTTATTCCTGAAAATTAAAAAATATTAAGGTAAATAATTTACCCACAAAACATGGAATCAATCCCTTACAAATAGGTGGGTATAATATTTTTGTCCAGACAAATCTTTTTTTTTTCTTTTTGATTTTTTTTAAGTTTTTTTTCTTCTTTTTCATTTTTTTAAGATTTTTTTTCTTTTTTCAGTTTTTTTATCTTTTTTTAGTTTCGGTTTCGGTTTTTTTTTATCTTTTTTATTTTTTTAAGAATGATTTTTTTTTCAAATTATGTTTCATTGTTTTTTTACAATTTATTTTCAGTTTTTGTTTTTTTTTTTCGACAATATTGATATATTCACCAAACTTAAAAATATTTTCTTTAATAAATATAATTATCGAAAATTTGATTTCTGGAATTATATAATTTTAGGTCACCTAGTATGATACAGCCTTCTGTATGACAGTTTGGTCCCTTCCTATTTTTGATAAATCGTGTAAGCAAATATATATATAGGATCTACCTGTCATACAGAGACTGTATCAAAACTTTGATACAGCCTTCTGTATCACAAGTTAAGCTCCAAACATTGCTTGGGGTCGTTCAACATTTTAGGACTCGCAGAAGAAAATTGACATTACGATAAGCAATGATGCAAAAGAAGGTACGACATCGAACCCACTGTTTCTTTCACACTTAAGGACCCCAGCAAAAGTAAGTTCTGCCGAACCATCAACTTTCGGAAGAGTTGAAAATTGAAAATATTTATTATTTAAAAGGGACCTGGTCCAAAGTCGGAAAAAAAAAAAATAGAAAAGATCAAGGAGAATTCAAATTTGCCCATCATGAAATATGTCATGGTCAAAATGGCCTTAACTATATATTTCATATTTTCTTTCGAGGGCCCTTATGAACTTTTCCAGTACACCTATTCATTCATACGTACATAACATGTTGGTTAGTTTGCTTCTTCTTCTTCTTCTTTTTTTTATCTAAGTATATATCTTTTACATATACTATGTATTTTTTGCTGCATTAGTACGTGTAGATGACATAACAGCATACGCATCATCATATACAAACATGTGACAAATTATAGTTTGCCAACTACTTCAACCACGTACCAACTTTCATATATATCCGTATTTTAATTTGAAAAATAAATAAATCATAAAGCAATTAAAATAGGCTAAATTTTAACTTGATACCCTCAACCCTTGTTAGCAATCACCCGAATAAAACTCGTATTATACGCAAATTTTTTCGTATCTTTCATAAACGTATAATACTTGCCTACTTTTGACAGATCCAAATCAGTACATAAATTTTAAGCATGCGAAGTTTTAAACATGTTCTGTATAAATTATTGACAAATTTGGTACAATAAACATGCTAGTAACCTGTTTAATTAACCAACATTGACAACATATTTAAGAATGTAAAGTTTTTAACCTCAATATTTTTATTTTTCGAACATTTGACCGAATTTTTGAACGTATTTTATTTGCACTAAACCGATTTATACTCGTACTTTTGACGTCCCGAATTTTTTCCGTTTGCCGAATTGCTAACAAGGCCCTCAACTATTCATGTTTGGTAACTTGAGGCGAGGGAGGGCGGCGGGGTGCGGCACACGGCGACGAGGCGGGAGAGAGGGGGCTGTCGGAGGGAAGAGAGGGGGGCTGTTGAAGAGTGGACGTATTTTTTGAAAAAATAAATTTCTGGGTATTAAGTTGTCTATTTTTAAAGTTTAGGGTATCAAGTTGTCAAATATGAATAGTTGAGGGTATAAAATTGAAATTTAGCCTTAAAATATGTTGTTGTGGAAATAAGTATAGAAGTAATTAACCTTTTTTTTCAGCTTAATTCTAAAACAAATACTTAATCAGCCTTACTTGTAGGACAATTTAATTAACAGATTACGTCATTTTATCACTTGGTGACGACAAATACTTAATCAGCAATTATACTTATTTTTTTATTTATGTTGCCTATGAGGATGCAAATGTGTTCTCATTGCTTTATTGGCAGTGCTGATGCAAAGTAAACTTTAAATACTTATTTTTATAGTTTGGTTGTTCGTATGACAAAGCTATTGTATACTTTTATGTTAATTATATATATGTTTCCAATTGTTCTTTGGTCTCTGGCACTTTTAATTAGAATAAACTAGTACGATTTTCGCATGTGGAGTACGTGTTGCTTGTATTTGCGTAATGAGAAATATATTTACATATATAATTCGACCTTATATAGGTACGTATGTGTAAAATGGCATATTGAAAGTAAGTGTTTCATGGTTGTTGGAGTATCAAATTTATTGTTCTTTCATTTCATGTGAGTAGATTTTAACTCAATCAAAGAATAAAGACCATATCTTTGGATTGTACATTTAACAGTATGTGTGTCCATGTTTTAAAAATCGGACCGGACCGACTGATTGAACCGGAATGAAAGACTTGCTTACTATCCAGCCGGACAAACTACCAAACCGTCTGGTCCAACTGAATTTTAAACCAATATATTTGATGATGACCTTTAATTTGCAAAGAAAAAAAAAATTGGTTAAAACTTAAAAGCTAATTAAAACTATTAATTTTCAAGAATAGTACCAACTTAATTTACTAAGAGACAACTGTCGCTCAGAACTTTTAAGTTGTGTAGTTATATAATATGTAATATATTCAATGTAAGATTATAAGGTTATATAATTGGTTCAATAAAATTACAGAAAATTTATTGTAGGATAAAAAATTTATTAAAATTTGTTAGAAGAATAGATGTTTGAGCAATTACGTAGAACGATATGTTCCGCTAGACTGTGTGTCGGAAAATGAGCATGCTCAAATTCTGACAGACGGTGTGGCGGAAAATGAGCAGCATGCTCAAATTTCAACACACGGTGTGGCTGAATTTCGACGTAGTGATTTTCTTTGGATTGATTTTTTTTGTTTTTACTTGGCCTCGGATTTTTTTTTAAATATTGGTGTGTTTAATGTGTGAACTGTGTTGTGAGTTGTGACTCGTGAGCCACCAATTTCTTTGTTGCCACTTTGCCAATGTTGCCATGCATGTTTGTTAAGTTTCTCAGTACAACAAATTTCTACAAGAATATTTCAGTACAGGCCACGTGCGTGCATGCTCGGCTGCACCTGCACACAGTCTGTCTGGGTGCTGTGCAATGCATCACATTTTACAGAGTTTATGAGTGTTTATATAAGATCTAATTATTCTCGTCGGCGCTTAGTCCAATCTTATATTTCCATCCTCTTTATTTGTTATGCATCATACATGTGATGTGTCCATAGAAGTGTAGTCCGTTCGAATTTCTTCTTCACGTTCTTCGTCGACTTGGTGAAAAGAATACCTAAAAAAAAAATCTAAATTTTAGATTTTCCTTCCGTAGCTAAATCTAATCTATAATATAAAGTACAGTAAATTTTTGGTCCGACCCATATGCTTTGGTTCAACGATGATGAAAGGACTAAATTGTCCCTCTCTCTATAAGAGAGGAGGAAGTCTCATGTTGGGTGCGGAGCAACCGGTTGTTCCAACGGCACCCCCGCCTTCAGCTCCTCTTGCATCGTCCTTCCCTCCGCCGCCTCCGCTCCATCCTCGTTCATGCCGTCGTCGCAGGCCTCTTCCGCATTCCCTTCGTCGCAAGCAGCAGCCTTCACCGCGTCGCCGACGCCGACCCTTCTTTCGCCGCCTCCCTCTTCTCCGTCATGACCAACCCCTTCTCCTTCAACACCTCCATCGCCATCTCCGTCGACCCACTCTCCATCTACTCCCAAATGCTCCGCCGCCGCGTTCCTTCCGACTCTCACACCTTCTTTTCCTTGCTCAACACCACCGCCGCCGCCGCCGCCGCCACCAGGTCGCTCAACGCACACGCCCTCCTCCTCGGATTCCGGCCCGACCCCTTCGTGCAGACCGTCCTGCTCACCGCCTACTCCCGACGCGTCTCCGCCCGACCACGTCCTGCGGGTGTTCGACGGAATGCCGCACAGGGACGTCGTCTCCTGGACCGTCGCCGTCTCGGGCCTCGCCGCCCTCAGACGCCCCACGACGGCCTTGCGCGTCTTCGCCTCTATGAGGCCCCACACCGCCCCGAACGCCGCCACCATGGTCTTTGCCGTGTCCGCCTCCACCGGACTCGGGTCCCTGGCGCTGGCCCGGTGCTTGCACGCCTACATCGAGAAGGCCGGGTTCGTGTCCGTGCCATTATGGCACGGGTTATCCCCTAGTTCAAATATATTCTTCAGCTGCCTGCAATTTATACAAAGACAGAATAGGTCTTTTACTGATGCATTATGCAAATACCCATTATGAGCAAATAAACATTAAACATTGCTAGCTAGAATAAGGTAATTGTGGCCAATGCTCCCACTGGGAATCGATCTCCTGACCATTCGGACCGCATGTCTCACCACTACCACTGGACTAGAGGGTCATTATATGTACTAGTAAATGCATGTGATTTGCACGTATAATAAGAATATTATCCAATTATAATCAAACAACTCTTCTAACTCATGTGGTTAAGGTGCGAAGTAGTTTTCTTGTTTGGTTAGATTCGATTTTCCATGTTGACAAATTTAAACTTTTTCCAACAATTTTTACATTATTTATTTATTTTTTAAATTAAATGGACCGTGATATAATGACGGCTTACACGGCTCACTTTTGAGCCGTTTTGAAGTCTCATTATATATATATATATATATATATATATGCATCCAGTGTACTTGTTACCTCAGTTATCATGTTTGTTTATTTAACACTTATATTACATGTTTTGAATCAGTGTCATATATAAGAAAGAATCAGTGTCATATATAAGAAAAAGTTGGTTCTCTTTCTAATATATCATGTACATGCAAAATACGCATATTCCCTTGCTATTCACTCTTTCTACAGTTCTACACTTCCCTAATTTGCATGATCACATTTCTGTAGAATATGAGCGGCTTAGCCATAAATTTTGTAAGACGAGTTGGTAGATAGGTACTTGTCATCCAGTTCATACAATCAAGAAGCAACCTCTAATTTTCTATCGACGTCGACGACGACGAGAGACTCTTCTAGACAAAGTGGTAAGATATTGGTGTGCCCTTTCTCTCTGATTCCATCATTGTGACAGTTCAAGTCATATGTATCTAGTGTTTTGAAAATGAAATGTGCCTACCATCTATTGCATATTTGATATATGAGGATCAATGTATCTCATGTGAGATTAAATCAGTGTCTTTCCTCTCCTATTCATAAATCTATTGGGGGAGTGTGTATGTGTCTCTCCCTCTTCTCCATAAGCTTCACACCTACATAAAAGCGGGAGCAGATCTGCTGTCCCATTTATCATGTTCCAATTCTGTCTCCCTCCCTATTACATGTGGACCAAGGGAGTAAATAAGTGAATGGTGGCCCACATGTAATAGGAAAGAGGACAGAATTGGAACAGAATAAATGACACAACAGACCTGTTCCAAAAGGAATTTTACACATGCCATAATGATTCAAAAGCTTTTTTTTTTTTTATTGATTCAAAAGCATTAATTTGTTGGATATCTAGCTAAGCTATATATATATATATATATATATATATATATATATATATATATATATATATATATATTAGAAAGGTGGAGGTTTCATTTCACTGTATAAATAATCCTCCACTGTGGGAATCTTTCATATCTTTGTAAAGTTTAGAGTTTGTAAACAATGTAGGGAAAGTTACGGGCTATAGATATGTTGCATGTGCCACCTCTTAGATTCTCGGCGGCCTATGGAATAAGAATTTTACTCTTCATTTTTTTTTCTTTTTTTTTTCTTTTTTGATTTGAGTACATTCCGGCTGGTGCCAATTACCGTAGGATCTGAGAATGGTCAAGATGTTAATTCATATTTGTTTCCTAATTACGTCGAAGCTAGCTCATTTATTTATAAGAATAATGTATGTAGTTGATCGTACTTTGAACATCAATTCATCATCATAACATAGAATTATAGAATAATTTATTTTGATCAAAAGTACCTATATATATATATAAAGGAGGGAGAATGTTTGAGTCACATATTAGAGAGGATGTTCTAGAACCCTATTTGAGTCACATATTAGAGAGGATGTTCTAGAACCCTAGGTGACTAGATTATGGCTTAGGCTCCTTAAGCCTGCCTTTTTTTTTAGAAAAGAGCATCTAGACAATATACACGTGTCTTTGATGCACAAAAGGTTACTCCCCCCCTCACTTACGTCTTGTAATTTTCCTTGCCTAATTGCCTTGCTAATCCGCTTTTGTTATGGCTTTTACTAGCTTAATTACTATATCCTTTCAAAGAGACTCTATATTGTAACCTTACGGAGTCGCTTCGCTTAAAACTCCCATGCGAGTTGACTCGAGCCTAACGACACTCGAGTAGGTCGAAGAATTGATGAAATTAGGGTGATCACTTCGACTTGAATCGAACTAAATCTCGCTAAAAGCTAATATATATATATATATATATATATTAATTACATGTGGTGTGGAGGTGCACATAGGTGTGTCATGTGGGATTATTTTTTTAATAGGAAAAAGGCTAAATCAACAATTGAAAGCATTCATGCTTTTTGCAAATGATCTCTAGCCTAGTGGTTAAGAGTGATGCATGCGGTCCACGTGGTCGGGAGTTCGAACCTCAGTGGAGGCGAGTACGCCACAAGTACCCATTGCTTCAAAAAAAAAAAAATAATAAAAAAAATAAAAATAAATAATATATATATATATATATATATATATATATATATATATATATATATATATATATATATATATATATATATATATGTTTGTGATCATATGTGATATAATTTCTAACCTTGGTCATAGTTTATACTTTTGGCTAATTCTTAGATTTATTGTATGGTCATATAGGAATTCCACAACTATATCTCGTTCCTTCTTAGGGGGCGTTTGGTATGCGGAATACTATATAGCCGAAAATTCTATATTTCCGGGAATCAAATTCCAAGGAATTAAATTTTCTGGAAAATTACATTCCCATGTTTGGTGACAATATAAATATTCCTGGAAAAAAAATAAAAAATAATAATAACGAAAAAAATGAACAAATATAAAAAATCGGTAAAAACGATAAAAAATCGGTAAAAAACGAAAAAAAATTGGTAAAAAACGACAAAAATCGGTAAAAACGACAAAAACGATGAAAAAGACAAAAAAAGGGTTAAAACGACAAAAATGACCAAAAAGCGACAAAAATGTATAAACGACAAAAAATAACAAAAAAGGGTAAAAACGACAAAAATAACCAAAACACGACGAAAACGACATAAAATCGGTAAAAACGAAAAAAAAAACCAAAATGCGGCAAAAACGACAAAAAATAACAAAAATCGGTTAAAACGACAAAAAGACAAAAAATTTGGGTAAAAACGACAAAAAATAATCAAAAAGTAACAAAAAGACAAAATGGGTAAAAACGACAACAAATCGCTTGAAGCGACAAAAAATTGGTAAAAACGACAAAAAATGACCAAAAAAAGATAAAAATGACAAAAAAAAAAAAAGAAAAAAATGTTTAAAACTAATCAAAATTGATCAAAAAAGAAGAAAAAAAATTTAGACAATTTTTTTTTGCCCGGAAAAAAAAAAATACCCACCTATTCTCAAGGAATAGAATTTCCATGTTTTGTGGGTAAACTATTTACCCGGGTATTTATAATTTTCGAAAATAAATTTTTTATAAGCTAAACAAACGTGGTAATAGATTCCCATCTTAAATTTTTCCGAGAATAAAAAAAAATACAGCATACC
The DNA here is from genome assembly GCA_029216955.1 of Iris pallida. Taxonomy (NCBI): domain Eukaryota; kingdom Viridiplantae; phylum Streptophyta; class Magnoliopsida; order Asparagales; family Iridaceae; genus Iris; species Iris pallida. Next base: position 9,684,128 of record JANAVB010027997.1, read on the forward strand.
AAACGCCCCCTTAGGAGTAGCTAGTCCCTCGGTGTTCTAATTAGTTTCCATTTATTTATTTATTGAGACAAAAATGCTATTTGGCTCCCAAAAAATTTAGGTAATACCATCTTCAATTATGTGACATATGACATGGTTACTGACATAACAGCTGGCATAACAAAATTTAACATTAAAAATAATATTTAAATTAAATATTAAGACTAACCTTAACATTAAAAAAAAATTTTGGGTAATTAATTTTTTGGATCAAATTTGTCATGTCAGTTGTTATGTCAGCTGACATGTCAGATGCCACATAATGGGAAATGGCATCACCCAAATATTTATGGAGCCAAATAGCATAATTGTTATTGTGACAATGAAGGAAATGAAGTAGATATTTCAGCTAAAATTTAAAGATATATTAATAAATTCAACAATCTCTCTCTCTCTCTCTCTCTCTCTCTCTCTTTCTCTCTCTCATGCTATGATGCGACTTGGAAATCGCTAAAAAATGAGTCGTCCAAGTCATATATTTATCATCAACATTTAAATAAATTAAAACTAATAATAAAAAATAACTAAACACTACTTGAATACTCCATTAATTATTTAAAATTTTAACTAAGCATTTAACTGTCTAATATGATATATATGTAATTAAACAATCCTAGCTCAAGTTGTTAGAGTGGAAGACTTTTTTTTGGTTTGTTTTTGAGTTCAATTCGTAGGGATCATAATTTTCGTAATTAATTCATATTTATTTCTTTTTTCAATAAATTTTTTGCATGCAATGCACATATACATTATTCGTTAATATAATGTGGCTTGAAAACGATTTAAAACTTAACGGTCTAAGCAGTTTCTACATCTTCCATCAATTAATAGTAATAATAAATCACGGAAGATAATATTTCTAAGACTAATTTTCACTCTTTTCTTCCATATAGCTGAAAAATCACTCTTTTTAATATATCTATAATTAATTATAATTAAAATACAAATACAAATAAATTTCTAACAAATTATAATTAATTAGAAATATAAATATTGATTTTATTTTACTGTACATGAATTTACTAGTATAAAATAACAGCTATAAAATCATACAATAACTATTTATTGTGAAATTTAAAAAAAAAAATCGAAAATCAAAACCTAACATTTTATCGACGTGTTAAAGGTGCTTGTGTCTTTGTCCATCGATCTTTGCCAACCTTCTTAAAATAGTCCAACCAACCAATATCTATGGGTGCACCAAGTGACAGATTAATAATACCCATGTGTAACAAAAAAGATCCATTCCAGATTGATCTACTACTTAGTTATGTCGGCATATAACAAGATCCAAGCCGCTCATTTCATTTCCGGCTCCGATCCGACCGGTCCAAGTGTCTCCATGTCCCGCGCGAACCGACTCTTAATACTTAGCCATGAATCTGGTCAACCAAAAGCGGTTCGTGTGAACCCAAATATTCTCCTCCAGACCCCTAAACTTTCTCGTATTTTGCAAAATGCCCCCCTTTCCTTTCCCCATGCAATAGTTTGGCTTTGCACGTCTCTCTCTCCATATCTATATCTATATATATAAGTCCTCTTATGAATTCAAAGGGTTGAACAAGTTCAAGCACCACAACATAGCATGGCGGACGAAAGCGACTCCGACGAGCTCTCGCGGTTCTTCTCGGCCGAGGAGCGGAACAAGTTCGAGGAAGCGACTTCTTCTTCTTCGAGGACGACAGCGACAACGGCGTCGACGATGGCGGCGGAGGTGCCGGGGATGGTTATGTCGCGGTACGGGCAGGAGAGGGAGATGTCGACGATGGTGTCGGCTCTTACGCACGTCATGGCCCACGGCGGCGGCGGCGCTGGGGTTAAGAGGGAGAGGGAAGAGACGCCGCCGGTGCCGCCGGAGACGTCGACGATGGGCTACTACAGAGGAGGGTTCGGAGATCAATCATCACTAGCTGGTATATATATATATGATGGATTTCTTTTGAAGTTCAATATGCATTTATTTTCCTTGTATATATATATATGTGTTTATGTTCTGCTTCTTTGTTCATAACCTTTATGAAGTAGTGGAATGGCTATAAGGAAAATCGAAAACCTCATTATAGTAATTAGTAAGATTATTATTTTAATGATATCTACCAATTCGAATATATTCTATATGTATGCTCTTTTTTTCTTTTTCTTTTTTGTGTAAGAAATTAAGTTGGATATATATATATATAAAAAATAGTTTTATTCTGTTATTATATAGAAATAACGAAAATAATATTTTGTCTGCGGTTTGCAACTGCAGACATAATATAAGTCAACATAATGGTCATCCTTTGACCCTTTTTACTATTTTTGCGTTCCATTCAAACTAAAAAATTAATGGTTGATCGTCACGTTCACGATTACAAATTATGGACAACGTAACAGCTTTGTGGGGGATAAACATGCAATTTGAGTAGTTCCTTATCTTCAGTCGAGGCTTTGCTCCCACATATGTTCGAACTTTCGAAAGCTGACAAAAGAGGGGCTAAACTCCAGCTCTTCCTTCGATATGGATTTAACTACGGAGAGTTCGCAATCATTTGCTTCCAGTTGTTCTTTCCCCTTCTGGTTCACGTGTCTTGTTGTCATTCCTAAACTTCACCACCTGTCTCGTGCACACATCACTCCCTTTCCCTTCATAACCCTCAAATACGTCCACATCATCATCTTCCTCTCGTCTCTTTTTTATTGCGGAAATGCTTTATTGCCCGCAGGCGGGCCAGCCCGCCCGCCTGCATGGCACTTCCCCATTGGCCTCCCGCTATTAGCATGGGGCCCACGTCGTTGACTGGCCAATGGAGGAGGGCCACGTGGCGGGCGGGCTGGCCCGCCCGCGGGCCAAATAGCAGTCCTCTTTTTATTGTCTTGTTATACGATATGCTTCTTAGTGGCACGAAACACGAGATGACACGAGATACGATAATATCTTTCATCTATGCTAAGATTATATTCACAAAAGACAAAATATTTTTTCAAACTTTTAGAATTTTTTTTTTAATAAATATTTTTATTCATAATTGAAGATATAAAAATAAATATATTGTCTTGTGCATTGTTTAGAAGTAGACAATTTGTCATGTTTTCATTATAAATTGTTTGACATTTCGATGTGGCTAAATTTTTTTTTTTTTCTCACTCATAATATTCTTGGAGATGCTCTATGCATTTGTATTTATAGCATTCAATTTTGTACATGTGTATTTATTTAGCGGTAAGATATTTTATCTGATAATAGAGAAAATATAATTCTAGTTATAGAAACAATCTTACATATATGGGTTTGTGTCATACTATTATCAGTGTAAATTCATGTTCTATTAATTTACACAGGAAGAGAGCAACAAGTACCACAAGCCTTCTTCCACCCACAACGTCCAAAACAAGAGGAGCCATCCACCGCCGCTGCCGCCGCCGCCGCAGAGACGGACCAAGCACCAGAAACCCGGAGGCGGTACCGCGGCGTACGCCAGCGGCCGTGGGGCAAATGGGCCGCCGAGATACGGGACCCGCACAAGGCGGCCCGCGTGTGGCTCGGCACCTTCGAGACCGCCGAGGCCGCCGCCCGCGCCTACGACGAGGCCGCATTGCGCTTCCGCGGCAACAGGGCGAAGCTCAACTTCCCCGAGAACGCCCGCCTGCGGCCGGAACAGGGACCTGCCCCGCCGCCTGTGCAGTACCGGGCGGCGGCATCCTCCGGCTCGACGTCGAGCGCCGGGATTAGTTTTTCGACCTCCGCCGCCGCCGCCGCCGCCGCCTCCGCCTCCGCCTCCGCCTCGAGGGACTACTTGGAGTACTCTCGGCTGTTGCAAGGGACGGGGGACTACTACCAAAGGAACCCATTGTTGGATCAGTCGATGTACTCTACTTCTTCAGCCTCCTCGGCTTCTTCTTCCTATCCCCTCTTCTATTCGGAGGAGACAATGCAGCAGCAAATGGGCTATGTCCGGCCCCCGGGACCGGCGTTCCGGGCGCCGCCGCCGCCGCCGCCGCCGGCTTGGACTGATTTCTCCACGTATCCGCCGTCTTCGTCGTAACTTTTCAGTTGGAACTCTTAAGTCAATTTTGGAAGAAAAGAAAATAGG